>ML785254.1:64340-138197 GCA_009831015.1 Picea engelmannii
TGTTGGGTTTTCTTCCCCTAGAGGGTTTCCCAGGATAAATGCTGTGTCTCTTGTGGATGTGTATTTCTCAGTGATCTTGTTCTTATTATGCTCTTATCTTATGAAATGCAAAGAACTATAATAATGGCATAAACATTAACAGTAATTGGTAACCTTAGTGGCCTATCTCTCTAGGTTCTTTACACGAGGTGACTGTGGAGGGGCAAGTCTTCACGGTACTTGGAATCGACGTTGGCCAAACTCACTCGGGTTCCTTGGAGGGTATACCCACGATTATGTGTGGGAGCTTGCACCAGGGTGTAAGTCCGTTAAGCAGGTCGTCAATGTAACTTTTCAACCCTCTCTATCTCAGCCCCTTCTTACATTGTTCCCGCGATGTTGGATTTCATCACCAACTAGTGTGTTCATTGTGAGAAGGTTTTGTTTGTTTGCTTGCTTCCTAGATTTTTAGCGTGTGCTGTTTGTTTTCCCTAGCAGACTCTAGGTTGGATTTATTTAATGGTGTTAGTTCCTGGAATGACCAATGAAGGAACCCCTGCTCCAGGGGAACCTTTTGTTTTTCCCTCTTATGGAAACATTGGTCCTCCTCACCTCACTACTTTGAGCCTTCCAGGTCTCACAATTGGATTACCGGTATGGTTGTTTTCCACTCAGGTAATCCCAAATGTAGTAAGTGCTTCGGTCGTAAGCACTTCCCCCCAAGAACATCAACCTCATGTTGATATTTCATCGTCTTCACCAGTAAGGTCTTCTTTGCCTTCTTCACTTGCAAGGTTGCCTTCCGTTCCATCTTCTTTGTCGAGCGAAAGTTCTGAAGCTAGTAACTCGGTGAATAAGAAGAAGAAGAAAAGGAAGAATAAGAAGAAGAAAATTAAGCAAGGATCCCGACCTCCAACCACTGTCAAACATGTTGGAAAACAACCAGTTACTGTTACTCGTGCTGGGAGTGTTGATGATGTCAAGATCACCCAAACAACCCGTAATCCCAAGTACCCTTGCAGGCTTTGTAAGGGTAGCCATCTTCTTAAGGATTGCCCTGGTCTATCCAAGGTTATAGAAGCATGGTCTACACACCCTCGCCAACCCATGTTGTTAGCCTCTGAAGAACATGTTGACGACCCCCCATCAACCAGTCATGATACGGTTGGGAAGAAGAAAAGTAGAGTCAAGTTCCCGTGTATGTTATGCAAAGGGAGTCATCTCACTCACCTTTGACCTCATATGGATGAAGCCTCAGAATTATTGGAAGACATGATTGTTTCACAACCTCAACTTCCAGCTGCATACCGTAAGATTTCTCTCAACCCTCCAATAGTTGATGGAATGATCACTCCGGTCCCTTCACCGGTCAATCTGGTTGATCATGTCGTCCATCTAGTCACGTCCTTAGTTGAACCAGTGGACAAAGTGGTTGATCCGATACCATCCTCGGTCAATCCCACTCTCCCCTTAGAGAGTGAAACCCAAGAAGTCGATCTGTTTCCACCTGTCGATCCCATTCTCCCCCTGGAGAATGAAACCCAAGTGGTCGATCTGATCTCTCCATCGGTCGATCCTACTCTGTTGTTAGAGAGTAAACCCGCTACTGCCCATGTTTTTCTCGTTGATACTGACTCTGCCGTGTCAGGGGGTATTCCTCCTTCTCCCGTGAAACTCCCTCCAAGTAATGAGGCCATCCGTTTTGATTGGGGTGTGCTAACTAGACCTCGTCTTCCCTCTCACATTCCTTTCCAGATTACAGTATAGGTTTGTGGTTGAGACGTTCCTCAGACACTGATAGATGAAGGTTCGTCTGTTAGTATTTTGTCCTCTATTGCTTGGAAAGCTTTGGGTTGTCCTCCACTTGCGCCGGTTACGCAGAATCTGTTAGCTTTTAACAGAAGAACTTGTCAACCTTTAGGGACCCTTCCTCAGTTTCCTGTAACTTTAGGAGGGAAAACTGTCTTTATTGACGTCATGGTAGTCCAAGACCCCTTGGTTTTCGCTTTACTCCTTGGGCGAGATTATGTCTATGCCATAAAAGCTATTGTGTCTACTCTTTTTCGTGTGATATCTTTCCCTCATGATGGATGGGTTGTGACCGTTGATCAACTTTCATTCATTGACCCTGCCTAGATTGCCTCCTTGAATGGTTCTTATATGCAGACAGTATCGCCCCCGCCACAGGTCAATTATGTGGCGTTGTCACCCATGGCTTCGACTTCTGATGACTTAGATCCAGTAGTTGACATGGTGATCTCTTCGATAGGGTTGTTAGAGCCTAATCTCCTTACCCCTGTTGTGGCCCTCGACATGTGTTCCTTCCAGAGTGATTTTCTTCCATCCAGTGAAGATCTCTTGGAAGCCATGACCGAGTTTTGTCCCTTGACATGGTGTTATTCTAGAGAATTATTTTCTTGGAAGCCATGATCAATAAGAGAGCCGAGGATAGTTTTTGCATATTTGAGGCAACCTCGTTAAAAAATGAAACAGAGGTCTTTGAGCATAGTTTTTCTGATTTCAAGCTTGTTAAACAATGAAACCACTTCCGAGGATAGTTTTTGTGTGTCTGTAGTAACCTCGTTAAAAAATGAAATAGAAGTTATGAGCATAGTTCTTGTTTCTATGTCAAGCTCGTTAAAAAATGAAATAGTTTTCCCCCTCTCTATTTGAGTCAAGTCCTTCATCTAGTATTTGAAGCTTCATTTCATTCTCCTTTGCAGTTGGATGAAAGGAATCTTGGGGGGCATTTGCTTATAGCCTGTGGACTTCATGCTGAAGTTTGATCTACTAGCTTCTTAAGCTGGGGGCTAAGTACCACCCATGCGTTAGGAAGTTGCAAGCATAGTTTTATATGGTTCACGCTTGTGTAAAAATGAAACCACCTACCTCAAGCATAGTTTCCTCTGGTTCAAGCTTGTGTAAAGATGAATCTAGGTCCAAGCACAGTTTTGTTTAGTTTTTAAACTTGTGTAAAAATTAAAATCTATCCCAAACATAGTTTTGTTTTGTTTTTAAGCTTGCGTAAAAATGAAAACAATCTCGAGCTTAGTCTTTGTTCTTTCTCATGCTCGTAAATACATGAGAATAAGTTACCGAGTTTAGTCTTTGTTCTTTCTCGTGCTCGTAAATCAATGAGAATGTAATCGAGTATACTTTTATCACTTTTTCGGACTCGTATAGGTTATACGAAGAAGGAACCCCCTGGAGTCCTCTTTAAGCTCTTTTTAGACTCCCTAAACATGAAAAGATTGTCGAGTGATTTTGTTCTTTTCATGCTCATTAAAGTATTTGAAGAAAACGTCTATTGAGCGATAGTTTATCTCTTTTTCAGTTTCATCAGACTACTTTACGAAAAAGGAACTGAGAGAGTTCTCTTTAAGTGTTTTTCAGACCCTCTAAACATGAAAAACCCTTGAGTTTTCTTTCTTTGGACTTGTAAAACAAACATCAAAAGGCCCATATGGGACCGAACCACTCCTTCCTAGGGTTCGTTAAACATACTCCGAGGGACTTGTCCGAAGGATGAGCTTACATCAACAAGCATATGTTATCCTCCTCAAGTTTGTGTAAAAATAAAGAGGTACTCGCCATAAATGGTGGGGGAAAAATTGGGAAAAAAATGTATCTAAACCTGTATTTTGTGGAAGAGTCACTTTTGAACATGACACCCTTTCACTCGCTTTGTGTCTAGGTTGGAAAATCCACTTGTCTCCTGATCATACTCATTTATAAGATTACAAATTGGTCTGGGATTCCTATTGTTGATTCAGTGTTTCCAAGACAGTTGTTGTGTCGTCAATATGTTCAAAGAGAAGTTCAACCCGAAAATCCTTCTATTGCGTCGGCCATTTTTGCAGTCTTTAAGCCTTCTATTGCGTCAACCATCCCTGAGTCAGTCCTAAATCACTTGTTACTCTGATCTACATCAAATCTTGTTACTTGTTTCGTGACATTGATGTGGGATACATTAAGGCCCTCCTGTGACGAGTCTTTTCCTGTCGACTTCAACTCATCATCCAGGAATTAGAATTAGAAACTAATTGGTACCTTGGAACTTGCATGCCTCAATGGCAAGTTTCCTCTCTTTCGACAGTGGGTTTTCATTATTGACCCCTGATTGGGAGATTCCGCCGAGTGTTGAACCTCAACTCATTGATTCACATTCGTTGGATTGTACCAGAGTACCTTGGGAGTCATTGACATTAATGGTGATTTCCCTCGCACTTGTTAACGGTATACACTAATGACCGGTAATCAAGTGGTTTCTACCATGTTCGACTTCAACACATGTATTTGCATGGTTAGATTTTTACTATAGAGTGATAGAGATGAAGACCCTGGATATTTTTCTGACAGATCCAGGTTGCGTTGGAGTATATTCAGTGTACTGTTGCATAGATCCACATTGTATGTCTGCTGGCTATGTTCAAATTTGAGTCTTTAACACATAGATCCACAGTGTATTTTTGGTGGCTATGTTCAGATTTGAGTCATATTGGCATGGATCCACAGTGTATGTTTGATGGCCATGACCTGTCTTACTTGACATGGATCTTCACATGTCGGCATTTATGCTTTGAGTCATTTGTATTCTGAGTATGGGAATGCCTACCTCGGTGATGATATATTATTGTACTGTATTTCCTTGTTTGTTGGCAGGTTTCCGATGGACTGTTTCTTGTTCCCTACACACACTCGACAAAGTATTTCAGCTATCACTCTGTTCTAACTTCATACTTTGGGGGGCTCTCTGTTACACATTATTTTCATCATCCCTATGACTGTTAATCATGTAAACCTTTCTATTGCCTTTAGAGGGGTCAGTGGCCTGAGTTCCTGAAGAGAGAAGGGAGAAGAACTTTTCCTGAGAAAAGATGTTACATTTTCCTGTGTAAAAACCTTATAAAAAAGGAAGTTCGCAGGATGCCTATGTATTAGGGTGCGAGAATGCCTGATTCTCGCAGGCTGCATCATAGCTAGGGTGCGAACAGTTCGCAGGTTGCACTATAAGCATGGTGCGAGAATGCTTACACGTAGGAAAAACGAGCGTTTTCTCAAATCTTCTAGAAGGGGAAACTTCAATGGTGAGGTGGCATCCGAATGGTTTGGATCTTACTCGCTTTCATGATTTAGTGGGATCATCCTAACCTCCTCACCTTATCCTCTTCAACTTATAAAAGGAGAGGAGCTCTCATGGAGAAGGGGTTCTTGAGCTTTGTTAACTTTGGTTGGCTTGGGATTATTAGCTTGGTTGGAGTGGCTTTGAGATTTGCTTTGTCAAGATAGATTGTGAGTAGCTATCAAATCCATGGTCTCATAATCCTTGGAGCAAGAAGTGTGTGGGGAACGAAGGATAGTTGGAAGGGACCTTACGACATCAAGGCCATGGTTGTAATCTCTCTTTCACATTTAATATGATACAATAATATGATTCTTTCCTATAAAGCTTGTTGTGTTTTATTGTATGATTCCTTGATCACATACATAGGTTTATATTGAGTTTATGCTATTGCTATCACTTTGGTTGGTTGCGTTCTTTTGCAGGATCATCATTGTATGAGTGTTGGAATGGAGCTAGGATGGCGATGGCGAGAGGAAGCAACATTTAAACGGTATGTCACCCATCCCTCTTTGTTTAGTAAATTCAATATTTAAAACTTAAGGAAAGCGTCATGTTCTGGTGTGTTTTGTTCTAGATCTAGGTGGATCTAGGGAGATCAGTTAGTGTCTGCACCTACCTATTTGTCTGATAACAGGCCTGATGCGTGCTCTGGAACCCCAAATGTACCCGCCAAAAGTGTCGCACGTCCAAGTCTGGAAAATGTACCCTAGTTGATTCCTCCGTCGAAATCTGATGAGGAACCAGACAAAATATGTGCCTTGCCTTCCTCTCAAATGGGTTGGAGGGAAATCTTGGAATTCTCCCTGGATGGGATAAGTCGACTAAAAGCCCTCTCAGAAGCTGCGCCCTCACTCTGGATGAATGTGCCCTTGCTGCTAAACACTATGTAACTGCTGCTAAAGAATGATGGAAGACCTGAATGATCTTCCCAGTGACTAGGGTGTGTCTCTCAACACCAAAATCAACCAACTGGTGTCTTTCTCCTGGAATCCACTGAACTATCTCTCCTGAGATGTGCCTCTTCTTCTCAATGACAAGTCATAATTTGCATCATGATGAATTAGGTCACTGACCCTTCCTTTATAGATTTCCAAAACCCTAAATCATGTTGAAACCCTAATTCACTGTTGACTTCCAAAACCCTAAATCATTGTTGAAACCCTAATTCACTGTTGACTTCTATTTTTAGATCATAATGACTTAAAAGAGCTTTTAACCCTTTTTAGCTCAATGTCACTTTCCAAATATAACACCTGTGACTGGAGTGACCTCTAGTAACCCTGTTTACCCCCCTTTGGCCCTATCCATAGTCTAACAGAGCGGTTTTATTCCATTAAGCCTCCTCTCTGGAGCTCCTATTTGGAAAGGGACATTACAGTCCTCCCTTCCCGAAATTGCTTGTCCTCAAGCAATACCAGTCTAGGGTGCTGCAACACCTGCTCTCTCTCCCAAGTAGCATCCTCTACTGGAAGCCCTCTCCATCTAATCAAACACTCTCTGATGACCCTGCTCAGTTTCTGCTCTCAAAACTCCAAAACCTCCTCTGGAACTAAATCCAACTGTCCCTCCTCATCCAACGGGGGAAGCTCCTATGATGTGCTAATGAATTTTCCCACTGCCTTTTTTAGGCAAGACACATGGAACACGTTATGAATCTTGCTCCCCTCTGGAAGATCTAGCTCATAAGAAACCTCGCCTACTTGACGCATGATCCTGTAAGGACCATAAAATATGGGCCCCATTCTGCTTCAGAGATGACTATCTATAGGGTTGGAGTCTCAAGAAAACCAAATCTCCAACCTCAAAGCTGCGCTCTATCCTATGCATGTCCGCACTTATCTTCTGTCGGTTTTGCGTCGTCTGCAGGTTCGTTTTCAACAACTTGAGAATCTCCTGACTCTCTATGATCCAATCCTTGGCGCTGGGAGCTCTGCTCTCCCTGAAGATCAAGTCTACCAAAGTGGGAGCATCATATCCATACAATTCTTGGAAGGGTGTCATACCAATGGACATGTGGAAGGTGGTGTTGTAGTAATGTTCTTCTAAATGTAACCACTTTACCCATGTTCTCTGTTGTCCTCCTACATAGTTCCTCAAATACCCTTCAACCCACTTGTTGACAATCTTGGTCTACCCATCTGTCTGAGGGTGATAGCTGGTGCTAGGTGTCAACTCTGTCCCCACCAATCGAAACAACTCTCTCCAAAATGTCCCTATGAACCGACTGTCCCTGTCACTGACGATGTTCTTCAACAACCCATGAAGTTTGAATACCTCCCTGAAGAAAATCTCCTCTACCTAAACTGCGTTGTACTCTGTCGATATGGCATAGAAGTGAGCAAACTTGGTCAATCTGTCGACCACTACATAGATACAATCCTTACCCTGAACCTTGGGTAGACCTGTGATGAAGTCCATAGATATACTCTCCCATTTTTGCTCTGGAATGGGGAGTGGCTGAAGTAGCCCTACTAGAAGAGCATGCTCCGACTTGTTCTGATGGCAAGTCACACACTCACTGACGTGTCTCATAACGTCCTGTTTGAGTCCCTTCCATGAGAACCTCTCTCTGATCTGTCTATAGGTTTTGAAAAACCCCTGATGGCCTGCTAGAGGTGAATCATGAACTGCAGTGAGGATCTTCTTCTTGAGCCCTAAATATGTCACCAAGTAGACTCTATCCTTGTAAAATATGACATCATCAATGACCCTATACCGATCATCCTGTATCTTCCCATCCATCACCTCACAAGCGGACTTGTTCTTGGAATATTCCACTAACAAGTGGGATTTCCAATTTGTTGAAATCTCCATCAAAGAACATGTCGCAGGTCTCCTCGATAGTGCATTGGCCACAATGTTCTTCTTCCTCTGGACATACTCTATGTCAAAGTCGAATGCCTGTTCCTTCCTGACCCATTTCTATTGGTGCTCACTGAGGTCCTTCTGCTCAAGGAAATACTTCAAACTGTTGTGATCAGTCTTTACCACGAATTTGCTGCCCACCAAATATTGTTTGAACTTGGTCAAGGCATGCATGATTGCCAACATTTCCTTGTCATAAATGGAGTACAACCTCTCAGGTTGACTAAGATTTTGGCTCTCGAATACAATGGGGTGTCCTCCCTGCATCAAAACTGCACCGATCCCTTCGCCGGATGCGTCACACTCTAGTACAAATGGCAAGGTGAAGTCTGGTAGTGCCAACACTGGACAAGTGCCCATGAATTCCTTCATGTGATCAAAGGCTTCCTGTGATTTCTCGGTCCATATGAAGGCCCCATGCTTGGTAAGATCTGTCAGCGGTGCTCCAAGCTGCGAAAAACCCTAGACAAAACACATGTAATAGCTGCACAACCCGAAGAAGCTCCTCAATTCTGTCACGTTCTTGGGCATCGACCAATCTAGAATGGCCTTGATCTTCTCTTGGTGCACCTGTACACCCTATGCACTGATGATGTGGCCTAAGTAAAGAAGCTCTATCATACCGAACTCGCACTTGGACTCTTTGGCATATAATGACTGTGCCTCCATGATGCTCAATACCTCATCTAGGTGCCTCATATTCTCTTTCCATGACCAACTATAGATCAAGATGTTGTCGAAGTAAACCAAGACTGATTTCCTTAATTGATCCCTGAATATATGGTTCATGCAAGACTGGAATGTAGCGGGTGCATTGGTTAGCCCAAATGGCATAACCAAGAATTTGAAGTGTCCAAAATGACATCGAAATGTCGTCTTCTCTATGTCCTACTCTCGGATGCTGACCTGATGATATCCAGAGCGTAGATCCATTTTTGAGAAGAAAACTGCCCCATGTAGTTCATCCATCAACTCGTCAATGCGTGGGATAGCATACCAGTTCTTGATGATTTTCTTGTTCAAGGCTCGGTAATCAATGCACATCCTCATGGTGACATCCTTCTTCAAAACTAAGACAACTGAAAAAGCAAATGGGCTGTTGCTCGATCTGATGTGTCCCATCGCTAGCAATTCCTTGATTGCCTTCTCTATCTCATCCTTGAACCTCCTAGGATGATGATAGGAGGGGGGTGATCATAGGTTTGGCCCCCTCCTCCAACTCAATGGTGTGATAAAACCCCTTGTCAGGTGGTCTCCCTGGTGGAATTGCCTCAAAGACTTGTTGATGTCGTCCCAATAAATTCTTGATCTCTATATGGTACTGTTGTCGACCTTCTGAGTAGTGATCAAGCATTATGTGGCATATGCTACCTCCCCATGTCTGAATATCCTCTCCATCCTCTTGGCTGAAACTGTCCTGGGTGCTCCTGTCGACATACCTCTTAGAACAACCTTCTTCCCATCCCAATCTCTGAATCCCATTTCCAAGGTTTGGTAGTTGGTAGTGATTTTTCCCAAGGTAATCATCCATTGAACTCCTAACACCACATCTGTGTCTGATAGGTCAACCACATAAAATGTGTCTCTCACTATGTAGTTTCCTAACTTCATCTCTAAGTTTGGAACTCTGTCTAGACACTCCATTGTGTGGCCATATGCTACCGCAACATCAAACCCCTTAAACTCCTCTATCTGAAGTGCCCGTCTCGATACTAGTGAAGCATCGATGAAGTTGTGGGTGGCCCCACCACCTATCAGGGTGATTTCTTGTTGCCCCTGAATAATCCCTTTGATACAGAGGGTATCATACCTAGGAACACTAGAAAGGGTCGCTATGACTACTGGAGGATGGGCTCCTGCCGGTGTCGGTTGTCTACGGGGAGGTTGCTCCTCTACTGGTTCTGACTCCTCCTCTGAACTAGTGGATCCATTGTCCTACTCCTCCTCCTCACTATCCACGCTATCTGTTGCTACCTCAATATAATGAATCTCTCCCTTGCCCATGCACTTGTGGCTCGGGACCCAAGGATCTCTGTCGCTGAAGCAAAGCTTCTTCCTCATAAGCTCTCGCCTAGTCTCATCATCCAACTTCTCCTTGCCCTTCCATTCTCTCTTGAATGGCTTCTTGTCTCGATCCCTCTGGGGCACAAATGGTTGGGAGAAATTTTTAGTCTTTGGCACTATGTCTGCCAAATCTCGAGTGCAAAGGATGGCATCCTACAAAGTGGGAGGCCTGTATGCCTTCACCCATCCTCTCAAAGGTTCTGTGAGTCCTTCTGTGAATAGCATGATCAGCTTGGGCGCTGATATATTTGTCATTGCCACGACTACCCGCTGAAACTCTGTGATGAATGCCTCCATTGTGCCAGTTTGTCTCAACTGGGATAGATCCCTGAAGTGTATCTCGAGATCCTTCCTGTCAAACCTGTCCATGTGCCTATCTGTAAACTCCCTATAGGAGGTGATGTGATTGTGACCCAATGTCACCAGTCCATGATACCACCACTCGTGTGCCTCACCCTCCAAGTGTAAGGTCGCAAAATTGATGGCCTCTATCTCGGTCATCTGGTTGAGCTTGTAATACGTGTCTAGCTTCTGTACCCAAGCTCCGGCGGTGTATTTTCATGATACGTTAAAAGAAGGGATGGTGAGTTTCCCAACTTTTTGGATGAAATCGAGGTTATGCTCCTGTTGCTATTGTGGTCCTCCCCTCTGTGGCTCTCTGGGGCGGTTCCTGAGTCTGAGTCCACAATACTCGACTAAGGTCATGTCCTGATGGAAGTCACGACCCAATTCTATGTATTACCTCCTATACTCTGCAATGTCGTCTACATGAGTGGGTGGCCTCTGTGTTATCGATGGCGGTGCTGCTACCGGGGGTGCCCTTTGGAAACTGGGAAAAAGGGGTCTTGGAATCCTACTCGTAGAGGTGTATGTGCCAGAGGGTGACTGGGGTCTACTGCCTACTCATGAGTTCCCCTATGCTGCATGTGGGACTTGTGTGTCTGGGGTGCCCACTCTAGCCAATCTATCAACCAACTGTGCCAAGGGCTGAGACATGGTCCGTTGACTAGCTAACATATCGTTGATAACCTGCATGAAAGTTGTCTCTGGATCTACGGGGGCCTTGCCACTGCCCTCTGGTCGCTCATACATGTCTCCTAGCATCCTATCTGCCTCACGCTTTGCCCTTCTCTCTGCTTCTCTGTGTGCCTCTTCCTCTTCCTCTGAGCTAGGAGGAAAAGGGGGAAAATCAAGCCTATGCCTTCTTTCCTCATGTCTGTTGTAAGTGACATATTCGTCACCTACGTGTTCACGACCCTCTGGGTCTTCTGTTGCATTCATTGTCTTTAGTCACAGGCTGGCAGGACTAAAGCTCTCATACCATTGTAATGTTCCTGAATTGGCTAGTCCAGGAAACACTGCTAATGTGTGTGTATGATCAATGGTTTACAACATATAAATGATCATACAAATAATAAATGCGACAAAGGACTGCAAAGTTTGTATTATGATATCTTTGTGGATTACAAAACGGTCGAATGTGACTGAATAAACTGACAATACTCGACTAGATCAACAGACAAAGGATCTTAGCCAGAATACAAATAAGCAACTAAAAGATAATACCAAGAATATGGGACAATTGCGGAATCAATGGATGGACTGGGACTATGGTAGCTCTAATAGTAACTGCTGGAAGTCTAGAAAGTTCGCCTTGGGAGCTGTACTTCTCAGAATGGCCTGGAAACTGTCCCAAATGATGGGCCCTGCATTAGTCCTCAGTACTGGTAACTGTTAGACCCTTCTGTTGGTGAGTTTGGACCTCGGATGGATCCCCTTGGGGGAATGCACCCCTCTTTCTCTGGCAAAATGCGTCCTAGTGGTTCCACCATCGGAATCAGACGAGATGTGTCTCAAAATGACTACCTTGGTCTAATGGGAAATGGGTCAGAAGGCTTTCCATGAATATGGCCTGATGCTCGCTCTGGAACCCCAAATGTACCTACCAAAAGTGTCACACGTCCAAGTCTGGAAAATGAGCCCCAGTTGATTCCTTTGTCAGAATCTGATGAGGAACCAGGCAAAAGATGCACCTTGCCTTCCTCTCAAATGGGTCGGAGGGAAATCTCAGAATTCTCCCTGGATGAGATAAGTCGACTAAAAACCCTCTCAGAAGCTTTGCCCTCACTCTGGATGAATGCGCCCTTGCTGCTGAACACTGTGTAACTGCTGCTGAAGAATGATGGAAGACCTGAATGATATTCCTAGTGACTAGGGTGTGTCTCTCAACACCGAAATCAACCAACTGGTGGCTTCCTCTTGGAATCCACTGAACTATCTCTCCCGAGATGCGCCTCTTCTCCTCAATGACAAGTCATAATCTACATCATGATGAATTAGGTCGCTGACCCTTCCTTTATATCTTTCCAAAACCCTAAATCATGCTAAAACCCCAATTCACTGTTGACTTCCAAAACCCTAAATCACTACTGAAACCTTGATTCACTGTTGACTTCTATTTTTAACTCATAATGACTTAAAAGCACTTCTAACCCTTTTTAGCTCAATGTCACTTTCCGAATATAACACTTGTGACTAGAGTGACATCTAGTATCCTTGTTTACCCCTCTTTGGCCTTGGATATAGTCTAACAGGGAGGTTTAGACCATTAAGCCTCCTCTCTGGAGCTCCTATTTGGAAAGGGACATTACAATAATGATAAGATAACCATCGCCAAAAGGTAAGATCACCTATGGAACTATGACCTTTGGAAATATGACCACTGGAACTATGACCTCTGGAACTATGCCCTCTAGAATTGTGACCTCTGGAACTACGCTCTCTGAAACTATGACCTTTGGAACTATGACTTGTGGAACTGTGACCTGTGGAATTGTGACCTCTAGAACTATGCCCTCTGTAACTATGACCTCTTGAACTACGCCCTATGGAACTTTGACCTGTGGAGCTGTGACTTGTGGAACTATGACCTCTGGAACTATGCCCTATGGAACTATGACCTGTGGAACTGTGACCCGTGGAACTATTACCTATGGAACTATGCCCTCTAGAACTATGACCTTTGGAACTACACCCTTTGGAACTATGACCTCTGGAACTACACCCTCTAGAACTATGACCTCTAGAATTATGACCTTTGGAACTATTGAACTATGACCTATGAAACTGTGACCTGTGGAACTATGACCTATGGAACTATTCCCTATGGAACTATGACATGTGGAACTACGCTCTTTATAACTATGACCTATGGAACTACACACTCTGGAACTATGACCTTTGAAACTATGACCTGTGGAACTGTGACCTGTTGAACTATGGCCTCTGGAACTATGACCTTTGAAACTATGACCTGTGGAACTGTGACCTGTGGAACTATGACTTGTGGAACTACACCCTCTAGAACTATGACCTCTTGAATTATGCCCTCTGGAACTATGACTTCTGGAACTTTGACCTGTGGAACTACGCCCTCCAAAACTATGAAATCTGGAACTATGACGTCTGGAACTACGCCCTCTAGAACTATGACCTCTGAAACTATGACATTTGGAACTATGACCTATGGAACTATGACATGTGGAACTGTGACCTGTGGAACTATGACCTATAGAACTACACCCTCTGGAGCTATGACCTCTAGAACTATGCCCTATGGAACTATGACCGCTAGAACTACAACCTCTAGAACTACACCCTCTGGAACTATTCCCTATATGAACTATGATAGCTCATAGTTCCACAGGGCGTAGTTTTGGAGGTCAAAGTTCCATAGGTCATAGTTCCAGAGGGCGTAGTTCCAAAGGTCATAGTTCCAGAGGGCGTAGTTCCAAAGGGCGTAGTTCCAGAGGTCATAGTTCTAGAGGGCATAGTTCTAGATGTCATAGTTCCAGAGGGCGTAGTTCCACAAGTCATAGTTCCAAAGGTCATAGTTCCACAGGTCATAGTTCCAAAGGGCGTAGTTCCACAAGTCATAGTTCCAAAGGTCATAGTTCCATAGGTCATAGTTCCACAGGTCATAGTTCTAGAGGGCACAGTTCCATAGGTCACAGTTCTAGAGGTCATAGTTCTAGAGGTCATAGTTCCACATGTCACAGTTCCATAGGTCAAAGTTCCAGAGGTCATAGTTCCAGAGGTCACAGTTCCAGAGGTCATAGTTCCAGAGGTCATAGAGAGGGCGTAGTTCCTTAGGTCATAGTTCCAGAGGTCATAGTTCAAGAGGGCATAGTTCTAAAGGGCGTAGTTCCATAGGTCACAGTTCCAGAGGTCATAGAGAGGGCATAGTTCCTGAGGTCATAGTTCCAGAGGTTATAGTTCCACGGGTCAAAGTTCCACAGGTCATAGTTTCAAAGGGCGTAGTTACAAAGGTCATAGTTCTAGAGGGCATAGTTCCATAGTTCATACCAAAGGGAGTAGTTCCAGAGGGCGTAGTTCCACAGGTAATAGTTCCATAGGGTGTAGTTCCATATGTAATAGTTCCATAGGTCATAGTTCCACAGGTAACATTTTCATAGGTCATAGTTCCAGAGGTCATAGTTCTAGAGGGCATAGTTCCACAGGTCAAAGTTCCACAGGTCATATTTCCATAGGGCGTAGTTCCACAGGTCATAGTTCCAAAGGTCATAGTTCCAGAAGTCATATTTCTAGAGGGCGTAGTTCCTAAGGTCATAGTTCCAGAGGTCGTAGTTCCATAGGTCAAAGTTCCACAGGTCATAGTTCCAGAGGATGTAGTTCCAAAGGTCATAGTTCCAGAGGGCATAGTTCCAGAGGTCATAGTTCTATAGATCATAGTTCGAGAGGTCATAGTTCTAGAGGGCGTAGTTCCATAGGTCATAGTTCCAGAGTTCATAGTTCCATAGGGCGTAATTCCATAGGTAATAGTTCCACAGGTCACATTTCCATAGATCATAGTTCCATAGGTCATAGTTCCAGAGGTCATAGTTCTAGAGGTCATAGTTCCACAGGTCACAGTTCCACAAGTCAAAGTTCCACAGGTCATAGTTCCAGAGGGTGTAGTTCAAGAGGTCATAGTTCTAGAGGGTGTAGTTTCAGAGGTCACAGTTCCATAGGTCATAGTTCCAGAGGTCATAGTTCTAGAGGCGTAGTTCTTGAGTTCATAGTTCCAGAGGCTGTAGTTCCACAGGTCAAAGTTCCAGAGGTCATAGTTCCTTAAGGCATAGTTCCAAAGGTCACAGTTCCAGAGGGCGTAGTTCTAGAGGTCATAGTTCTAGAGGGTGTAGTTCTAGATGTCATAGTTCCAGAGGTCATAGTTCCACAAGTCATAGTTTCGTAGGTCATAGTTCTAGAGGTCATAGTTCCAGAGGGCGTAGTTCCACAGGTCATAGTTCCATAGGGCGTAGTTCCATAGGTAATAGTTCCATAGGTCACAGTTCCATAGGTCACATTTCCATAGGTCATAGTTCCAGAGGTCATAGTTCCAGAGGGCACAGTTCCACAGGTCACAGTTCCACAGGTCACAGTTCCACAAGTCATAGTTCCAGAGGGAGTAGTTCAAGAGGTCATAGTTCCAGAGGACGTAGTTCTAGAGGTCACAGTTCCACAGGTCATAGTTCTAGAGGGCGTAGTTCAAGAGGGCATAGTTCTAGAGGGCGTAGTTCCAAAGGTCATAGTTTTAGAGGTCATAGTTCCAGAGGTCACAGTTCCAGAGGTCATAGTTCCATAGGTCATAGTTCCACAGGTCATAGTTCCAGAGGGCATAGTTCTAGATGTCATAGTTCCAGATGTCATAGTTCCATAGGTCATAGTTCCATAGGGCGTAGTTCCACAGGTCATAGTTCCAAAGGTCACAGTTCTAGAGGGTGTAGTTCCATAAGTCACAGTTCCATAGGTCAGAGTTCCACAGGTCACAGTTCCACGGGTCATAGTTCTAGAGGGCATAGTTCTAGAGGGCATAGTTCCAGAGGTCATAGTTCCATAGGTCACAATTCCACAGGTCAAAGTTTCAGAGGTCATAGTTCCAGAGGGCATAGTTCAAGAGGTCATAGTTCCAGAGGGCGTAGTTCCAGAAGTCATAGTTCCATAGGTCATAGTTCTAGAGGTCATAGTTCCAGAGGACGTAGTTCCACAGGTCATAGTTTCAGATGGCATAGTTCCATAGGTCATAGTTCCACTAGTCACATTTCCACAAATCATAGTTCCATAGGTCATAGTTTTAGAGCTCATAGTTCCAAAGGTCACAGTCCCTTTTACGAGATTGGGACTTGATTTTTGGACATCCCTTGACTAAGTATGATTCTCGCATAGTTCTCATAAGCTATACTACATTCTTCATCAAGGGCATGAGTTAGGTCATGTTCTGAATGCTAAGTATATTTATTTGTATGAGGAGAGTCGTTGGATTCGTAGGTTGCATGGTGTTCGATTGATTCGAGTTTCCTATAAGCTTCAAGTTTTTTCTTAGTTGGTGATCTACCAAGGTCTCCCCTCTAAAGCCCAACTAACTAATAGTGGTCTTTTTGATGGCCTTTTCTCCATTTTTTTTGAAATTAGAATCAATGAAACACATCTTGTGGGAAGTTTTCTTTGCGATATGTTGTTGAGCTCAGGTCCACTTTCAGTTCTAGCGAACATTACTCAGGGACATTTAAAATGGTGAGAATTTTTGTTTGTTGAGTCAAAGTTGGTAATCAAAGATTCCTTGGCTAGGATTTGGCACTGCTTGAGAGTTTATGCTCTGTATACCATTTCGAAACTTTGTTGCAAGTTTTTTTTTTTGATATTGAGGTTAGTTTTCAAACAATTTTTTATCAAAGACATTGTTTATCATAGATGCCAAATTGTTAGATGTAACCACTTATTCTTATTTCATAAATATTTTAGTCACCTTAAGGAAGAGGATATGATGTACAATGTATATACCCTTATGTGTGTTTTCTCTTTATATGATTACTATCATTTTTAGGTATCTCAAATAATAAACCATTATTTTTCAATTTTTTATAAATGACGAAAATTAAAACATATTAACCACTTTTTAAAATTATTTATTCTATTAAATAAAATTATAATCAAAATTGTACAAGTAAATAATGAAAAATTCCTTATGTCTAAGAATTATGGATTTTTTTCACAAATCATAAATATCAATAATCATAAAGATCAATAATGAAAAATTCATTATGTCTAAATTGTATAAGTCAATAATGACAAATTCCTTATGTCCAAGAATTTTATGGATTTTTTTCACAAATTATAAAGATCAATAATGACAAATTCATTATATCTAAGATTTTTTGGATTTTTTTTGAAATTTTATGGCTTCATAATGACAAATTCATTGTGCTCAATACTTTTATGGAATTTTTTTTTAATAATAAACAAAAATATAATATACTTTTATGGATTTTTTTTTTAAAATGTATTTTAATTTTAAGTAAATAAAAATATAATATTTAATTACTTTAGACACAATCTAAAAAAATCATTTAAAAATATCTCTCTCTAAAATCTTCTAGAAAAGCTCAAGAAAATTGTTTTCTTTTTAAGGATTGTATGAGCATGTTGTACTTTTTCAAAAAAACCATAAAGTGAAGTCCTTTTAATATTTTATCTACAATCTTATTATACTCGATTTTAGAAAAGCTCAAGAAAATTGTTTTCTTTTTAAGGATTGTATGAGCATGTTGTACTTTTTCAAAAAAACCATAAAGTGAAGTCCTTTTAATATTTTATCTACAATCTTATTATACTCTCTATGAATATGAGTATAATTAACTAAAAAATACTTATTAAAATTTTTCTTTAATTATTTAAAAAAAATAAAAATTGTACCTGAAAACTTTAATTTATTTAATTAATAATTATAAATGAATTACCCACAACCTAAAACTTATCAATCCAATCCTTATATTTAAATAACTTTCATAAATACCACCAACTTATAATAATTTTCATAAATACCACCAACTTATAATAATTTTCATAGATGTCACCAAAAAATCTTATAACATTGACAAATTTATTATGCCCAAGACTTTCATGGAGGTCACTAACATATCTTTCAATTTTTTTAAAGTTCAACCATTACAAATTTATTATTCCCAACAATGCAACTCCCACACTTCTAATTTTTTTTTCATTTTTAAACACAAAGTATTCCACACGCCCTTAGACTAATACTCCCTCCCTCTAATGAGGTCAAAAGGGAAGGGACTTGACATACGAATAAAATGTGGTTAACCGTTCAATAGTTTTAAATGTAAGATTAAAGTTAATGGGCTAGGTTTATTTGGTTGTTAGAAAATTTGTGGAGTAGAAATTTTGATAAAATGTTATTCAATGCAAATTCAGAAATTTCACCTTAATTTTAAGGTTTCTTTATTTATCTCTTGTAAATTTGTAGTCATAGGGATAAATCTGAAATATACATTATAATAATATATATTTGGATTTTGTGCAACGAAAAACACAAAAAAATAAACATCAAATAATTTTATTTGAAAGGAACTATGTTTCTAGCCCTTACTATGTTTCTAGCCTTGATTTGTTACAACCACAAAACTACCTCTTTAAATTCTATATACTTGTAACAAAATATTCTCACAATGCATCATACATCAACATACCATTTTTTCCTAGGAACTACTCATTCAACATGCGAATATAAACTGAAAATCAATATGCTAGTACACAAAGTTTGGACAGCAAAGCACACTTCATATATACATAAGATGAAATTATAGGTACACACCAACAACTTATCACAAGTTGGTAAAAGATAGTACTTAAAGCTTATCCCAACTTAGGAATCTTCAATGCCTCCAAACCCTAGCTAGGGCATCCACTATCAATAACAAACCCTAACAACTGAATTGAATTTTGAAATATTTTGTCACCCAAATTTTGTTAACCGTCTTGTTGTAGTAGTCTTGTCTAACCATTATCTCTCAAAATACAAATCAACTTTCTATGAAATTTTGTAATGTTCCCAAGTAGAACTACCGGGAACTTAGAGGTTTATTGCTTTTTCTTTTTGTGGTATTTTGACAAACAATTTGTTGTTTCTGCCTTCTTAGTTGCGCTAGGATAGTTTTGTAGAGTTTTGCAGTAAGTAAATGAGAGAAATATAGCATATAACAGATACACAATGAGATGCAATAGAAATAGCACACGAAATAGCCACACATACCTCAGATCTATATTTATTTAAATATATAGCTGACCTTCGTAGAAGAGATGACATATTTGAAATAGAGATGGAAGAATAATGTGAAGTGGCTGAGAATAGCTCCAAGTTACAACAACAAAGAGAGATCTAGGCTTATTTAAGTCTCCAATAGATGCATGCAAAAGATCTACTGAAACAATTGTATTTGCTTACTCCAAAGTGAAGAATTACCAAGCAGAGTTGTTCCCTCCCTGACTGGTGCACACCTAGTGATCTGGATCTGATGTTTCTAGCCTCCAAAATGCACAAGAAATGTTTCACTCCCATGGATCCGAAGAAGATAAGCTCATAGGAAGAGATCCTTTGGCTCTATTTGCATATTTGAACCCTCCAACTCAATATCTCCAAAGACAGATGTGCTCTCCTTCAGAAACTCACCCAACTGGGAGAATAAATAAATAAGGCAGAAAACCCTCCACAAACTCATCAAAAAAGGCGCCCTAGGGATGACAAACTCATATGTAGCAGAATATCCTCCAGATCCCAACTCTCCTAGCCAAATCAAACTCTTTTCCCTTCAGCAGTGCGCCCCAAACTTGTAGGAAAACCCCATATCTGTGCCCTTGCTTCACAAACCACAACTGAAATTGTTCTGGACTGAGTAGAATGGTGAGGGTGGAATATTTCACCACCTTGGCCAAGATTGAATCAGGAAAAGATTAATCTTTCACCTACTTGTTGATCTCTAGAGTTTGCTTACTCAAAAGCCTCAAAATGTCTAAGCTGCAGAGCTCAAAGTGAGAAAATGACAAGAATGAGGAGTGAGGCACCCTCCTTTCCTTTTCTACCCCCAACTTCTAATTTTCACTTAAATTATTTGATTGGCTTCTAAGTTCATTTACTTTATTTCTTCAACTTAGCCAATTAGATTTCATTTTCCTTGTTTTTCCAAAGTCACTTTAATAATATAACTTTAACATGTTAGTGACCCTTTTTAGCCTCTTAGTCCCCTTTTTCAGTGAGACTATAGTCTAGAGGGGACAACTAGACTACTAAGTCTCCCAAGACCCCTGTCAAGAGGAAGGGGACATTACAATCTCCCCTACTAGAAATTGCTTGCCCACAATCAATTCTGAATCTGTCTGCTATAGAACCTATTCACCTTCCCATGTGGCATCGTTTATTGGAAAATATTTCCATTTAATCAGATATTCCTTGATCTCCCTGACCCTTAGCTTCGTCCCCCTCACCTCCAAGATCTCTTCTGGTATCAAAATCAATTGTCCTTCTTCATCTACTAGAGGAAACTCCTCATTAATGACAATATGTTGTCCCAATGGCCTTTTTAGGCATGATACATGTAAGACATTATGAATTTTATTTCCATGTGGCAACTCTAGCTCATATGCAACTGCCCCCACTTTCCTCTTCACCCTGTATGGCCCATAAAAGAGGGGTTTGATCTTCTCAGTACCATTTTTCTTAATGGATGTCTTCTTGTATGGTTGGAGCCTCGGATAGACTAAGTCCCCTAACTCAAAAGTGCACTCTACTTTGTATTTATCTACATATAACTTCTGTTGGTTTTGAGCCCTTTGTAAATGATCTTTGAGCTCTCTAAGTATATATTGACTTTCTTGTATCCAATCGTTATCCTTAGGAGCTCTACTATCTCCGAACACAATCTCTACAAAAGTTAGAGGATCATAACTATATAGCAATATTCCACCAAGACTTCGGGATGGGGGGACGTGGGTTCGGGGAGACGCACATGGAGAACGTGTGGAAGGACCCCCAGATTTTAGGGATTTTATGGAAATGGGAGACGGGGGAACGTCACACACACACACACATATATTATTTTAAAAATAAAAATAATAATGATAAAATCTCAACAATAAAAATTCATTCCATCCAAATTCATCAGTAAAATCAAAATACTAAATACTACTAAATTGAAAATTCAAATTTGTAAATGATATAAACATGATTTAGTAATGAAATACATTGATTCATAAATAATAAATGAAACAAAAAGAATAAAATAAAAATATTGATACTCATCATTCATCATTCTAGAATCTAATTAGTACTAAGAAAAAATACTAGATACTAAAGTTTGAAATAGTAAATTGGAATTACTCAAACTCAAAAATAGTAAAGAGTGATGAGTCAAAGACTCAGTCTTAGGTCATCAATATCTCGAGTCAAGACTCAGAAGTTAAAACTGAAAATTAACAATGGAAAATAAACATTGACAATAAAATGAGCATCATGGAGTCGATCTCATTGATTGGTCCTCTACATCCATCTTCTACATGAAGTCATCAGGACCATCAAAGAGAATGTTACTATCTGTCTCCGAGTCAGAGTCATTTTCATGAGTAACCAATGGCACACCAGCCAAACCATGTTGAAACTCATATGATTCATCCTCCTGATATATTTGTGCACCATCCTTTGGATCCACATCCAAACGTGTCGTTGGTCCCTTCCGATACTCTGGTGTCTTCCTATGTGCAAGACACAGGGCACTGTGCACTGCAATGAGCTTCTCTGCTTTTCGAGAGACAAGTCTATTCCTCTTGATAGAGTGGATGAAGCTATATGTGGATCAATTCCTCTCTGTTGTGGAGGAACTAGCAATCTGAGACAACAAGCGAATAACAAGATGTTGGATCTCTCGAGCATCATCCCCATGCATGGTCCACCAACCAATGAGGTCATCCTGGCCTAAGTCATTGTGCTCTTCCCTCGCATCGGGCTTGTTGAAGGGACTATTGAGACTTAAAAACTGCATTCACTGTCTCCTAAGTGTTCTCCCCCCTTCCGCATTGTACATCTTTGTTATGGCAGCTCTAAATCCCTTATTGACGTTTGGATTCTCAATGGGAATAATTCTACCAGGCCTTGCCACATACCATTTTGGGTTGAGTTCATACGTTGCCATGTGCAAAGGCGTGTTCATTCGATCTCACCTACGCTGAATAATGGGTCAAATATGGGTTGCATATAACTGTAAGGAGGGGATCTTTCTCACGAATGGATACCTTCACTTAACCCAACGTGCTATCAAAAGTGTCATAGATTTCTCCAAGACTAGGAGAATTTGTGTCAGTCTAGCGAATGACCTCAACTAACCACTATCTGTCCACCAATCATTATCCAATATCTGAACCCTGATTTTCATGCCCTCATCTATCTTGTATTCTTCCCACCTACTCCATTCCGGTGTCACAACCATGCCCTGCAATGTCGGTTGCACTTCCAACATCCTCTCCAATAAGAGAAAATAGCTAGCATATCTAGTCTCCATGGGCTTGAGGAATTCCTTCCTGGAGTGAGACATGTACATGGATAACGAGGTGTGGTGGTTGCATATAAAAATTTGCACGTTTCTCGCAGTTGTCACCAAGTTGAATACCTGCTCAATTTTGCCAATGTATTTACTTTGAATCAACAACCCTGTTGATCTGCACACTATTGTTGCATCTGTCACAACCTGTACAACATTGATGGGCCCAACCTCCTCTATAGTATCTCGAAGAAGCTCAAATTGGAAAGTTGTGTCTTTGTGCTTTCCAGAACAATCAATAGCTCTAACAAAGAAAGGCCCATCTCTACATGTAACTATGATGTTGATGAATGGATGTTTGACAAGGTCTATCTACGCATCCATGACAATAGAACAACCTTCCCTCACCCATCTATGTCTCATCCGCTCTTTGTGCACAATGATATTGGACACTTGTCTGTCTAAGATCACAGTCCTCAACTTATGTTCACCTAGGGGAAAATATGAGGGTCTTTTTGTTGCAATTGCCTTGACCATCTTTTTATAATAAGGAGAGCGACTAACATGGAAAGGAATTCCATTGGCAAAATCAAACTTTCCATTGGCATCATCTGTATCATCACGGTTCAGGTTACTGTACATCCTTGCAAGAGTTGGTCCCATTGCACAAGAATGAGAACCCTGATGTTTGGATGAAGATATCGATATCCCACTATCAACAGGGGATGGTGGAGGCATATGGCCCATGGATGATTTCTTTCCTTTTGATTTTATTTTGGATCTTGTAGTTGCTTCCACATTTTGATAAGCTTCAATCATGAAAATTTGGCTAGCGAAGGTGCCTCTTGCATTCGCTGCCATTTTTATCCTCAAAATATCGGATCTTTCCAGCATTCTTAATTTTACACATACAATACCCCCTTTGCCACCTATTCCCAAAAGGTGCATCTTAACTCAACTATAACTCCCAGTCCAAGGATGGCCACAAATATTTCATGTCCATTTGCGTGACCCACCTGTTTTGCCTCCTAGTTTTCTGGTGGTTGAGAATCCAACTACTTTGGTGGCATATAACAAAAGTGGTTTTCTTGGATTTAATGTCCCCTTTTCATAACTTGCCAATATCTTTGGTGGGGATAATCATTGCCTTGGGTTTCATTCAATGATGATGAGGTGTTTCCAGTCCCACTTTCAACCTGTGTCCCACTACCAACATGACTCTCTGTTTGGGTAGTGTAATCACTATCAGTGTCACTTCCACTATAATCACTCATGCTGTTATTTTTCAAATTTTTTGTGCAAGTTTTTAATTTATGGCAACCTGCAACAAGATTTCTTCATTATTTTTTTTGATTTTATAAAATTATATGGTTAAATACATTCCCAAATGCTGAGTTTGAAGGGTATAAACAATAAATTATGATAAAAACTAAAAAAGTAGCTTAGAAATTAAAAAACAAGAAGCAAGAAATTTAAAAACCCTACTTTCCCATTGCTAGAAGAAGAAATTTGTTGAAGGGAAACTTAGAATGGTCCAACCACTGGCTGAATGGCAACGCTGTGTGATTTTTTCTCTCACTGCTCTTACCCACGGTTCCATTGCTCAGCTCCCTCACGATTGTGTCTCTCAACAATTGCTCGGGGGTTGCTTGAATAGTGGTGGTTTCTTAAGTGGCTCGAATGGTCTCAAATGATATTCATGTAATAATAAAGTTAGGGACTTAGACTTAGGTTTAGACTTGAGTAATTAAAATATAATAATTATTTCATGAATTGTTTCTTTTTTATATTTTTTTTTATATTTTTAATTTTTAAATTTTAATTTAATTTTTTTTTTTAGCCTTATTAGGAAAAAATTAAGGGGGGACGCCCAGGAGTCCCCCTTTCAAGGGGGTGTTGGAGCCGCCCTTGTTTTATTTTTACCCTTCACAATTTTCAATCTTTGATGCTTGAAATCTAAAGAGGTCCTTTTGATTTTCCCCCCTCTGAAATTTTGAAAAAACTCTGCAACCTTGTCGAATAAGCAACGATGTTTTTTCTCCCCTCAAAACAAGTCCACTTTTGTAAGAACGTTTGATCTTTTGGTTTTGTTTCGGGATCTCACAAGTCGGATACCTTAATCTTTGAATTCACATGTCCCGAGTCACGAAACGACGAACTCATTTTAAATCATCACTCAAGACAGAAACCTGGGTAAAGTTTTTTAACTCACTGATTAGATGTTGTCGGGGTTTCGCGCCTCGACATTCATCAAACCCAAATGTTCTTCTTTACAGCCTCGAGAGCCGAGAACACGAGGTACTTTGTAATAACCCTGGTCAAGGATTAAAGGTAAAAAACTAACCATGGTTAAATCTATTCTCGGCGTTTCGCCACTCGGCACTATCTTTTAGAAAGTTACGAATTTTAAAACCCCGACTCACGAAGTCGCGACGTAATTATAGCACGATTAATTAATTGCCTAATCTAAGATTTTCTTCCCCCTAATTGAGTCTTAATTATCGCCATCTCGCGGTTTCGCGACTCGGCGTACTAACCTCCCAGAAACTTGTCTTCGAAGTTCCGAGTCGCGATGGGGCGAATAAATTGATTATAAAATTAATGATGCTCTAAATCGAGATTACTGTTAATTAAGCCAAAATCGGTCCTTGCAGTCTCGCGAGTTGAAGACTAAAAATTTTTAAAAGGAAATCCACGATACAGAGAACAACGAGAAAATTTTTAACGTTGCTAAGTTTTGACAATTTAAAATAAAACGAGATGTGTCCCGCGTATCGAGGCTTGCATGTTTCCCAAGGTAGCTACTTTCTCTCCATACCCCGACTGCCTGTCAAACCGCCAAACATTGATGACATTAATGAAGAATTAGGGTGAATCCACGAATAAATAAGATAAGATTTTACGCAATAAATTTGTTTCTAATTGCGATTTGACAGACTTATTTCGAAGAGTACAGGATTTTCAAATATATACAAGAGTCCCATTTTATTATAATGAATTTTTTTTTCATAAGCACGCAGAGCTCGTCATTTTCTGAGTTAACTACTTTCTGCATGTATACACAATTTTATCAAAGGAGAGCGAAAATGCAAGTTTCAGCCATGGCTCCACGGAAAGCAGCAAAGGCGAATATCGAGGTTGCAGGACAAGGCTCGGATAATGTCTTCGACACTTCGCCCCGGAGTGTTGATTCAGTCCCTAGCTGGTCGTTTGTTTAAGATATTCTACAAACTGAGTTGGTAAATTATTCAGACTCAGACGACAATGAAAAGGGCGATTTGAACACTAAATACAAGATTGTCGTTCAATCTGGAATGCACAAGGTAGCAACCAGACCACGGTTGCTCCCTTATTATGATATGATCCGATGGGAATTGGATCACATAGATTTACCCACCAGAACTATCATGAATGACCAGCGGGTCACGGTCGAGACTTTTAGACCGGAGCACATCCAAACCATGTATAAGCTCTCGACAACATCTGAATACACGTATGATGTTGAATTCCTGGAGGGATTCAAACAGAAGGAGTGCACTGAATATTACAAAACCATGCCTGGTTTTATTAAAGATTGGGTTTTGCGCGTCGCGAAGTTCAGAGCAAATGACTAGGGCGTATATTCTATCGTTTCTTTATAGCCACAGTGTAAATATGTGGCCATGATGACATGTCGGCTATTTGGGAGAGAAGACACCTCACATTTCTACATCATGTGGGTGCCTCTCATATTTCGGGTTGCAGAAGGTTGCTCGTTTAATTGGGCAAATATGCTCTCAGACAGTTTGGCCAATAGGGTCACAGAATATCGGGAGCAGAAGGCAAGCAGGTGACCATCCTCATTTTTCATGTCTGCGTATATCATGGACACTGTATGTTCCATGACACCATTCCCTTTGATGAGATGGGCTTGGAATCATGCCCAAGAAAAGCCCGTGCATGAGTATCACGACAAATTGTGGGAAAATAAAGCGGACAAATTTATTTATGAAATTTTCAACTGGGTGATGGTGCCCCTGCACATCGCCATTTTTGGTCTTTCACCACCTCGTATCTCGGACATTATTGCTGCAAATCTGAGTGGTACAGCAGACTGGTACGTAGAAGCAGAGTTTTCCTATTTCAGAGTGTTCGGAGTTGCCGTTCCCCCGCTTGCACTACCACTGTTCATCCCCGACAAGCTTGCTTGTCGCGAGATCGCCCGACAAACAGTGATTGGCGGGGTGAGTAAAGAACTCAAAGCATCTTCGAAGAAGGTATGGCCGTTTTAACCTGTTCGGCTAAATTCTTATTCTTTATTGGATTTCGGGCATGCTAAAGCCGAGGCTGCAGCCCTGGAAGACCTGAGTTTAGTCTCCATTGAATATAAAAAACATGATCCTCAGAAAATTGTAAGCAACCATTTAGCTAATTGTGGGCTGAAGAGGTTTGAACACGAGTTTTCACCCTCGGATGACATTTTCCGAGGGGCGAGATCTTATGGGGAAGTGCTAGTTCAGATCCGATCTTTAGCACCTGAAGACATGGCCTCTGTATAAAATTTTCAGGAAAATAGACGAAGTTGTCTTCCTGCTGTGTTGCGAGGAGGGAGCCCGGGCGCTTCTGAGACAGAATCGAAGGATGATGAAGGCCCCAAAGAAGCAACTTCTGGTTCAGGAAAAATCCATAACGAGGGGGATCAAACGAATAAGCCCGAAGCAGAGACACAGAATCCGGACCCGCCAGAGACCCAGAATCCGGAAACTGAGGCGAAGACCCCTGAACCTCCGAAGAAGCAGGACTCGGTCATCACACCAGGCAAGGCAGCGAAACAGATCGGGGAACCCATCACTTCTGTCGCCCCCTTGTAGTCGACGCGAGGAAATATAGAAGAAGGATGGATTTTCGATGAGGAGCTAAGGCCTATCAGAGCAGAAGAACTTCCTCCAAATGAGTTCTTCTTTGACAAAAAGAGAAAAGCGGTGGTGAAAAGGGAGTTCTACCAGGACGAAGGATCAACTGCTAAAAAATTCAAAGTTATGACCGATGGAAAGAACAAAAAGAATGAGGAATTCGCCACAGAGATCGCAGGAACGCTAGGAGCATATGCATCAACGAATCAATTCTCGGTCGGGATGTTAAAAAATCAGCTCAAAAGAAAGAATCACCTGATCAAGACTCTCGAAGCCAGAGTAGCTTCAGCCACAGAAAGCGCTAAAGGTTAGGTGAGTGGGGAAATAGAACTGACCCGACTAGATGATAAAAAGGAAATAGATGTGCTCAAAGCCAAGTTGGAACAAGCACATTCAATGATCCGAGACAGTCGGGTGCAGGCTGGTCAGCAGAGGACTATGATTGCAGAGCTGCAGGCTTAGGTGGAGATCGCTGAAAGTAGGGTGATCGATGTTGAGGGGTTTAAATCTCGAGTGACCTAGATTCAGAGCAAGATCTCTTCTGCTCAGCAGAGTTTGCTCGCCAAAGTAGGAACAATCCGAGAGGATTGTCTGTTGATGCATCGGGTTTTCGAGAACCTGACTGACAGAGAAAGATATGCAGGAGCAGCTCGGGTCGCCTCCCAGGAGGCGGTAATAGCCACGAATGACAGAGTTTCGGCAGGTTCCCCCGGACTCACTCTCCCAGAACAAACTAGAGGTAACATTTTGTTGAAGGATTGGGAGCATAACATTACCCTGGGCAAGGAACAAGGCCAAAAAGTGACCAATTCATTAAAAGAAGCCTTCAATTCTATAGAGGGCGAGCTGTTGGGTATGGACACTGGAGGCGATGCTGAAACTTTAATACAAATGAATGTAGAACAGATCTCACTCAATCTGAAAGAGAAGGAGGAGAGAGATTTGGCAGATATCTCTCAGATAGACAGGGTGAACATGGCTCGAGTTGATAAGCATTTGATCCAACCCAGCGCGCAAATAAGTTCCCTCGACATCGTCGATGCACAAATGGGGGACAAGCTGCAGCAGTTAGCCCGAGAATGCTACTTCGCCGAGGCCAGCTGTCAAGCTGAACCTTCGCAGCTCGTATCTAAATTTGTGGACAGATGTATTTCCTACACCGAATCTACGCGAAGATGAGCACCTGGCACCAAGTGAAGATAGAGTAAGAGAAAGGGAGCAATTGCGCTCCTCCCAGTTGTAACCAAATTTGTGTAATCGTTGAGAGCCTAACTGATCTGTAAAGTTGTATAAATATATCACAGAACGAAATAAACAAGGCTGGACCTTTTTGGTATCGATTGTAATAGAGTTTTCTGCATTCGAGAAGTTAATATAAGCGAATCTAGAGATTCTCGATTCCGTCAAGACCGTGTTACAAGTTTGTTTCTTTGTATTTCATGTTTCATTTCATTCCATTATTCATAATTGACGTGCTTTGTTATACTTTAGTACGACCACTACTATAACAAAAGGATTCTGGTTTTCTGTATTTGTTTATTGCCTTTCCTCTGCACCAGCTATCAACGGGTGTAAGACCAATTTGCACTTTCAAAATTCTACGTATATTCTTCGCTATGTCAGTTATTTTCTTACTAATTTCCTCTTCCATTTATATGTGAGTTTTCTCTTTGATAGGAACCTTGCGTTATATGCAACTAAATGTTTTTCTCTCACCTCTCACCTTTATATAAAATATAATACAGTTACGGGAAAGAGCCTTCAATTTGCATTTCTATTTTATTTCAAAAATGTAAAACTCTCTTTATTTCGACCAAATCAAGACAACATTTAATCTCTCTTTAAATCCTTTCCTAATCTTACTGTTCCTCCATGACTGTCCCTGCAGCGACACAGCCTAATATTGAACCCGGACTATCGAACCAAACGCATATCGCCTTAAATATTTTTGACTTAATCCTTAAAACTGCTAATAACCGGGACGAACTTGAACGTTCATGGGTGGCCATTGAATAAGATATAAATACTCAGGAACAGTTGGAAGCTATACAACGCCAACGAAGAAATCTTCCCTAGTTTCCTTTACCGAAGGTTGACGTTACATTTTTACCCATCCTTCACCTACTTTCGTATGCCTTGACACTGTACTTTTAAGCCTTAAGTACAGACTCAGGAACAACATCTTTCTGGTGCCATTGCCGGGGAGCGAAGTTACGAAATATTTTTCCCTGGGAAAACGACATTTATTTCGTTGAAAGTGCTACTCCTTGATAGTGAACATAGAGTACACACATTTTTAAGGCTTTTTCAATATTTCACTTGGCGACTGCACTGAAATGTAAACTAGCTTCTGGTAGAAAGAGTACCAGACATAACCCATATGGCAAGCTGATTAAGCCTGTTACTGATCCCGAAAAACTTTTAAAAACAAAAAACCAACTTTCCAAGGCTAAATACCATTCAGAAACTTCTACTTCACGCGGTCCTCTGTTTGATATCAAAGATCTGACGTCAAACCACCCTGAATTTAGGAGCGAGATTCATCAGTCTTTCCCATCCATACACAAGGGAAAAGGTCCTCTAGAAAGTTCGTCGACAGTTGACATACCAGCTTTTCTTCGACAGAACTTCCCGGTATCGCCTGATTCCAAAGAGTGTGTTACACATTCATTTTCTACACCCAAGTCTATGGAAGCCGTCGGAGGAGGTGGTGGAGGCGCTCCTGGAGGAGGAGGCAGAGGTCAAGGGAAAGTTCCTCCTCCCAGAGTATTCACAAAGGTAGCAGCGAGATACACCCCCCTGGTTTTTCCCGTCCCCCTCCATGATTTTCCTGTAAACTACATCAAAAATCTTCCTAAGTTCACTGGGGACGGAGATCTAACCACAGCCGAGCATATAAATTTCTTTGACCAATTCGAAGACATCTGTGGTATCGAGCATGAATATGTCTATTCGAGACTCCTTGTCCAGACCTTTGAAGGACCAGTCCGAACTTGGTTTCAGAGCCTACCCGCAGCTTCTATCCTATCATATGACGCTTTGGAAGATTCTTTCCTAAGACAATGGGGAGAGCGAAAAGATCACTTATATTATCTTACCGAGTTTGGGTCCCTAAAGAAAAAGAACTCAGAAACAGTTATGGAATTTATTCTGAGATTCAACAAACTGTATAATAAGATTCTAGCCGCAGTTAAACCCTCTGAACCCTTAGCCAAAGTAACCTTCGCGGGAGCTTTCGAGCCATATTTTGCCCTACTTTTGCGAGAAAGAAAAGGAGCCACCCTGAATAGAATGCAAGACGATGTTGTCGAAATCGAATCTAATATGATGGCTTCGGGAAAATTAAAAGCCAAAGTAGAAACAGTCAACCGCGAGAATAGATGCTATAGGGAACCAGCGGGTCCTTCGGGCTCAAATAGATACACTGATGACAGAGTAGATGATATGGCCCGAGTAATTAAAGAACTGTCCAACAAAATTTTTAGGATGGAGTTAGACCAGTTTAAGGATGATTCTTCAAATAAAAAAGACTTCAGGAGAAACCCAAATCCCCAAAATCAACAGAAACAAATTAAGAATGAAGATAAAAAAATACAAGCGCCATTAAAGAACGAAAATTTTATAGGCGCAAATGACTTCCAAGATTTCGGAGATTCGGAAGATGAAGTCGCGAATTTCGGTGATGACTGTTCGCAGCCGTATCTCACTCGTGAAGATTATGAAAAATCTTTGAACCCCCCACAACCATCTAATGAGGATGAAGAAGGTGATCACACTGATCCCTGTATATCTCAACCAGAAACAGAGATGATAATGGCCGAGTTTCAACCAAAGTACAACCTAAGATCTAAGAGTAAGCCTACCTTAACGAATAAACCTAAGAAAATCCTTCAAAAAGGGCAAGCTTATGAACCTCCTTCGGAAGAGACCTTGTTACCCAACAACAAAACCAAGGTAGCAAGCACTCAAGAGTCCGAGGTGAAAAAAGTTGAAACTCAAACACAAGAAACCGAACCAGTAGATAAAGTTATGCCTTCAACTAGGATCACGAGTGATAAAGCGATCCAAACAAGTAAGTCGGAAAGGAAAAATGCGGAAATCTCAACCAAAGAAAAGGACAAGGTAAACACATCTTTCAGTCTTGAAAATGAGTTAAACAAGATTAAAATACCGATTCCTTTGGTAGAATTAGCAAAAAATCCCGCTTATCGGAAGCAAATTGCAAAAGCGATGGGTGTCTACGAGCTAGAAAGTCAGTCTGATGTTATCAACTTGGAAGATGACAGACCTAATATCACCTTTGGTCCTCATTTTGAAGGGTCCAAAGACAACATCGCTCCTTTTTATATCACCCTGAATATACATGATCAGTTGCTACATAATTGTATGTTAGATTCCGGGGCTTCTCATAATGTTATGCCCAAAATTATAATGGAGAAGATGGGTCTCCAGATCACGAGACCTTATGGAAATTTCTATTCTTTCGATTCAAGGAAGGTTAAATGCATGGGGATGATAAAGGATCTGGTAGTTACCCTAGCGCAGGTCCCTGTTAAAAGTATCTTGATGGATGTGGTTATCGCAGATATCCCCCCTAAGTCCGGTATGCTGTTGTCTAGGTCATGGGGGGCCAAGTTGGGAGGTTCCCTTCAGTTAGACATGTCTTACGCCACAATCCCTATTTTCGGGGGTCAATTCACTCGTTTATACAGAGAGACAAGATTAGCATACACGGTCAGTGATCCCCAAAACCCACACAACTTCCCCATTTACATCGCAGACCAAGATCTGGGAAACTGCATTTTGTCTTTTGATGATGGATTGGATGGAGGTCCAGAGGAGCTCGATATGAAGCAAGAAGAGTTAAGCCCCTTGACAGAAGAGCTTGACAGAAGAGCTGTGCAATAATGGTGCATGGAAAATGTATTTCGATGGCGCTTCGTCTTCTGAAGGAGCTGGTGCTGGGGTACTTTTGGTAGCACTTGAAGGTAAGTTCATTGTTCCTTTCTCCTATCGTTTGCAGTGGGACATAGATTACACCAATAACGTATGCGAGTATGAGGCATTGATCTTAGGATTAGAGGCTGTGAAGAAGTTGAATATAAAAAACTTGGAGGTATACGGTGACACGGAATTGATAGTAAGACAAATAAACTGACAATACCTAGCCAAGCATCCAAGACTAAGAACATACAGAAATTGTGCTTGGGATTTGATGGAAAACTTTTTCTCATCTGTAAAAGTCCATTTTATCCCTCGCGCAGAGAATCTACATGCCGATGCCTTGGCCAAGGAAGCTTCAACCTTTTCTCCACCCACGACCGTCAAACTGAAGTATCACATTGAAATCAGATACAAACCCTCTATACCAGACAATATCCGACACTGGCAGGTTTTCGAAGATGACGAACAAATCAAGAAATTCCTTACAGCCGTAGGTGAGTTCTCTGAAACTCATCCAGACCAAGAGAATCAAAATGACTCGATGTGGATTATGCAAGAAGGGGAAGATCCTGAAACCTTCCGAGAAAAAATAGCAGATCATCGTATGTTGGTCCTTAAAAAAACCAAATTCCGAAAGGCTTAGTTCCTTTAGAAAGACTTTTCAATCAGAACGATGTACCTGTGAAATCCACTTTGCAGCCCCAACCAGAAGAAGTGGAGGACTGCGATATAGGAACTGAGAAAGAATCCAGGATAGTAAAGATATCTAAGTTCCTCCCTCCCAAGGTAAAAGTCCAGTACATAGACCTTCTTAGACAGTACAAAGATGTTTTCGCCTGGTCCTATGATGAACTTAGAACGTATGACACTTCCATAATTGAGCACAAGATACCTTTGAAGCTCGGGGTCAAGCCGTTTAGGCAAAATATTAGGCAAATTAACCCCATTTTGTTGCCTGTGATTGAAAAGGAAGTTAAGAAGCTTTTAGATGTGAAAATAATCGTACCTCTGAGGTACTCAGACTGGGTGGCAAATTTGGTCCCGGTCAGGAAAAAGAACGGAGAAATCAGACTGTGTGTAGATTTCCGAAACTTGAATAAGTCTTCCCTTAAGGATAATTATCCGCTTCCCAAGATGGACCACGTCCTGGAAAAGGTAGTCGGAGCAAATCGAATGTCTATGATAGATGGGTTCTCTGGATATAACCAAATCTCCATGAACGAGCTAGACAGAGAAAAAACTGCTTTCACCACACCATGAGGTACATTCATGTATGACAAAATGCCGTTCGGTTTGATGAATGCAGGTGCCACATTCCAACGTGCTATGGACATTGCTTTCATAGGAGAAAGAGACAAGTTCGTAGTCATCTACCTTGACGATTTGACGATTTTCTCTAAAACCGATGAAGAACATTTGGTCCATCTAAAGCAGACTTTCGAAAAATGCCGCAGGTATGGTCTGTCCTTGAACCCAAAGAAATCACATTTCGCTATGCGGGAAGGTAAGCTTCTGGGACATATCGTATCTAAAGATGGGATCAGGATTGATCCTAAGAGGATTGAAGCAATAGAAACTATAAATATTCCCAGAAACGTAAAAGAAATTCAATCTTTCCTAGGAACAATAAATTTTTTACGAAGGTTTATCCCTAATTTTGCTGAGATTGTCAAATTGATCACATGAATGCTGAAGAAAGATAGCAGAGTAAATCGGACGAATGAGGCTAAAGCGTCATTTGCACATATTAAAAAGGTCATCAACGAGGCACCTGTGTTAGCAAGCCCAGATTACTTGAAAGATTTCCTCATCTTCTCATTTGCTTCTGAACATACTATTGCCACGGTGCTCCTGCAAAAGGATGACGAAGGTTTCGAACAACCGATCGCGTTTTTTAGCAAGAGCCTTAGAGACGCCGAATTAAAGTATGACATAATAGAAAAACAGGCATACGCAATGGTGAAAGCTCTAAAAGCATTCAGAACCTATGTACTGCATTAAAAAATTATCGCGTACGTGCCAACCAGTGCTGTGAAAGATATATTAGTACAACCAGATAGTGACGGAAAACGAGGGCGCTGGCTCGCTAAAATACAAGAATTCGATCTGGAAGTCAAGCCAACTAAATTGATAAAGGGGCAGGGTCTGGCCAAACTCTTGGCCGAGTCGAATCTTAGAGCTCTTGATATTAACTGCCTCCAAGGGGAAGACGAAGATGCACACCTACACGAGCCGGATGACCAGACAAATCCAAGCAAGGTTGAAGAAAATTTCATGTCGTCAGGCTGGTATAAAGACATAGTGTTCTACTTGTTAAACCTGAAATGTCCAGATGGGCTATCACCATCCAAATGCAGAACTTTAAAACTCCATGCTGTAAAATATTGCATCGCCGAAAATCAGCTATACTGGAAGGATCCACTCGGGTTCCTACTAGTCTGTTTGGTTGAGTCGGAAAATCCATGGGTTATAGAAGAATTTCATGAAGGAGTTTGTGGAGGACACCATGCATGGAGAGCCACAACTTACAAGATCTTGAGGGCCGGACATTATTGGCTGAAACTATTTTCGGACGTCAATGCCAAAGTGCGTGCTTGCAACCCGTGTCAAATATTCGTTGGTAAACAAAAACTCCTTGCACTACCACTCGTTCCAGTCAAAACTGAATTCCCATTTCAACAATGGGGACTAGATTTTATAGGGGAAATTAATCCCCATTCCAGTGCTCAACATAAGTGGATCTTAACAGCCACAGATTCTTTTACAAATTGGGTGGAAGCCATTCCAACCAAAAGGGCAACAGACTTGGTGGTGATCGACTTCTTGGAAGATAATATCCTGTCAAGATTCGGATGTCCCCGAAAGATTGTTACCGACAACGCCCATGCCTTCAAGTCCATGGCTATGATCAGTTTCTGTCAGAAGTACAATATCTTTCTTGGCCATTCCACTGCTTATTACCCCCAGGGAAACGGATTGGCTGAATCATCAAACAAGAACCTGGTAAACATAATCAAGAAATTACTGGATGAAAATAAAAGGTCCTGGCATGTGCACTTGAAGTACGCATTGTGGGCAAACCGCATCAGCACTAAAAGTTCTATCGGCATTTTGCCGTTTCAAATGGTCTATGGGACAGAGGCGGTTCTACCTATAAACTTAGCGTTGCTAGTAATGAAGTTATGGCAAGATCATAACGAAGAACCCAATCATGTAACCAGGAGAATTAACCAGTTGATCGAGGTTCAACAACATAGAGTAGAGGTTGATGAGAAGATGCAGAAGTATCAAGATGATATGAAAGCATTGTTCGACCTCAAGGCAAAAGACATAGAGTTCCTCCTAGGTGACTTAGTTTTAAGATGGGATGCGAGAAGAGAGGAGGCCGCGAAACATGGTAAATTTGACCACCTTTGGTATGGACCATACAGGGTTTTTTCTCCGGAAGGGAAAAACTCCTTCCTATTAGAGAACATCGACGGAGAAGTCCTCAGTGCCCCTGTCAACGGGCGATATCTGAAACATTATATGACACACACACACACACACACACACACACACATATATATATATTGTAAATAAATAAATTTCATGTTTGTACATACAGATATTGTCATTTTAACATTTATTTTTAATTTTTGGTTTTTGTTCCTAAACTCTCGACACATTTCTAATATGGTTCGCATTTGCTTTTTACAGGATTCCAGCTTCAGACGAAACTAGCAGGAAAAGTAATTTGCAGGTCGGTGTCAGAAATAGAGCGGCATTAAAACAGGTGATACCTAAAATATTTTCATATTACGCAAAGAAAATGAAATAAAAGGGTAAAAAGAAACTATCTCAGAAATATATGTTATGAAAGACTGTTAAGGGAAATCAAGGTATCATCTTTCAAACGACCATATAAAATGTTAGACAGGAGGATCATTGCTTGATTTGATAATTTTGGTTTTAAAATAAGTTGAATGATACACTAAATAAAAAATGGGCAGTTGAAATAAACTATTCCCGAATTTATCTACAAGAGTTAGTCTCGAGTTGTTTCGATCCCCATATTTTCAGTCAATGAATCATGCTTTGTATCCTGTCTATCTTAGGGTATAACTTTTAGCAAGTCACCATCTTCCCGAGTTATTTCAAAGGGATAAAAGTATTTCGTTTTAAGCCTCAGGGGTTTCGAAACAGATCTTGATAGGAAAGCTGGTCTTCACAACTACTTAATCTCCTGCTAAGTGAAAGAACGTTTAGAGCGATCTTAACTTTCCTAGGTTTTTCAACAGTTTCGGAAGAATCAAAGCTTGCTCGAACAGGATGCCCCTTAAAAATCTATTATTTTCCCCTGTCTCCCTAAGAACGAAGGTGTTGTGAAGGTCAAAGGAAGATTGATACCGAGTAATCAAAATAAGTTGACAGACCTCTGATACAAAATATTACACATATATCGACCTTGATATAAAATAATTGCTCCCATTTTCGTGCTTTAAAAGTAAATTATAAGACAGGTGGTGAAAGGAAATTCAGAAATGATTGCTCCCACCTAGTCCAGGGAGACGATGAAAGGAAATTCAGAAATGATTGCCCTCGTCTCAGCGTTTAAACGCATAAATATTTTCCGAAGTGATGAAAAGAAATTCAGTGAAAAAGGGTGAGACAACTTCACCGGGGTACTGAACAGGCTCGCCGACAGTGAAGAAATGTCTAAGATATCTGTAAGGCTGTTATACATGAATATCACTCTACTTTGGTAACCAATGCTTTCTAAAAACCCGATCAACACCCCAAATTCAGACGGGAATTCCCGATTTAAAAATATTTGATATCATTCTTTTGATGCAAGCTGAGAGTCATAAGATCTGTTGAATCTCCTAGGGTCGTTCCGATCGTCTTAAAACATACCCAAAGTTAGTAGTGAGAAAAGGAAAATTGTGAAAGAGACTACAACTGTGTTTGGAAAAAGTATTTGATTTTTGAAAAAACTTCTCGAGGTAAAAAACGAAGTCTTTTCCCCCTTCGATCCTTTTTTCCTTGGAATCTTTCTGTATGTTTCAACTTTTGACTCCATTTACCCAATATTGGCACGTGGTCTACTGTTCTTCCCGCCTCACAGGAAGGCATGATCCCTATTGGAGCCTATGTTGGAGCCGCCCTTGTTTTATTTTTACCCTTCACAATTTTCAATCTTCGATGCTTGAAATCTAAAGAGGTCCTTTTGATTTTCCCCCCTCTGAAATTTTGAAAAAACTCTGCAACCTTGTCGAATAAGCAGCGATGCTTTTTCTCCCCTCAAAACAAGTCCACTTTTGTAAGAACGTTCGATCTTTTGGTTTTGTTTCGGGATCTCGCAAGTCAGATACCTTAATCTTTGAATTCACACGTCCTGAGTCACAAAACGACGAACTCATTTTAAATCTTCACTCAAGACAGAAACCTGGGTAAAGTTTTTTAACTCAGTGATTAGACGTCGTCGGAGTTTCGCACCTCGACGTTCGTCAAACCCAAATGTTCTTCTTTACAGCCCCGGGAGCCGAGAACACGAGGTACTTTGTAATAACCCTGGTCAAGGATTAAAGGTAAAAAACTAACCATGGTTAAATCTATTCTCGGCGTTTCGCCACTCGGCACTATCTTTTAGAAAGTTACGACTTTTAAAACCCCGACTCACGAAGTCGTGACGTAATTATAGAACGATTAATTAATTTCCTAATCTAAGATTTTCTTCCCCCTAATTGAGTCTTAATTATCGCCATCGCGCGGTTTCGCGACTCGGCGTACTAACCTCCCAGAAACTTGTCTTCGAAGTTTCGAGTCGCAATGGGGCGAATAAATTGATTATAAAATTAATGATGCTCTAAATCGAGATTACTGTTAATTAAGCCAAAATCGGTCCTCGCAGTCTCGCGAGTTGAAGACTAAAAAATTTTAAAAGGAAATCCACGATACAACAAACAACAAGAAAATTTTTAACGTTGCTAAGTTTTGATAATTTAAAATAAAACGAGATGTGTTTTGCGCATCGAGGCTTGCACGTTTCCCAAGGTAGCTACTTGCTCTCCATACCCCGACTGCTTGTCAAACCGCCAAACATTGATGACATTAATGAAGAATTAGGGTGAATCCATGAATAAATAAGATCGGATTTTACGCAATAAATTTGTTTCTAATTGCGATTTGACAGACTTATTTCGAAGAGTACAGAATTTTCAAATATATACAAGAGTCTCATTTTATTATAATGAAAACATTTTTCATAAGCACGCAGAGCTCGTCATTTTCTGAGTTAACTACTTTCTGCATGTATACACAATTTTATCAAAGGAGAGCGAAAACGCAAGTTTCAGCCATGGCTCCACGGAAAGCAGCAAAGGCGAATATCGAGGTTGCAGGGCAAGGCTCGGATAATATCTCCGACACTTCACCTCGGAGTGTTGATTCAGTCCCTAGCTGGTCATTTGTTTCAGATATTCTACAAACTGAGTTGGTAAATTATTCAGACTCAGACGACAATGAAAAGGACGATTTGAACACTAAATACAAGATTGTCGTTCAATCTGGAATGCACAAGGTAGCAACCAGACCACGGTTTCTCCCCTATTATGATATGATCCGATGGGCATTGGATCACATAGACTTACCCACTAGAACTATCATGAACGACCAGCGGGTCACGGTCGAGACTTTTAGACCGGAGCACATCCAAAGCATGTATAAGCTTCCGACAACATCTGAATACACGTATGATGTTGAATTCCTGGAGGGATTCAAACAGAAGGAGTGCACTGAATATGACAAAACCATGCCCGGTTTGATTAAAGATTGGGTTTCGTGCACAGCGAAGTTCAGAGCAAATGACCAAGGCGTATATTTTATCGCTTCTTTGGAGCCACAGTATAAATATGTGGCCATGATGACATGTCCGCTATTTGGGAGAGAAGACACCTCACATTTCTACATCGCGTGGGTGCCTCTCATATTTCGGGTTGCAGAAGGTTGCTCATTTAATTGGGCAAAGATGCTCTCATATAGTTTGGCCAATAGGGTCACAGAATATCGGGAGCAGAAGGCAAGCAGGCGACCATCCTCATTTTTCATGTCTGCGTATATCATGGACGCTGTATGTTCCATGACACCATTCCCTTTGATGAGTTGGGCTTGGAATCCTGCCCAAGAAAAGCCCGTGCATGAGTATCACGACAAATTGTGGGAAAATAAAGAGAACAAATTTATTTACGAAATTTTCAACTGGGTGATGGTGCCCCTGCACATCGCCATTTTTGGTCTTTCACCACCTCGTATCTTGGACAGCATTGCTGCAAATCTGAGTGGTATAGCGGACTAGTATGTAGAAGCAGAGTTTTCCTATTTTAGAGTGTTCGGAGATGCTGTTCCCCCGCTTGCACTACCACTGTTCATCCCCGACAAGCTTGCTTGTCGCGAGATCGCCCGACAAACAGTGATTGGCGGGGTGAGTAAAGAACTCAAAGCATCTTCGAAGAAGGTATGGCTGTTTTTCCCTGTTCGGCTAAATTCTTATTCTTTATTGGATTTCGGGCATGCTAAAGCCGAGGCTGCAGCCCTGGAAGACCTGAGTTTAGTCTCCATTGAATATAAAAAACATGATCCTCAGAAAATTGTAAGTAACCATTTAGCTAATTGTGGGCTGAAGAGGTTTGAACATGAGTTTTCACCCTCGGATGACATTTTCCGAGGGGCGAGATGTTATGGGGAAGTGCTAGTTCGGATCCAATCTTTAGCACCCGAAGACATGGCCTCTGTATTAAAATTTCAGGAAAGCAGACAAAGTTGTCTTCCTGCTGTGTTGCGAGGAGGGAGCCCGGGTGCTTCTGAGACAGAACCGAAGGATGATGAAGGCCCCAAAGAAGCAACTTCTGGTTCAGGAAAAATCCATAACGAGGAGGATCAAATGAATAAGCCTGAAGCAGAGACACAGAATCTGGACCTGCCAGAGACCCAGAATCCAGAAACTGAGACGAAGACCCCTGAACCTCTGAAGAAGCAGGACTCGGTCATCACACCAGGAAAGGCAGCGAAACAGATCGGGGAACCCATCACTTCTGTCACCCCCTTGAAGTCGACGCGAGGAAATATCGAAGAAGGATGGATTTTTGATGAGGAGCTGAGGCCTATCATGCAGAAGAACTTCCTCCAAACGAGTTCTTCTTTGAAAAAAAGAGAAAAACGGTGGTGAAAAGGGAGTTCTACCAGGACGAAGGATCAAATGCTAAAAAATTCAAAGTTATGACCGATGGAAAGAACAAAAAGAATGAGGAATTCGCCACGGATATCGCAGGAACGCTAGAGCGTATGCATCGGCGAATCAATTCTCGGTCGGGATGTTAAAAAATCAGCTCAAAAGAAAGAATCGCCTGATCAAGACTCTCGAAGCCAGAGTAGCTTTGGCCATAGAAAGCGCTAAAGGTCAGGTGAGTGGGGAAATAGAACTGGCCCGACTAGCTGATAAAAAGGAAATAGAAGTGCTCAAAGCCAAGTTACCCCATGGAAAAAAAGTGAGCAAACTTGGTCAAGCGATCTACTACGACAAAGATGCAATCCTTACCCCATGCCTTGGGCAATTGTATAAAGAAATCCATGGATACACTTTCCCATTTATGCTCTAGAATGGGAAGAGGTTGTAATAAAACTGTTGGGTGGGTGTGTTCATCCTTGTTTTATTGACATGTGATACACTCGCTGATGTGGCACATGACATCCTCCTTGAGACCTTTCCAAGCGAATATTTCTTTGATCTGCCTATATGCCTTAAGGAACCCTTGATGCCCTGCTAATGGTGAGTTATGAAATGCTTACAGTACCTTCTTCTTGAACAAGGATTCAGGAAGAAAATAAATCCTCCGATTATAATATATGATGTCATCTACAATCCTATACCTGTCATCTTGAACCTGTCCATGCATCAACTCGCATTCAAACTTATTTTTTGAATATTCTACCAATAGATGTGATTTCCAATCAATCGATATTTATGACATGGAATAGGCTAAGGGTATCCTAGATAAGGCATTTGCTATCACATTTTTTTTTCCTTTAACAAACTCTATGTAAAAGTTTTAGGCTTGGATCTTACTCACTTACTTCTGTTGCCTCTCATTGAGGTCCTTCTACTTTAGAAAGTACTTGAGACTATTATGATCTCTTCTGACCACAAATTTCGCTCCCACCAAGTATTGTCTAAATTTAGCTAGAGCATGCATTATATCCAACATTTCCTCATCATAAATAGTGTATAGTAGCTCAAGCCCTCTTAGTTTTCGGCTTTCATAGGCAATAATATGCCTATTTTGCATGACTACAATTCCAATTCCCTCACCTGATGCATCACACTCCGAAATGAATGGCTGAGAAAAATATGGCAAAGGTAAAATTAGACAAGTGCTCATTACCTTCTTCATTTTGTCAAAGGTCAACTATGCTTTATTACTCCACTTGAATGCACCCTTTTTGTTCGAATCAGTTAATGGTGCTCATACTTGAGCGAAACCTTTAAAAAACCTCTTGTAATAGCTGCAAATCCCGAGGAACACTTTGAGCTCTGTAAGTGTTTTAGGTATGGGCCAATCAATTATGGCTTGGATCTTTTCCTAGTGAACTTGTACCTCTTGTGCTCCAATGATGTGTCCCAAGTATAGAAATTTAGTCATCCCAATCTCACATTTTGATTCTTTGGCATACATTGCTTGTTCTTCCATGATGCTTAAGACCTCATCCACATGCTTGAGATGATCTTCCCATGTCTTACTGTATATCAACAAATCATCAAAGAAAACTAGTAGGAATTTCCTTAACTATTTGTTGAATATATGGTTCATGTAGGATTGGAAGGTGGCTGGCACATTGGTCAACATGAAAGACATGACAAGGAATTCATAACATCCATAGTGGCATCTGAAAGATGCCTTGTGTATATCCTGATATCTCATATTGATTTGATGGTATCCAGAGCACAAGTCAATCTTGGTGAAGTATACTGCACCATCCAACTCATTCAATAACTCATCTATCCTAGGAATGGGATACCTTTTTTTGATGGTTTTCTTATTCAGAGCCCTGTAGTCAATACACATGTGCATGGTACCATCTTTTTTCTTGACCAAAACAATTGAAGATGAAAAAGGGCTGGAACTTGGTCTAATATGCCCCATGTCCAATAACTCTTTGATAGATTTTTCAATTTCGTCCTTGAACTTCTTGGGGTGCCTGTATGGTGTAGTGAGGACTGGTTTGGCTCCTTCTTCCAACTCTATGTTGTGCTCAAATCCCCTATCTGGTGGCTACCCTAGAGGAATAGGCCCAAAAACCTTCCTATGCTTATCAATTATCCCCTATATGTCGCATGAATAAGAATGACACTTTTCTTGAGTGTTTTGAGTGATAACCAAACACTCTGCTTCATAATCCACGTCCCCATGCTTGAAAACTGCTTCCATACGCTCTGCTGAAATCGCCCTGGGTGAATTTTCTGTCATTCCCTTCAAGGTTGCCCTTTTTCCTTCTTCAGAGTTGATGGACATCTCCATGGTCTTGTAATTAGTGGTAATAGGTCCCAAGGTGCTAAGCCACTGAAATCCCAATATCACATTAGTATCTGGAAGATCCATCACATAAAAATCATGAGTTAAACTGTGCCTACCTAAAGTGAGGCTCAAACGGGGAATATACCTGTCAAAAGGCATGGTGCGCCCTCCTGCTACCTCCATCAAAAGTCCCTCAAACTCAACAATGGGTAAATTTTGTTCACTAAGGCCTCATCAATGAAATTATGGGAAGCCTCACCATCAATAATCACTATGACCCTTGGCCCTTGGAGGACTGGTACTTCTGGTACTGCTTCTGTTTTCTTGGTTTTCTGGTACCAGTCAAAACCAGGGTTTGAATTTCTGGAGGTTTTGGCCACTGAAAAGGTGCGCTCAATTTGCCAATGATTTCACTAGGCTAGGGTGCACTTCCATAGATGGTTTTTAGTCAGAATTTCCCTTCCAATAAAAATCCCTAATTTTCTTGTACGACAACAATGACATTTTTGGTTACCCAGTGAAAGGTGCTCTACATAGTTTAGCTCTGGTACCATGTTAAATTTAGAGCAGCTATTAAGTTCTTTTCAATTTACTAGACAATAATAGCATACACAGGATCTCTGAGAGAAACACAATCACAAGGTACACAAAATTTTATCCTGGGAAACCCTCATGCGGGAGAAAACCCAACAAAAACTTGCTTAATATAGATTGTCAATACAATGCCAAGAGAAAAGACCAAAACATTAGAGAATATCCAAGACTGAGCAATGCGCCTCTCTCTCCTTCTTCTTGCAACTGCAGCTACCTCCAAAACTTGCACACTAGATGAGTGACTTGAGTGAGTGAGTGAATGGGGTGCCTTCCTCTCTTATTTATACTAGCTGAGGGGTGCTAGGGTTATGTCTCTTCACCAGGCAGGGCCGACTTCTTCAACTAGTGGTTAAAACCACTTTAATTATCCCTAGGGGCTGACTTCTCAAATACCACCATTTAACTAGGGTTTGACCAATCCACAAAAGGATATTTGGTTATACATAATTCCCAACATGATCAATCCACAAAAGGGGATTTGATCTACATGATAATAACTCAATAATAATTAGAATATTCTTCACAGTTACAATATTTCAACACTTCATTCTCATTGGAGTTCCTGAATCAAGTTTGTAGGTGGCTTCTCCTATTCCTTTGATTCGGTACTGATAATCATATCCAAGTGAAACTTTGTGGTGGGAGTCCTTCTCTATAAGGGTGGAGAGAGTGTTCTTCTGACCTGTCATGTGCTTAGAGGCACCACTATCCACGAGCCAAATATTCTCTCTAGGTGTCACAGATCCTGAGAGAGAGAAAAAAAACCAGATTCGTCGATCTCTTCTTTAGCTAACTTCTTGGGTGGCTCATCATCTTCAGCTACATGGTCATGATGTATTTGTTTATTTCTCCTCTTGTATTTTTTCCTTCTAGCAGGACAATTATTAGCAATGTGTCCCATATTATCACAATGATAACACTGGTAGGAGGAGAAATCTTTTCCCTTTCTTTGACCCTTATGATATTTCTGGAATCTCTTTGGAGAGTGAGATTCTTTATGAGAGTGAGTCTGCTTTTGAAAATGAGACTTTCCCTTTCCACCCTTAGCATGAGAAGCTAGGGCTTGATATTCATCTCTTATTAGAAAGGCTTCTCGGTTAGCCACTCTTGCTTCTTCTTGAACACATTCTTCCCATAAGCTATCAAATTGAAGTTTCTCTTTTCTTGCAAAAATAGTTTGGATGAAGGCATCCCAAGGTGTTATGAGACCATTAAGAGTTGTTATCATGAGTTCATATTCATCTATATTGTCTCCCATTTCCTCTAATTGTTCCTTGAATTGAGAAACCCTAGAGAAATAGTCTTGAACTGTTTCTCCTTTTTGCATTCTTGTATTCTTGAGTTGGGTTCCCAAGTTCATCTTCTGGTTGATGTTCCTTCCTTCATACATTCTGGTTAGGGCATCAAACATATCTTTTGGAGTATTCTTAAAAGACACTTGAGGGATCAAGTGATGTTTAATAGAGTCTGCAATTATCCTTTTAGCCTTAATCATATCCTTCTTGTACTTCTCTTTGGCTGCATTTTCTTCGGGCTCTGGTACATTTTATTTTATGAATTTTGCAAGGTCATACTCTTCAATAATGAGTCTAATTCTGTACTTCTGGGCACAAAAATTTTCCACGCCTTCTAACTTGTCTACAATCTTGGTGCTTGCGGGACATCTTGACCTGGAGCTAAGAAAACGACCAGAAAATGAAAGTGCTCAGAAGATGGTATTGGACTTAGCAGGTGATGCGTTGGGCTGAGATGAGTTTGCTGGAGCTGACTGTTTTTGAAAAAACCAAGTTTTACCCCCTGAAATTGGAATTGCGCACTTCTAGACTGGTGCTTCTAGTACTGGTTCTAGTTTTCTGGTACAATCAAAACTAGGGTTTGATTTTTTGGAGAATCTAGCCACTGAAAAAGTTCGCTCAAGCTGTCAAAAGATGCGCTAGGGAAGGGCACACTTCCCAAGGTGGTCTTTGGTAAAATATTCCTCTTAAGTAAACGTTTAGATACCTAGTGAAAGATGCTCTATTCAGTCAAGATATGATACCATGTTAAGTTTTTATTGGTATTATTAGGTTATTTCCAAATTTCGTGAGCATTCAATGTATTTCCAAAACAACAGTATAAAGAGGATCACTGAAAGAAACACAATCACAAGGTACACAACATTTTATCTTGGGAAACCCTCATGGGGAATAAAACCCAACAAAACTTCTTTAATAATAGATTGCTAGTACAATGCCAAGACTAAGACCAAAACACCAAAGACGAACCAAAACCAAGCATGCGCCTCTCTTCTCCTTCATTAGACTTCTTCCTGTAGCTGCATCTGTCTTCAAGATATGCGCACTAGATGAGTGAGTGAGTGTTGGAGATACTTCACACACACCTAGGATTTATTTTTCCTAAAATTTTCCCTATGTTTATTCGTCATTATTCAATATCCTATAGTTTAGGGAGAATATTCCTCTAGGAGAATATTCTCTTCAGTGCACACTTCAGTTTGATCAGCTGAGTGGAGTCCAAATACCATAGTGGGATTATCACCATGCAACATTTGTATCATCACCAACTAATGTGCATTTTCCTTTATCACTAGACTAGCGCATTACTCATGATTCCCTGATCTCCTCTTCACTTCACTCGGTTTCAGTCAGTTAACTGAAGATTGAGAGACTAATTAACTTAGACTATGTGGCAGTTCACTTCCGTAATTGCTTGAGAGACTAGACTAGGTGGCACTTTACTCCCGTAACTGTTGGTGTGTGTCCATATCACTCTAGACCACCACTATGGTGCATTGGATTCTCCCCCAGTGCGCATTAGTTGAGTTATACAGAGTATATCATGTGTAAATTATCATTCATTCTTTGGTTAATGAGAATTCTTCCATTATTTCTCTCCTGCTTCTCTTTTCTCATATTTTATCTGCAACTGTGCATGTCAATTCCTAGCTATATATATTCTATGCATGTTCAACACATTTACATGGTATCAGAGCCAATGGACTGCAAGGGAAAAGACACACCAAATTATTTATGCAGGTATCGAATATTGAAGACAACGGAAAAATGGAATTTCCAAAAGAATTCATTCTTACACCGTACAATTTATTTGTATGGAAGGAGAAGATGATAATGCATCTTCGAGGTAGAGTATTATACCGATTAACCATGAACATAGAGACAAAACCAACATCAGCCATAGAAAAATCCAAGTATTTAAATCGAATGGATGAAGCGTTTGGAATAATTTGCAATCTCATTTCTCCTGAACTCCTCTTTCACAAATCCTCCTGTAAAACCCCCAATGAAGCATGGACCACCATGGAAGGGATTTTTGGCAAACAGGACGAGATGTGGGGACACATGATCGAGGTGGAATTGCTCACATTGGATCCAAAAACCTTCGACAGTCTCTAAGATTTCTTTACCAAATATAAGGATTTGTTGTCGCAACTCAAGGCTTGCGGGGTTGATAAATCTAAGGAGGAGAAACAAATGGTTCTCACCATTCTCTCCAAACTTGTTCCAAAATACTCAATGTTTGTATCCACATTCCATTCAGTTAGGTTTTCCTCTAGATCCACCTGGACGATGCCCTCTCTTGAGGCCTTTATCGATTCTTTGACACAAGAGCAGAACACACTCATCAATATGGGAAAAATCAAAGGCCCAAAGGCGCATTCACTTACTGTGAAATATGGTAGCGGTCATCAATATAAAAAATATAAAGACAAAGACAAAAGGAAAACACATGCAAATCCAAAGAAGGAAGGGTACTCAAAACCTTTCAACGATGCCCTCCAGATCCAAAGGTGGAAAGGGAAGAAAAGGAGAGAAATGCACTTACTGCCATAAAGGATTCCATATAGATTCAGGATGTATGCAGAAACAAGATAGATCTGATGACCCAAATATTTCAGCAAAACAACCTTGGATATCACATCCCTGAGGGTGCCAAGAAGAAGAAGCCAAAAGATCAGAATCCCAAGAAAGAAAATTCTAGCCATGCCTTGATTTCCATCAACTCCTCTCTCGATGCTTGGATCATAGATTCAGGGGCATCACACCACATGGATACCACAAAAGAAGTCTATTCTTCATTGGATGCATGCAAAATTCCTCCTATTCTTATGAGGGACAACTCTCCAGTCGAGGTCACCAACAAATGAAAAATTGAACTCACAAACAAAAGCCTTCGAGAATGTGCTTCACGTTCCCAAAATTTTTGTCAATCTTCTCTCCATATATTAGATGACTAACTCTGACACGGAAAAGAGAGTCATATTCACACCTGATGCAGTGGATATCTATGACATGCAAACCAATTCCAGGGTTTCTATCAGTGAGGTAAATCATCAATCTAGACTCTATACATTTTTTGAATTTATTGAACCAGATTTTGCATTACTGCTTACCCATGCTGATGAAAGCAGTAGGATATGGCACGAAAGGCTTAGGCATTTAAATTTCATATATATGCAACAACTTAGCAAGAAAGGAATGGTTGATGGTCTACCCGACATTCACTTCTCCAACGAAATTTGTGAGGGATGTGTTCTTGGAAAACACCCTCAAGAGAAATTAGACAAAGGAAAGACACATAAGGTTTCCTCTCCTTTAGATCTGATCCATAGTGACCTCATGGGCCCTTTTCCGCATCCATCAATCAGTAAAGCAAGGTACGTGTCCATTTTTGTCGATTGTTTCTCATGCTTCACATGGATTTTCTTTCTTAGGCAAAAATCAGAGGTCTTTCAACACCTCAAACATTTAAATCCCTTGTTGAGACATAGTCAGGAAAGAAAATCAAAGTCCTATGAATAGATAACAGGGGAGAGTGTGTCAACCATGAGATACATAATCTCTGTCATGAGGTAGGGATTCAGTTGCAACACATGGTTCCCTATATTCCGTAGCAAAATGGAGTTGCTGAGCAGAAAAATGGATCTCTAAAAGAGATGGCATCTTGCATGCTACATGCAATGTCACTTCCACAGAGATTATGGGATGAAGAACTTAATTATGCAACCTACATCCAAAATAGATATCCCCATAGATCTGTCAAGGATAAGACCGCCTACGAGGCTTGGAGTGGCCTCAAACCATAAGGGACCCACTTCCATATTTTCGGTTCATGTGCATGGGCCAAGATTCCCTCTTAGAAGAGGAAGGCACTTGATCCAAAGAGAACAGAGTGTATCTTTGTTGGATACACCAACGATGTGAAGGGATACATACTCATTTATCTTTCCTTGGACTAGCACATCATTGAGTGTAGTGTCCAATTCGAGGAAAGTGTCTTGCATGTACCTGAGCAACCGCATGCAAACACCTTTGTTCTTCCACCTATCAGAGATGATGGGCATGCACATGCGACTCTTCTTCAGATGAGAGTTCTGGTTCAGAGGATTCAAATGATCCAGATATAGAGTCAGTACAGTAAGATGCAGAGTCAGTGCATCTAGATGAATATCCAGAGCAGAGACCCAAGTGGGTGAAGACTACTCTTCAAGATGCATGGGATCTTGTTGGAGATCCAACTGATACTAGGAGGACTCAATCTAATTTCGAGGAGCCTCCTCTTGCACTCATTTCCACTGAATCGATGCCACTCAGGCATGTTTTCTTGGTTCAGTCTTTAGATCCATAGTCTTATGGCGAGGCTGTTGGAAATCCCTTTTGGGAATCTGCCATGCAAGAGGAGTATAAATATCTCCTCGAAAACCAGACTTGGGATATGGTCCCCCTTCCTTCAAGAAGGAAACTTGTTAGGTGCAGATGGGTCTACAGGACCAAGAGAGCAACAGATGCACATATTAGCAGATACAAAGCTAGGTTTGTTGCCAAAGGCTTTCAACATGTGCATGGCATTGACTATGATGAGACCTTTTCTCTAGTAGCGAAGATGGATTCCATACGTTTGGCACTTTCCATCGTGACAACCAAGGGATGGGAAATCTATCAGATGGATGTGAAGAATGCATTTCTTCACGATGATCTCTCTGAGGAGATCTATATGGAGTAGGCCCAAGTATTTATGAAGGATTCATCTTTGGTCTTTCTATTGAAGAAGTCTCTTTATGGCTTGAAGCAGGCTCTGAGGGCATGGTATGCCAAGATGGACTCCTACTTATTGTCACAGAACTTTGTACATTGTAAGTCAGACCTGAATGTTTACATTCTCAGGACAGATGATTCACTTCTACTTTTAGTTCTGTATGTTAATGATTTGTTGATCACTGTTTTCTCGACTTCAGCGATTGCTTCAGTCAAGAGGATTCTTCATGACAGGTTCTTGATGAGGGGCATGGTTCCACTACACTTATTCCTTGTACTTGAGATCAATACAGATGCATCAGGCATCAAACTGTCTCAGGCCAAGTATGCATGAGATCTCCTTGAGAGATTTCACATGACAGTCTACAAGTCTTCCCCAACTCCTTTCCTATTAGGAGTCATACTTGAGGATGGCGAGGACACTCCACTGGTTGACAACACACTGTACAAACAACTAGTGGGGATCTTGTTGTATCTCACACACTCCAGACTAGACCTATCCTATGCAGTTGGATCAATCTCCAGGTTAATGCAGGAGCCGCTTGAGCTACATTGGAAGGCTGCAAAGCATATCTTTCGATACGTACATGGCACCATCACCTTTGGGATTTACTATGCAACAAACTCTACATTGGACCTCGTCGGGTTTACTGATTCTGACTGGGCTGGTAATAACATTGATCGCAAGTCCACATCTAGTTACTCACTTAGTCTTGGTTTCGGGCCTATTTGTTGGTCGAGCAAGAAGCAGGCTGTTATTTCTCTATCTTCAGCTGAGGCATAGTATATAGGGGTCGTTAACATAACCATTCAGGCTATGTGGCTACAACATTTTCTCACTGAGTTGGGAATTTAGTTCATTGGTCGATCGTCATTTGGTGTGACAACCAGAGTACTATGAAGTTCTGAAGAGATATAGTTCAGAGGCAGCGAACGAAGCACATCGAGATCCACATGCACTGCATATGGGACTTAGTACACGAGGGTATCATCGACCTGCAGTTTTGTCCTTCAGCAGAACAGACCGCAAACATCTTCACTAAGACCTTCACTGAGTAGAAGTGTCATTCTCTGTGCAGTCATCATGGAGTGAAGGACACAATTGCCTAACAACTGTCAGTTATTCTTTTTACATACATTGTACTTTGAGGGGGGGTTTTCTCATGAGGTTTTCCCTCTTTCCTTATTTATTTCAATGTATCTTTTTTATTTGGGTACCTAACATGGCCTTGTTGTCGGGACCCATTCTTTATTTTCACCATAGTGATGTTCAGGGGGGGTGTTGGAGATACTTCACACACACGTAGGATTTCTTTTTCCTAAGGTTTTCCCTATGTTTATTAGTCATTATTTAGTCTCCTATATTTTAGGTAGAATATTCCTCTAGGAGAATATTCTCTTCGGTTCACACTTCAGTTTGACCAGTTGAGTTGAGTCTAGATGCCACATTGGGATTATCTCTATGCAACATTGGGATCATCACCAGCTAATGTGTATTTTCCTTGGGATCATCACCAGACTAGCACGTTACTCATGATTCTCTGATCTCCTCCTCACTTCACTCTATTTCAATCAGTTAACTGAAGACTGAGAGACTAGTTAACTCAGACTAGGTGGCAGTTTACTGCTGTAACTACTTGAGAGATTAGACCAGGTGGTAGTTTACTCTCGTAACTGTTGGTGTGTGTCTAGATCACTCTAGACCACCACTATAGTTCATTGGCTTCTCCCCCAGTGCGCATTAGTTGAGTTGTATAGAGTATATAATGTCTAAATTATCATTCATTCATTTGGTTAATGAGAATTCTTCCATTCTTTCTCTCCTGCTTCTCTTTTCTCATATTTTCTCTACAACTGTGTATGTAAATTCCCATCTAGATCTATTCTGTGCAGTTTCAACACATTTATAGTGAGTGTGTTCAAAAGAGACACTATCATCACATATAAGTACAAGTTGTGAGGTGGCGCTATTGTTGTGTCTCTTCACTTGGTGGAGCCGACTTCTCCTAGAAGTGGCTAAAACCACTTTATAATTACTAGGGTCCGAATTTACAAATACCACCATACAAATACATGTTTGACCAATCTACAAAGGGGGATTTGATATTATACAAGACCCGACTTGATCAATCCACAAAAGGGGATTTGATCTATACAATAATGACTCAAATACAAGTAGAATATTCTTTGAAGTTACAATAATTCAACAATTAGCAAACCAAGCATAATTCTTTTTAATTTATTAAAAATAAAGGAAATAAATGATAATAAACCACTTCAACTTGTGTATGGGTGTTTTGGTATATTCATGGAGGAATATGGTTAAAAATGGTGATGAATGGTGAAAGGATGATGCAAAAATTAATGACTTGACCATTGAAAAGATGAAAAAATGGTGACCTAACAAGCTCATAGAGTTTTAGATTCTCCAAATTCAATATTGAGTAAATGTGCATATATGGGGGTAGACTAAGTTTTTAGGCATTTTCACCCACCTTTTCCAATACCTCAAAGAAACCATACCATAGAGCCTTGATATTCTTACTAGGGCCTTGTAGTGTTTCCTTGTTCAACTGTAACCAAACTTTGTCTCCCACTTTGAATGATTTCTTTGTTTTGAGTTGATCATGATGGGCCTTTTACCTTTTTTGTGACTTATTCTATGTTTCATGTACTTGCAAATGGATCTACCTAATCTTTTTAATAAACTTTTTTTATTTAAACGCTTCTCCTATGATGTCTTCCCTCACTCATTGTTTTCCATAGACAACAACCAAGGGAAAAGGTGGCAAATACCCAAAGTAAGTTTCAAAACAAGACTTACCAATAGAAGTATGGACTACTCTATCATAAGAGTGTTGAATGTAGATTGGATTTTCATCCTGATTCTTTAGATGCTTTGGATTGTAACCCTTCAAAAGTTGTACCAAAGTCTTATTGACTACCTTTTTTTTCCCATTTGTCTATGGATGGAATGCTATAGATCTTTTCAACTCAGTGTCCATTTTCTCCAAAAGTGTAGTCCAAAAAGAATTGAGAAATTTGGTATACGTGTCTGAGATGATGCTCCTTGTTATCCCAAAGTACACCCAGACTTGTTTAAAGAACATGTTTACTGCTTGTTGTCCTTTGATGGTCTTTTTACAAGGCATAAGAATGCATGTCTTGTTGAACTTGTCAACTACCACAAATAGATAATCATGTCCATTCCTAGTTGTTGGAAAACTGCTCATAAAATCCATGGAAATTCTTTCCCAAGGTCAAGTGGGTATAGGTAAGGGATGGTATAAACCTTTATTTCTATTACTGGTTTTACTGGAACAACAAAGCATGCATTATCTAATATACCGAGCTATATATTCTTACATTTTGGGCTAATACACATACCTTTGTAAGTTGGCAACTTCCTTCTCAACACCAAAATGTTGGAGGTATGAGCCTCTTTGATAAGTTGTAATATTTCACCTTTAGGGAAATAGAACTTGTGTAGCTTGTAGATCAACCCATTCCGAAGATGAGATACAGCCTTACCATCACCTCCTACATGAATTTGTCCTTGTTACTGTTGAAACATCTCTTTAAAGCCCTCATATTATGTGTATGCCTCTTTGTATGCATCATGGGTAAAAGGCTTTGTGTGCATAAGAGATTCCAAAGTTGTAATATTGGATGTAGGGGGTGTTGAAAGCATATTTTCCAACTTATTAATGTTTCCCTTCTTATACTTGATGACTAGATGAAGTTTCTTCAAAAACCTCATCCACTTGTAATGTCTAGTTTGTTGAAGCTTACTTTGGGCTTGCAAATACTGCAGTGGTTGGTGGTCAATGTGGATAATGGTTTCTTTGTCCATCAGATAGTTCTTCCACATCTTAACAACTTGAACCAAGGCATATAGTTTCTTATCATATGTAGGGTAGTTCAGGAGTCTCCCTTGATATACCTGAGAATGATAGTATACAGGATTTACTCCTTGCATCAAGACCACTCCCACAACATATCCACTCACATTTGTCTCCAATTCAAATGGATTCTACAAGTTAGGCAATGCAAGGGTTGGTGCTTGACTGATCTTCCATTTCAGTGCATTGAAAAATTTCTATTGATTCTTTCCCCACTGGTTGTTATGGCATGGAATGCTACAACTACCATTGAAAAGGATGTTATGGACTTCTATAAGTACCGTGTTGCCCCAAAAAAACTACTAACTTTAGTGACATTGGTAGGAAATGGCCACTTAATTATGGCCTCCACTTGATGAGATCCATCTTGAGTTCCCCTCCACCGATCATGTACCCTAAATATACCAATGATTGTCGAGCACACTTACATTTATTGAGGTTGGCCAACAATTGATGCTTTTCATAGTTTCTAACACCTACATGAGATATGAGATGTGCTCTTCTTAGGTAGAGCTATAAAGAAATATGTCATCCAAATACACTATTACAAATGCATCTAGATAGGGTTGCAATATATCATTCACTCAATCAAATGAATGTAGTTGGTACATTACATAAACCAAAAGGCATGACTAACCATCCATAAAGAGCTTGCCTTGTCTTGAAGGTTGTCTTCCAAGTGTCTTCTTTAACAAATACCTAGTGATATTCTATTTTGAGATTCAACTTGGTGAAGTACTTGGCATGCTGCAATTGGTCTAAAAAATCATCTATCCTAGCCTGAGGGTACTGATTCTTGAGTGTGATCTTGTTCAAATATTTGTAGTCAATACACATTTGCTAATTCCCATCCTTCTTGGGTAATATGATGATAGGTGACCTACAAGGTGAAGGGCTTGGTCTAATTGCTCCTTGCTCTAGCAGCTGATGCAACGGTTTCTTCACTTTGTCTACTTCCAGAAAAAAGTACCTATACAACTCAATATTTGGTAATATGGAGTTAAACAACGACTATATTGATGCACCCCTTGAGATGGTCCTTTGGAGGACGTTTATCAAGATCTTGCACACTGTATGGAGTTCATTGTACCTTTGATGATGAGTGTTGGTCCATATGATGACTTGGCTTACTTCTTAACACCCTCCTACACCTCCTAGACCTGGGATGTTGCACACCTGAGAAGGGACATTGCATATGCAACTTGATGGGTCACTTAGTGGGAAAGAATCCTACATCTTGGACATTGCACCCCTTGAGGACGCTAAGGATTGGATGGATTCCATTACCCTTGATGAGGATTGTACACTTCTTTGGAGAGGTTGTGGAGCCCTTTTCCATGTTGACATCATACTTGGAGGCTAGGATCAATGTTGTATATGTCGTCTCGGGGAAAGTATTGTCGAGGGTTCGGAATGTAACTTCTCAACGACATCGACGGAAAATATCAAAATATCTCGAAAAATGTCGCAAGACCTAAAAAAAATACGAAAACACTCATTTTTTTCAAATTTTTAAACATGTAAAGAAACAACATCAAATAAACACATTGCTACATAAATATGAAAATACAACCAATAAATAAGATGCATAAGATGTCAAGTGGTCACATATTGTTACTAAACTGAAAATTTTGAAACATGTTCCTGAAAGGGTTGTATGGCTGAGGAATGGGATTGTGGTACTTGTCCTCCCTCAGAGGCACTTGTTCCAGTGTTTCTATTTGCAAGTTCGAGTTATTTTTTGTGAGCCTCGACCACATCCCTCTTATTATCCATATCAATGATTGATTAGTTTTCAATATGCATAATTTCCCGGCTACTATTTATACAACTGTCCACATCAAACCCAAGGATTTTGGCAAGGTGTTATTTCAAGCGGCTAATTCCTCCATAAAAAAAATTCCCGTAAATATTTCATGTAAATATTTGTCTATTGGGAAGTTCCATTGGTTCACCATACACCCACATTGGATCCAATGCCTTCGGTATTTTGTTTAGATGAAAATAATAAACCTATGGCACAAAAAAAAACCAAAATAAACACATGATAATGCAAAGGTTAAATAATCAGAGCTAGATGAATTAGAATGATTGAATATTCCATTCAAAAAAACAAGAAGAGGCACATTGAAATCCCTAGCCTGTTGATGATTACAGTTGCGTGAGACATCCTCCAGGACACAAACCGAGTGAGTTGGCCTGTGAGAGAGCCCATGAGTTGGGTGTGCCCATGAGATGGGTGTGTCGTTCCTCTCTGAGACAGAGATGGAACATTGTGTGCCCCTGTGTAGGGAATATGCCCATGAGATGGGTGTGTCATTTCTCCCTAAGACGAAGATGGAATGTTGTGTGCCCCTATGTAGGGAAGATGCCCATGAGATGGGTGTGTCGTTTGAGATGAAACGATGTGTACCCCTGTGAGGGGTAAAGGATCCCATGTGATGTGTTTATTGTTCTCCTCTGTGTAGAGAGTTGAGACGATGTGGTAATCCAAATGATTCTCTTGTGAGACTCAGTGAGATAGAGATCTGTTGAGTAGGACCTCCCCGTGGTTGAGCACAGGTGGAGGTGATCCTAGTGGCTGAGCACTAGTGAGTGTGTGTCCAGATGATTCTCCTGTGAGACTCAGTGAGATATAAATCTGTTGAGTTGGATGTCCCTGTGGCTGAGAACAGGTGGATGTGCCCCTAGTGGCTGAGCACTAGTGGGTGTGTGATATCCCTCGCTATATTGTCTAAGAGTTAGATTTACCTATAACCCTAATTGTGATGTAAAGGGTACAGGTCGGCCCCACCATAAAGTGAAAGATACTTAATGTAAAAGATAATTAATATGGTAATTATTAATTATATTCTGAGTTACTGTGGTCATCCCTGTTGTGCCAATAGACACCACTTTTGATATGTCTAGTCTAATATAAATAAAGGTGATTTCCTCATTGAGGAAACACAACACACATGTGATTTTGGAAATTTCAGTAAGTACAAGTTCTAGGGCTTGTTATCCCCCATTTTAGGGATAACTAAGGAGATTATGTCTCGAGGCCCACAAGTCCTAGACATGGAGTACTGAGAGTTAGATTGACTTGAGCATGGCCCTAGAGGGCCCTTCTTTTCTTCCTTTCAACGCCTCAACTTTGTCAGCAAAAACAACATCCATAACCTCGACTTGGTCCTGTAGTAGAGATGGATCTTTCTCCATGAGGTAATAAGTCCGAGTATCATGGTATGTGTCACTCTGATCCTCAAAACCTTTGAATATGTGCATTTATTTCTTTTTGTTTCTAACAGGTGCTTGGATCTTACACTTATCCACTTGACCATGTTTGGGGGGGATGACAGGATGCCCTAGTAAGCTTGTGCCCATAGGTTTTGAGTTGCCACTGGGGGGATTTATGAAAATTCATCATCCACTCCCATCATACTTACCACTTTCCATCTTACTTCCCTCTCATCCATCCCTTTACACTGGTCTGGGCATTGGGTTGGCCAATCATTTAAGGGTTGCACCTTACCTTGTAGAAAGAAGGGGCTAATGGCCCAGAAGGTAAAAACAGTTGGCAAAAGATAAAAGCCTAAAAATAAAACCTCGAGATGCTTCACCCGGGGATCCCCGAGAAAGCAGTAAAAGACTTCTCAGCAAGAAACAAAGGGACCCATTAAAATAATAAAAATCAAGACCTAGTCAGAGGATAGGGGGTCTCATTACGAGCCAACCTATTAGGTCCATGGGAATCTAGCGGTATGAAACTACTAACAGCTGGTTACCATGCCAAGGTAGTGGCTCTTGGTGGTATAGCCAAGAGAAAGGGGGTCTCATCACGAGCCAACCTTCTCATTTCCGTGAAAGTTCTTGTGGCTAACATTGCCACCACTGGTCACCACGCCAAGGTAGTGTCCCCTGATTAGCTTCTTGAAAGAAAAAGCAATAAAGAATAAAGAATAAAAGGCATGAATGGGCTTGGAAACAATTTCATCTAGGACAGGTGCAACTCGCCTTCTACAAAGGCACCCACATGTAAGCCATGCATTTCCCTGCTATCACTGCACCCCTTGTCAGGACATTCCTTATCCACCTCATCCATTAACATGACTTGGATTTGATTTCTCCCAGAAACTTCCCACATTCAGTGAACACTAGCCCAATAGGATGCCCTGTCACTTCCTCCAAATTTGGCTTGCAGATTGTAAAATGTCTTTGAGAATTTGATTGAGTAAAAGGGGTTTTATGCACATGTTTAATAAAATTGATGATTAGATGTGATTGACATTGCTATGATCCCTGTGACTTATGAGCCCATGGAGGGCATATCTGTTGATGTGAAGGATCATACCCGATGGACAGGTACCACATTGGACAGGTACAAATGGGGAGATGATTAGTTCAGACCTACATGGGGCTGAGAGCCCACCAGATGGATGTTGAGACCCCAGTAGGGGGCAGATACAGGTCAGAGGGGTTTGCACCAGGGGAGAGGAGGACGTTCCATAGAGGCATCCTGGCAGAGCCTTACCCAGGGGGGTTGTGCCCTTTCCACTGGGACGTTGGCCTTGGAAGGCCATGGCGTCACCCAGGACATCCTATGATGTCATCCAATGATATGGGAGCTTTGGGAGACAATTGAGGCAGGTTTGGCATATGTAGCAGCTTCCAGAGGCCCAAGAGGGGCTAACATTTTTCTCCAGGAGGCCACATTTTTCCTAGAAAGGGATAACGTCACCATAAAAGGGCATGACATCCTCATTATTTGCTTGATTAGGGTTTCATTATGATATTTTAATGTAAAACAATATTATTATGTATTTTGGCCTTTTTGGCATTTTGGTGACCTAAAATTAAATAAGGTCATTGCTATTGTATAAATTGAGGGTTTTAACTCTCATTTTTTCATCATCACTCACTCTTGGTGAGGTATGAAATTTGCGCCCTCCTTTAGGGTTTTTGGCTGAAATATTGATGCACACTTGTTGAAGGAGTCTCTTTCTTGGCTATTTTAGATACATTTTCTTGGTGGAAGGTTTACAACTAGGGTTTGGCTTAATGAATGGTTGATGAATGTAAGTGAATTTCTGCAATTCTTCTTTATTTGAATGGTTATGGTATCTTTTACTTGCATTTTAATGAAATTTGTTGGATTAAACCCTAGGGAATAAGCACATGTTGGTGTCCTTATTTCATGTCCCTACTAAGTTATGCTAAGAGCTATTTTATTTGTTGAAGATAGATGTTAGAGCCTTGCCATAGCAACACTCTACCCTTTACTCTTCCAGCTAGCCCTTTTTTTTACTTTCCCCTTTGAGCTAAAGAAGGAGGAAGACACACTAAGGCCTAGGGTTTCTACACCTTAGTGAGTCGTCTTCCCCTAGGGTTGATAGGTTGAAGCCTTGCCCTAACAACACTTCAACCATCATATCCCTCTTGTCTTTGGCCTTATCACTATCATTTCGGACCTTCAACATTTGCAACTAGTTTGACTCTATTTTCCCTAATAGCGCACTGATATAAGACCTTGTACTTGAGTGCTTTGATCACAACTTCCAAATACTCTTGAACAATCATTAACTCCTTCTAACCCTAGCTTAGACTAACACTTACTAACCCTATTGTTGTCGTCATCTACTTGTGCTATAACCATATCCATGCCACATTTATTGTATCTTTAAGAGCAATTGAAAGAGCTAAAGCGTTGCTTCTAGTATTGATATCATTACATAAATGATAAATTGCCATTGATCATTGTGAAGCCTCTTTATCATTTATTGTGAAGTGATATATTGTAATCATTTCTATCGTACATCGTTGATTTTCTTCATCAATATTATTGGTCAATTTTTTTATATCAGAAAGTCCTTGATTATATGAAGTACTAACAAAGCATAGTTTTCCTTGTTGCTTTGTCTCAGGGAGGTACACTTTTGTCTATCATTTTTACTTTCAGTTATCTTTATCTTTATTGGCTGATTAGTTGGACTTTATGATCGGTGGTGACTTGTGAGGGGGGGGGGGGGGNTACCTTCTCAAAACCCCAGGTCACCGTGGACGTCTCCCCTGGGCCTACCACCCTAAATAGAAAGAACTATCCTATCAAGGTGACAGTGGTAGGAGAGTCTCAGTTTCACCAGTTTTCCTTTCTTCCATCCTTCCTTTACTCCAACTACAAACTGTGTGATAACAGGGCTGAAGTGTGCACCTCTCTTGGGCGCTAGCCTTTCTGGTTTTGGAGAGCACCCTTTTGTGTGCTAGGTCTATGGTGTGGGAGGTATTTCTCTTGAAAATATAGTAAAGGATTGGTTGCGTTTTCTTCCCTTGTTGATAAGGGTTTCCCAGGATATTTCTTGTGTTCTTGTGCATGGTATTTATTCTTGTGATCTTGGTTATTGCAACAATTGTTAATGGTGTAGCTGCATTTGTCTATGGTTCAAGTAAATGATAAAATTGAAATAAACCTCATGCTTGAGCCTAGCATAGTGAAAATTCAACATGGTATTAGAGCGTAGGTCTTGAAGAACCCATTGCACAAGCTTCAAGCAAACTGTCCTTCTCTTCTGCAGAATCGTACGACCTCCTAGGGTTTCCAGAAAATCCGTACAATCCTCTCTTTTTGAGTGATTTCAACACCTTAAACTTGGAAATTGGGTCTAAAAATTGTATGGTAGTGTACGACCTCCTTCAGCGCACCTCCAACAAGCTTCATATTGCAATTCTGAGAATTTTTTATTTTTGGCCCTAGGGTTTCTAGGGTTTCACAATTTTATGCAGAAAATTTAGACCTAGGGTTTCTGCAGCTCATTGAAGGAGCTTTTCATCTCACTAGTGTTCTTCTAACTTTCAAGGCTTATTGTTGGTAGTCATAAGCCCAACAAAACCTAAGGTTGCTATCCTAGCCTAGCCATTAGGGTTTTTAGCCTAGTTGACAAGGGTTTGTGAAGAATTTGAAAATATGATGAAAAGAACCTTGGTGGAAGATAGGCTTCATGGATCAAGCAACTTCATTTCGTGGAAATCAAGACTTTAGATCACTCTTGAAGAGGAAGATCTATTGTGGGTGATATAAAAGGCTTTACTAGAGACAACTACAGATGAAGCGAAGGAAGATGACGTCAAGGCAAGGAAGATAATCATCTACTCAAGCTCTTACATTGAAGGGCCAGTTTAAAAATATCAAAATGAAAAAAGGTGACATCGTTGCTATCTTCTTCATTAAGATGTTAGAGATCAGAGATCAACTAGGTGCCATTGGAGAAATCATATCAGCACTCTCAGGTATGCACTTGTATATATTATTTGTATAATTATCATGAGGGTACTTGTAGGAGGAAGGAACCTTTGCTGAAATCATGGATCCAGAGGGATCTCAGTGCATTCAGAGGAAAAACAAACTGTAAATGAAGACTCCGGGCAGGTTAACAACAAAGGAAGATGTTTATATTTCAGACTTTAGAGGGAGTCACTTGACTCATAGGGAGTCAAAACTATTTGAGAAGGAGGAAGAACATAACTGTCATTGAAGAAACCAAAACAATGATACATGATCATAGTCTACCTATGATCTTGTGGGCAGAAGCATGAATGACAACAATATATGTTCAAAATAGGAGTCCTCACCAGATTTTGAAGAACATAACTTCCGAAGAATCCTTCACCAGAGTGAAGCTTGAGAATGGACACTTCAGGATATTTGGGTGTTGAGTATACTTTCATGCACCCAAAGAGAAGAGGTCCAAGATAGACCCTTCAGGGAGAAAGGATACATTTGTGGGATACAATGAATCTTCAAAGGCATATAAGATCTACATCCCTGGTCAGAGACAGATTGAGGTAAGCAGAGATGTTATCTTTGAAGAAGAGATAGCCTTTCAAACATCTAGAGAATCTTATATGGAGATTGACATTGAGATAATACCTTCTCCCCCTTTAGCAGTTCATAGGGAGACAACCATTATTCCATTTGATCTAGTTGTTCCAGCTGATCCAGTTGCTACAATTGATATCCCTAGAGATATTGCAGTAGGGTGTAAAAGGCCTGTATGGGCTTGACAAACTCTGCAAGAGGCAGAGGGACATGCAACTCCTCAAGGAAAATTCCAAGAGATCAAGAGACCAAAGAGACTTTCGAGCTACTTTTCAGACATGAATCACATCACTGATTCTGATTCTTCTTGTCATGGAGAAGTGACAGGTGAGCATGTATGGCAAGATGCCATGACAGAAGAATATCAGTCCATCTTGAAGAATGATGTAAGGGATATTGTTCTGAGACCAGAAGAGTAGTATATAGTGACTTCCAAGTGGATCTATAAGATCAAGCATGTAGCTAATGGAAGTGTTAAGAAATACAAAGCGATATTTGTAGCCAAAAGACTCTCACACGTAGAGGGAGTTGACTATGATGAGACATATGCAACTGATGGAAGTATTGAGAAATGCAAAGCAAAATTTGTAGGCATAGGACCCTCACAAGTAGAGGGAGTTGACTATGATGAGACATTTGATTCAAGATCTCGATACACTTCCATCGGTACTATCATCCATGAGTTGGAAACTAAATCAGATGGATGTAAAGAAAACCTTTCTCAATGATGAGATTGAGGAAAATTTTTATATCGAGCAGCCTGAAGGATTCGTGATACACAACGAGAAATCTCATGTGTGCAGGTTGAAGAAATCCCTATATGGACTAAAGCAAACACTTTGTGCTTGGTATGAGAAAATGGATGGATTCTTGATGAGTTTGAGCTTCAGCAAGAGTACTTATGATCCAAACCTATATTATCATATTGTTGGTAACGAGTGCCTAATCTTGGTCCTATATGTGGATGACTTATTCTTCATCGGTTCAGAAAGACTTATTGTTGAATGCAAGTGAACATTGACTTCTGAATTCGAGATGAAGGATCTAGGTATGATGCACTACTTCTTGGGACTAGAAGTATGACAGAGGACTGATCATATTTTCTTGAGTCAAGGAAAATATACAATGGACACTAGAGATATTGAAGACATTTGGTATGACAGAGTTCAAATCCATGCCTACATTGTTAGCTTTTTATCTCGGGAGATACTCCACATATTTTCTCTTGAATGCGGATGTTACCTTATGTTTACACTACCAGACACTTAACTTTGTAATGGGTTTTTATAAAGTTGTTAGAAAGTGGTTCTTTTATTAAAGTGACTTTTTAATAAAGTGTACCTTCTAATTTTAAAGTGACCTTATTTCATAAAGTACACTTATGTAATAAAGTGAAATCACTTCAATATTTGAAGTGATTCATTTTGGAGGGAATGGATCATGACCCTTGATCTTGAAAAAGGTAAGATCTAATATTGGCCTTTGGATTTAGGGTTGGGGAAGGTGAAAAGACACTTTGGAAGGAAAATGTCATTTTCAGATTTATAAAAGAATGCATTGGGTAGTGTGCAAATATACATCGAGAAGACATCGGGAGGAGATTGAGAGAGATTTTCGAGTAGGCTTGAGAGAGGAAATTTAGGGCATCATTGTGGGCACATTTCCCAAGAAAAAGTGGTCACAAATCCCAAGGAAGATATTTGTTTCATTGCTAGGTCATTTTTTTGCTGTGGGAGGTCGTACTATATGGATCTATACAACAAGTGAAAGTGGGCACAAAAATCAAGGCAGTATTTGGCACAATTTTTGAGGCAGATTCCAAACTTTTGGTTGTTGTTTTTTGTCCGTATAGAACAATCCGTACAACTAACTATTGGAATGGATTTCGAGGTACAAAACAGGTCGTAAATCAGTATGGATTTGGCACAGATTATGAGGTAGATTTTGGGACTATTTTAGTCTGTTGTAAGTGGATTTTTCTTGGTTAGAAATTGTGATTTTGATGTTGTTATGTACTTTCCTGAAGATGAATAATAAGATCACTCTCTCTCTCATTGGGTTTCCCCACATTGGGGTTTTCCTTAGCATTTTCCTAAATTTCTGAGTTTTATGGGTTGTTGTCCATTGTGTTATTTCCGCTGCATATTTGCTTAACAATGTGTATTTCTTCTTATGGTAATTTCTGAATATGGGTTTGTGACATTTCAGAAGTCCATGAAGACAATCATCTCTAGGTTGCTAAGTGTTCGAATTTTTTTTTAGCTTGCTGGTTTTTGTCATTAAAATTTACATGGTATCAGAGCTTTGTCTCTGAGTGACAGTGGGCAGTGTGATTTTTTGGACAAAATTGAAGAGGTAAAATGGTGTGATTGTTTTCCTTGAGTTGTGACAGGGAATATGGTTGCAAGCATTAGATTTGAGGATCGATTGGATGACATTTCCAACTATTTGCAGTGGAAGGTCTGGTTGTCAGTTGTTCTCAAGGAGAACAAGATTTGGAGCTATGTCGACTCTGTTGTGGAAGCTCCCGCAACAGATCCTGTTTCTTTGGACTTGCATGAGATCAAGGAAGCCAAGGCTCAGAGGATTATTCTGGATGGGGTAAAGGATCACCTTATCCCACACTTCGCTGAGAAAAAGATTTCCAAGGAGATGTGGGATGCACTTAAGAACTTGTTTGAGGAAAATAATGAGAACCGAAAGATGGCCTTGAAGGCTAAGCTGCATGATACCAAGATGGGTAAGAAGGAGAGTGTCTCTTATTATCTTACCCGGGTAGCTCAAGTAAAAGATGAACTGGATGCTATTGGAGAGGTCATAACAAATTATGAGTTGGTGAGGATAGCCTTAAATGGCTTCACCAAAGAATGGGAAGTCTTCGTGAAGTGTGTGGTGGGGCGTGAGCATCTTACCAGATTGGAGTAGACTGTGGGATGATTTCATTGATGAGGAGATCCGGGAAAGATCTCAAAGTAATGAACATAAGACAGATGGAGTTGATGATAATGTTTCTCTTACTGCAAAGAGAAAGAAGAAAGGAAGTTACAGAAAGGACTTGAGTAAAGTCAGATGCTATTGTTGTAACCAGTTGGGGCACCTTGCCTCTCGTTGTCCTGAGAGGAAGAAGAAGAAGAAGGACCGAGAAGGGCCCGAGACAGCTGCTACAACAACCATGGACGACTTTACTTCCAAGTTTGATAGAGAGTTTTATTTGGTGACCCTTGTTTCCAGTGTCGGCAACAAAGGATTTGGAGGTGACATCAGATGGATTATGGATAGTGGAGCCTCTTTCCACATGATAGGAATATGGCAAGTATTCCCAGATTTCACAGAGACTGGTCCTGACCGACAGGTGGTCAAAGAAGGTGGTATGGCGAGAGTTGTACGTGGAGTTGGGAGTGTTAGATTCCAACTCGAGTTTGGGGGACTCTTGGAGCTTGATCGAGTTCTCTTTGTTCCAGGGTTGAGGGTTAAATTGCTCCCAGTCTCAGCCTTGGAGGATGTAGGATATTGCGTATTGTTCAAGAGGGAACATGTCTTTATCTACAGGCAGAGAGTGGACCTGGTGGAGCTACAACTGAGCGGTAACCGGGTGGACAGGTTGTATATGTTGAGAGGAAAACCTTCAGTGTATGATTCAACGTTAGATGAGGAGCATGGGGAGGCTCCCGAGACTATGGAGGCACCAAGGATTCAGTCTTTCATTTCGAGAGAAGAGAGTGAGTCTCTTTTGAGCACTGGCAGATGGCCCAACCAGGTTGATCGAACCAATGCTCAGGATGAAGTGAGCTCAGGGTTTCGGGTTACTGTGAGGAGAAGATCTTCTAGTTTGTATTCTGTGCATGTTTTGAGGATGGCTCCAAGTTCAGAGGGAGCTCCTACAGAGCATAGTGTGATGGGACCAGATGATGGAGATGGCAACAAGTACATCCCTCGCTAAGAGGGAGTGTTAGTTTTTTATCTCCGGAGGTACTCCACATATTTTGTCTTGAATGCGGATGTTACCTTATGTTTACACTACCAGACACTTAACTTTGTAATGGGTTTTTATAAAGTTGTTAGAAAGTGGTTCTTTTATTAAAGTGACTTTTTAATAAAGTGTACCCTATAGTTTTAAAGTGACTTTATTTCAGAAAGTACACTTATGTAATAAAGTGAAATCACTTTAATATTTTAAGTGATTCATTTTGGAGGGAATGGATCATGACCCTTGATGTTAAAAAAGCAAGATCTAATCTTGGCCTTTGGATTTAGGGTTGGGGAAGGTGAAAAGACACTTTGGAGGGAAAATGTCATTTTCATATTTATAAAAGAATGCATTGGGTAGTGTGAAAATATACATCGAGAAGACATCGAGAGGAGATTGAGAGAGATTTTCGAGTAGGCTTGAGAGAGGAAATTTAGGGCATCATTGTGGGCACATTTCCTAAGAAAAAGTGGGCACAAATCCCAAGGAAAATATCTATTTCATTGCTGGGTCATTTTTCTGTTGTGGGAGGCCGTACTGTACGGATTCATATAGTCCGTACAACAAGTGAAAGTGGGCATGAAAATCGAGGGAGTCTTTGGCATGATTTTTGAGGTAGATTCCAGACTTTTGGTTGTTGTTTCTAGGCCATACATAACATTCCATTTAGTTGACTATTGGCATGGATTTCGAGGTACAGAACAGACCGTACAATAGTACAAATTTGGCACAGATTACGAGGCAAATTTTGGGACCGTTTTAGTGTGTTGTAAGTGGATTTTTCTTGGCTGAAAATTGTGATTTTGCTGCTGTTATGTACTTTCCTGATGTTGAATAATAAGATCTCTCTCTCTTTCATTGGGTTTCCCCACATTGGGGTTTTCCCTGGCATTTGCCTAAATTTATGAGTTTTATGGGTTGTTGCCCATTGTGTTTATTTCCGCTACATATTTTCTTAGCAATGTGTATTTCTGCTGATGGTAATTTCTGAATATGGGTTTGTGACATTTCGAAAGTTGATGAAGACAATCATCTCTAGGTTGCTAAGTGTTTGACATAAATTTTAGCTTGCTGATTTTTGTCATTAAAATCTACATGGTATCCGAGCTTTGTCTCTGAGTGACAGTGGGTGGTGTGATTTTTTGGGCAAAGTTGAAGAGGGAAAAGGGTGTGATTTTTTTCCTTGAGTTGTGACAGGGAATATGGTTGCAAGCATTATATTTGAGGATCGGTTGGATGACATTTCCAACTATTTGCAGTGGAAGGTCTGGTTGTCAACTGTTCTCAAATAGAACAAGATTTGGAGCTATGTCGACTATGTTGTGGCAGCTCCTGCAGCAGATCCTTTTGCTTTGGAATTGCATGAGAACAAGGAAGCCAAGGCTCAGAGGATTATTCTGGATAGGGTAAAGGATCACCTTATCCCACACTTGGCTGAGAAAAAGACTGCCAAGGAGATGTGGGATGCACTTAAGAACTTGTTTGAGGCAAAGAATGAGAACTGAAAAATGGCCTTGAAGGCTAACATGCATGATACCAAGATGGGTAAGGAGGAGAGTGTCACTTCTTATATTACCCGGGTAGCTCAAGTAAAATATGAGCTGGCTACTGTGGGAGAGGTCATAATGAATTTTGAGTTAGTGAGGATAGCGTTAAAAGGCTTCACCAAAAATGGGAAGTCTTTGTGAAGTGTGTGGTGGGACATGAGCATCTACCAGATTGGATCAAACTGTGGGATGATTTCACTCAGGAGGAGATCTGAGAAATATCTCATAGCAGTGAATAGAAGATAGATGGAGTTGATGAGAATGTTGCTCTTACTGCAAAGAGCAAGAATAAAGGAAGTTCTAGAAAGGACTTGAGTAAAGTCAGATGCTATTGTTGTAACCAGTTGGGCACCTTGCCTCTCGTTGTCCTGAGAGAAAGAATAAGAAGAAGGAAACAAAAGGGCCTGAGACAACTGCTACAACAACCATGGAGGACTTTACTTCCAAGTTTGACAGGGAGTTTTCTTTGGTTACCCTTGTTTCTAGTGTCGACAATGAAGGATTTGGAGGTGACATCAGATGGATTGTGGATAGTGGAGCCTCTTGCCACATGACAGGAATCTGGCGAGTATTTCTAGATTTCACAGAGACTGGTCTTGACCAACATGTGGTAAATGAAGGTGGTATGGAGAGAGCTGTACATGGAGTTGGGAGTGTTGGATTCCAACTCGAGTTTGGGGGACTTTTGGAGCTTGATGGAGTTCTCTTTGTTCTAGGGTTGAGGGTTAACTTGTTCTCAGTCTTAGATCCTAAGACTGCGGAGACGCCAAGGATTTAGTCTTGCATTCCAAGAGAAGAGAGCGAGTCTCTTCTGTGCACTGGAAGAATACTCATCCAGGTTGATCGAACCAATGCTCATGATGAAGTGAGCTTAGGGTTTCGGGTTTCTGCCAGGAGAAGATCTTCTAGTTCGAGTTATGTGGAGGTGTTGAGGATGGATCAAGGTTCAGAGGGAGCTCCTATAGAGCACAGTGTGATGGGACCAGATGAGTGTGGCAGTCTGTGAAGCAGTGTGGCTTCGCAAGCTCCTGACAGATTTATTTGATCATGAGATGGATCCCACCATTATTCATTGTGATAACTAGAGGTGTGTGAAGCTCTCTGAGAACCCTGTGTTTCACGATAGATCGAAACACATTGAGATAAAATATCATTATATCAGAGACATGGTGCAGAGGAAAGAAGTACACGTGCAATACCTTCCTACACATGAGTAGATTGCAGATATCTTCACCAAACCACTTGCCAAGATGAATTTCGAGTACTTCCATGAGAGACTTGGCCTGGTGGAGAATTCCTCCCTAGCTGAGAGGGAGTGTTGATGATTACAACTGCATGATACATCCTCCAGGACATTGACTGAGTGATTCGTCCTGTGCGAGAGCCCATGAGTTGGGTGTGCCCATGAGATGGGTGTGTCGTTCCTCTTTGAGATGAAGATGGAACGTTGTGTGCCCTTGTGTAGGGAAGATTCCCATGAGATGGGTGTGTCGGTTCTCTCTAAGATGAATATGGAACGTTGTGTGCCCCTGTGTAGGGAAGATTCCCATGAGATGGGTGTCATTTGAGATGAAACGATGTGTACCCCTGTGAGGGGTAAAGGAGCCCATGTGATGGGTTTACTGTTCTCCTCTGTGTAGAGAGTTGAGACGATGTGGTTCTCCAGATGATTATCCTATGAGACTCAGTGATATAGAGATCTATTGAGTAGGACATCCTTGTGGCTAAGCACAGGTGGACATGATCCTAGTGGTTGAGCACTAATGAGTGTGTGTCCAGATGATTCTCCTGTGAGACTCAGTGAGATAAAGATTTGTTGAGTTGGACGTCCCTATGGTTAAGCACAGGTGGACGTGCCCCTAGTGGCTAAGCACTAGTGGGTTTGTGAGATCCCTTGCTATATTGTCTAAGACTTAGATTTACTTGTAACCCTAATTGTGATGTAAAGGGTACAGGCCGGCCCCACCATAAAGTGAAAGATAATTAATGTAAAAGATAATTAATATGGTAATTATTAATTATATTATGAGTTACTGAGGTCGGCCCTATTGTGCCAATAGACATCACTTTTTATGTGTCTAGTCTAATATAAAAAAATATGATTTCCCCATTTAGTAAACACAACACACATGTGATTTTGGAAATTTCAGCAAGTACAAGTTCTAGGGTTGGAGTGCACACCTCTCTTGGGTGCTAGCCTTCTTGGTTTTGGAGAGCACCCTTTTGTGTGCTAGGTCTATGGTGTGGGAGGTCTTTCTCTTGAGAATATAGCAAAGAATTGGTTGGGTTTTCTTCCCTTGTTGAGAAGGGTTTCCTAGGATATTTCTTGTGTTCTTGTGCATGGTATTTCTTCTTGTGATCTTGGTTATTGCAACAATTGTTAATGGTGTAGATGAATTTGTCTACAGTTCAAGTAAATGCTAAAATTGAAATAAACCTCATTCTTGAGCCTAGCATAGTGAAAATTCAACATAGCCTAACTTTAAAAATTTTAAAAACAAAGTTCAAAACTTCAAGTTCAAACTTCAAACAAATGAAAGAAAAATGTTTTGGATCATACCTGGAAATATTGATCTCTCCGATGGCGCTAATGGCAACAAGATCCTTGGCTTTCTCATCCTTGGATAGATGCAAAATGACCTACCTCATTGCTCTCTAGCTCTCTCACACCTTATAAATGAAACAATGAGTGAAAAAGGCAACCCATGGCCTCTAAAACCCCTTCATGTGCACTTTTTCCGCCCTTTTACCCACCAAGCTGACACTTTCCTTCAACTTGCGATATTTTCCTAAATTCTCGCAAGTTAATGAATATGACTCAATACTTTGAAAATATCAGATGTGTTGCGATATTTTCCTAGGAAAATATAGCCCCCCTCAAAATATTGACGATATATCCAATATTTCCGATATATCGCCGAGATATACAACACTAGCTAGGATGTTGCACACTTTGGGATGATGTCATGCTTGAGGTAGATATGATGCATGCTTGAGTCATACTAGCACTTGTGATGATGAGTTGACACCTTTTGATGAGGAGATGTGACCTTCTTGACAAGGAGGCATGACTTTTGAGGATAATTTGAACCTTTTGGGGAGAGGCATGAATTTTGGAGCCTTTTGTACCCCATTAGAGGATGACAACACCTTCTTAGAGTTGCTTACACCCACACATGTGGTTCTTTAGGAGGATGTTTTCATGTTTTAGCATTGCATATTTATTTTGGAGGCATTTTTGATGGTTGGCCTAAGACCTATCCTCTTTGTATCATGGATTCTTATGTTTTAGGGGCTTCCTAGAGAGGTATAGTGCTTAGTTTCCTCATATATAAAGAGGAAGTGCTACTTCATTGTAAATCATAACACAACTTATGAAGGATGAATTCTACTTGTCTCTTCTTTCTTCTCTTTTAGTATGAATGACTTATGCACCTTGTCTTGGAGATGATCTTGTGGATGCTTTTAAAGTTTTGATGGATGATTTCTTTGCTAGTTTCTTGGTGATTATTGATTTAACTAGTAAGTTCTCTTCTTAAGTCTAAGTTGGTTTATTTCTCGGATGTATTAAGTGAATATTTTATTAGAGTGTTGATATTGCATGTTATCTTGTATTCTTCTTGGATAAACCTTGTTTGAAGCCATCAAAAGGTTTGTAGTGGACTACCTTCCCATGTAATAATTTCGTTGAAGCTTGTTAATAGACACAAGAATAATTCTAGGGATTGTAATAGACTATCCTAGTTCTAATTTTGTAGGATAAAGTTCCGGGGTTTGTAGTGGAATGCCCTAGGGTTTTACCCAAGATTCACCTGACATCATCTTTCAAAGGCTCTTAGAAGAAATAGGATGTCCTCCTAGGGTTTGTAGGGGACTACCCTAGGGTTTTTTCTTTAAGTCTTTGTTTCACCTTTGGTCTCCAAGAAAGTGCATGATTTGACTCCATATGCCTAGGAAGATTAGACGACACTAGTCTCTCTCTCTTGCAAGTGACCTTAAACCCTAATTTCCATTTCCTTTGTCAATTTTATTGTTATATTAGGACTTACCTTCAATTTCCCAACCATTTCCTAACTTGAAGTTTAGGGTTTGTTGGCATATTTCACCCTACAAGTACACCTTGACATCATTTTTTGCATTGTTGTTATAACTTTGAGCCTAATAGGGATTGACATCTTGGATATTTTGAGGTTGTTTTATGTTACATACTTTCCAATAAGCATTTGTTAACTAAACCCTAGTCTTATCTTGCATTTTCAGCCCTCTTTCATTGCATGCTTAACTTGTTTCAAGGGTACTATATTTCTATGGTTGTAACTTGGTATATTGCTGAAGTATTCATCTTTAAGTAGAAGTTTTATGATAGCTATATCTTTCTTATTGGTTTGCAATGATTGGATCATTTCTTTGACTTGATAAACTTAATCTACATCATTTCATGCCCCTATAAAGAGATATACTATTGTTGGTGTCCAAAATTGCACATGAGTCTGACCCCATAGTTGTACCAGTGCCAAGTAGAGAATATGTGGTTATACTTGTGCCTAAATCTATACCCATGGTTTAACTATCCCTACATGCATCCTTAATTATCTCCCTAGATAAGGCCCTCTATGCCACTCCAGTCGATCCAGTGGAGAAACAAAGCCCATTATTGACTGTATGCTTCTACTCTCCTATCTCTACATCTTTTACTTCCCTTGCAAAGAGAGTCACTATTGTTGGGGTCTAGAACTGCACTTGAGCCTGACCCCGAGGTTATACTGGTGTCTAATGGAGTACCCGTGGTCATACCTATGCCTAAATTTGTACCCATAGTCATACCATCCTTATATGCATCCTTTTTTTTCACCCATGCATTTATGTAGCACCCAAATCCTTCATCCTTGCTACCATTCATGGCCATACCATATGAGCATTCTTGCTTGCACTCACATTATCATCTCACACATATGTACAATTTATAACCCTTGCATGTGCATCCATACCTCCAATCTTCATAGCCTTTCTCTCCTTACCCATTACTATTCAAATCCTCATCATTTTGATCCTTTTTCTTCGTCAACACCCTCCTCGAGTCCTTTCCATTTTACATAGAGATCAGATTTCTCAAATGTGGAAGATGGAGCTCCCTTCCCTTCTACATTCTTCTCTTTCCTTTGCGATACACTTTTTTCCCTTGACCTTCTCTTACCTTTTCCTACATATCAACTTCACATTGTGTTCTTTCCTCCACCTCACATTGCCTCTTTGCATCCATCCCTCCACCTTGCCTTTCCATCAATTTTGTTAACATTGCTACGTCAACATTCACTACTCCACATCCCTTATATTTTCACCCTCTCCCTTTGTATCATCCACACTTATACAACCCCACATTCATAATGTAGAACACAGAGTGTAGAGGACTTCCTGTCCCTTTGCACATGTTCCTTGCAAGTATAAAAATGAAAAGCACTGGTTTTATAGTAGAGGAGGATGTTTTTCTTTCTCAACTATGGAACTGTAGAAGTGAAAATCAATGTTGATCATGTTAAATGAGCTCTTGGTAATGCACTTTTCTATGTTGTAGGATACAATAATGGTTTTAATTGTAAGAGGATCGATCCTCTTTAACGTGGTGAAAGATAATCAATCTTTTGATAATCTATTTAAGTAGGTGAAGAAGATGATCAAGGGGATGGACCTAGGATTAATGTATTAGCTTTCGAGGATAGTGAGGAACCAAGTAATACTGGTTGTGCCTTCACCTCTATTCTCATTCTGTAAATCATATACATGTACAAATGTGATAATCTTCAGTTAAAAGTAAAGTTTTCTTCTCATCTTTCATTTGTTATTTCCTTCATAGTATGAGATGAATAAAGGCTTACATTATGGTTTTTCTATATTTTACTTCAGTAAATTAGAATTCTTTCAAGAGTGTTGTGGCCATATCATTTTGCATTTGAATATTTGGTTAATGATCCCTTGGATGGATTTGGTTTACTGCTTTATTTGTGAATGGATGATTGTATAAGAGGGGTTATTATGCTAATAAAAATACCTTCTTCGTTGTTTTTTATTGAATCTCATTAATCTACTTAACAAGATCCATAGTTGGATCTACTAAGCTTCTTCACCTCTCATTTTAATTGTACTTTGTTGCATAAAAACTCGATTTCCCATTCGGTAGGCCCTAGTTTTCTCGAGTCCAACTTGTTATTCAAGATAAACTTGTAATATTTTTATGTTTCTTGATTTTCCATTCTCTTTGAGCTTAAAACCAAGATTGTAGGCAACATTTAGGGAATCCACCCTTATGCTAGAAAAGAACCAACTTAAAGGGAGAGGAGCATTGTTGTAGTGATAATTGGGAATGTCCTAGATGGCACCAGAGCTAACCTAATCGGTGTCAAGGACTTAATGTTTTATAGTATAGTTTTGGGAGATAAGACATCTCATTGGGCGTTATGAATTAAATATCATTTTCTTGTATCTTATCTTTCTTAGTGATTGTCTATATTCATGGTTGGTTTGAATTGGGAAACCTCATAATAGCATTTGGTCCCACTTGTTAGTCGTTAGGGTAAAAGGTCGAGTGTGGTGGCTCCAAATTCTTGAAAGGTCCCTCTGAGCGGTAACTTGAAACATTGTGATCACAAAAATTGGTCATCGAGCATGAGTAAAAGGTTGAATGTGGTATCAGCATCACTAGAGACTTCCAATGCCTTGATGAGCAATTACTTTGAAGCACTACCTAGAATTCATCAACTATTGGTTTTCAGAACAAAATGATGGATGATGGTAAGGTCTATGGAGGGGTGATGAAGATACAATACTAAGCCAAAAAGGGCATGAGTTGAATTTAGTTCAAGTGGGACATGTGTGATTTCTAGGTGCTAAAAAAAATAAGTAAAGGTGCCAAGGATTCATTAAATGCTATTTTGTCACCAAAAGAGTAGTGCTTAGAAATGGTAAGTATAGACATGGAGTAGGACTTTGAAAAATCAGATATAAGTATAAGTGGCACCAAAAGCGTTTTGAAAAGTTCTCAAAACAACACATGGAAAGTATGAAATCGTAATTGGATTTTATAGAAATTATTAGCATAACTGTAGAATCCATTTTTATAATCTCACGTAACATACAATTAATTAA
>ML785254.1:142689-169964 GCA_009831015.1 Picea engelmannii
CAATAGAAGTTGGTCGAATTTTATTGCAACATGTCTTTTCTTGAAGTTTATTTCTGAGCTCGCGTTGGAAATTGTCAAAAGAGTTGGATAATGCGTGCTTGCACCTCACACCCTTGTGTTCAAAGATGATAGAACCCTGATCTTATGAAACAAAATGCCATCTAATCAAATTAATACATCTGAAGATGTCGGTGATTGAGATCCCGACAGGGGCAGCCTTGAATTCATGAAGAAATCTTCGCGCGACCTTGGGATTTGGATCGAATCAAGTTGTCATGGTTAAATCAAATGGTAACAAGAACTTCATTGTCATTAATGGTAGCGTGGCAGAACTAATTCATCCAGTGTTATATTGAGCTTACTGAATGTGTGGTTCATTTTTCTCAATGTGCTCATACAGGTTTGGGTACTGTTATTTGACATCCATTAGTGTGTGTGATTCATTACATGTTCCATGAAGATTCAAAGAAGCCGTGGACGTGGTTGTAAGTCCACTGAGGAGTTTCCAAATATAGTGTGCGCCTTATCAAAATGTCATTGTCGGGGAAGAAATAGAGACGTTGAGTTCCTTCACATCCATTTCTAAAGAATTTTCTACAGAGACCAAGGATTCGAAACCTGGTCGCAATAGGTCAAGGAAGCTGCCATTTGTTGAAGAGCCTGTGAGTGAAGACTAGAGCAACCACATGTGCTGTATTTGTGGAGGCAACGAAGTCAAAGAAGCTGGTCTCGTAATAAAAAAAAGAGAGAAGTTTTTCAAAAGGCAAAAGTATATTTGTTTTTAATTTTAAAATAGTTTACTAAATTTCCATATTGTATTTTTTCAACAAAGTTTGTAATGAAGTCCTCGTATAAGTCAAGTTAAAGTTATTATGTGAAGTCCAAGTCAAGTTGAGGTGGAAAACATTCATTGAGTAAAGAGTAAAAGGAAAAGAACAGTTAAGAATTTAGAGTCAAGTAAATTCAAATACAAGTGAAAGATAGAGTAGAAGTTAAGTATTTATTGATGTAATGAGTCAAGTCATGAAAAAAGTCTCGTAAAAGTTGTTGGATTGAGAAGTTGAAAGTGCATTGGAGTCGAAAGCAAGTCAGAGTTATGATTTTGTCTTAAGTGTAAGACAGATGGTTTAAAGTGCTTGGAATTTTTCTTGTCAAAGGGGGAGTTGAGTCAAATTGCACATTTTTAGAGGTTCGTGTATGTAATGATAAGGTTTATAAAGGGTTAAGTTAAAAGAAAAGTGGTGTCAAAAGTTTTATTGTACTTTTTGTTTTGCGATAGATCTTTTACAAGTTGATGTATAGAGTTGAAATTGAGTCAGGGTCAAAGTTTTAAAGTCAAAATTAAAGGTGCATGATCGGTGTTATTCGATACCTTTATCATTTTTGTATTTAAAAGATGGATGCATGATCGGTTGTACCGACACCTTATGTTTATTGTGTTTATTTTTTGGCAAGTGAGCGTGAATCATTAAGCCAAGCGAGTGTGAATTATTAAGTTTTTAAAAATGGGAAAAGAAGGTAATGGACTTCAAAGCGCTAATCAAGAAATTGAATTACTACAACAAGAAATTAATGATGCTTTGCAAGAAATAGACAGGTTACAAAAACAACCATAATTGACAAAGTTGCAGAATTCAGAACACAAGATAATGAACTTTATCATGAATTTGTTAGTTCCGCGACATAATGCGTCGACACATTAGAAGAGAAGTTGACATCACTAGATAAATTTTTGGATGATATTTTCAAAATTGAAGATCAAAAGGATAAATTGATAGAATCATTGCAACAAGAATTATTGGCAAAGGAGAATGTGTTGTTAGCACTCACAAATGAAGTAAAATAGCTAAAACAAGAGAAAACAAAGTGTGATGCAATTTGTGATACAAGTGACCTGATTGATAGTTCTTGTAATTTGGTTAATGATAATAGTGTTGATGTACATATGTGTCTCTCTTGTTCTGAGACTCAAAATGATGATGCTCTAAATGATGATACTAATGATATTTATAAAGATGAATGTCTTAATGAAGGTGATGAACTAGGTTGCTTTGAAAAGTACACAAAAGTTATTGGTTCAAAATTTTGAATAAAATGGGTTTTGAAGGTAAAAGTTTAGACAAAAATTGTCAAGGTATCTAGAAGCCCATACATATATGTGTAAGACCAAGAAATGAAGGCCTTGGATATGAAAGTCAAATAATAAATGTAACTATCACGTTTGCGAAAGCATATACATTGATAATAGGTGAATCATCTACAAGTAGTAGCAGTAACAACGACCTAGGAGCAACAACCACAACAATAAATCAAGTGCACAAGATAGAAGAATGTTGTAGTCATTGTGGAATAACAGGGCATGCAAAGTCAAAATGTTGGAACTTACATCCCTGCAATGTTTGTGGTCTTATAAATCATGATCATCACAAGTGTTGGAATCGAGAAATATCAAAGCCTCACATTCAGATCCAATGTGGTTGGATAGATGTCCCTAAAGGCGGAATGTTGTGGTTATGTTGAAAGGATTTTATGGGGTCAAGTCTTCAAATGTATAACAATATCTCCTATATAAAGTTCATGAGTTAGTTGATCCATCGAAGGTAAGTTGATTTTAAAGTCTGTTAAACATGTTTAAGAAAGAGTTGTTAGTTTATTGAGTCATTTCTTTGAGTCAAGTATTTTTTGTATTGGTTCGTGGTAAACCAAAAACCACTTTGTATTGACAGATGCATGTATGTGGTTAGCCGAAACCATCTAATGTAATGAATGGTTCGTGATAAGAAGAAACTAGTTTGAGTTTGTAATGGGTAAGGGTGAGCCGAGAAAAACCCTGGTTATGGTGTAATGGTTGAAGGGTAACCCATAGAAAACCCATGGAAAGATCAAGGGTAAGCTAAAGAAATCCTTGATATGATGATGATGCAGTTCAAATGATTGACTTAGATACATATCATGAAGACAACGCCAATTGAAGAAATAGATGCAGATGAAGAAGACAAAAGATGATGGAGACAAAGAAGACTAAAGATGAATACAACTGAAGTCATCCATATTGAATCATAAGTATTCATTAAGGGGAAGTATGAATGAATAATTCATACTTATGATATGATGAAATTATTATTAATGAAATTAGACTTATTCTAGAATTCTACGTATAATGAAAGATGAGGGAAATGAGTGAAGTTAGTGATGGAATCACATAGAGATTTATGGAGATATTCATGGAGATGTTGTGGAGATTGTTATGCTATATTGGACATCTTGTTATGAAAACCTCAATGCTATATTATGAGGACTCATGTATGTATTGAAGTGTAATATAGTGATGTATCGTTATTGTACATTAATATAATGTGATTATTTAGGATATTTGTTGTTCTTATGTGAATTTTATGTGTGTAATATTTGTTCATGGCTGCTCATAATACTAACTATGGCAACTCGCAAGCCACTCAGTATTGAGGTTCTATCTATGTGCCTTTCTCACTTATATGATTTTATGTATCTTCATTATCCATATGAAACGTTTCATTACTATGACATGGTGAGCACTAAGTACTTGGTTGCATAGCATTAAATATTCTGCATGTCAAGGTATGCATCGTTGCATAGAATTTTAGATCTAATGGTGCACATCTCGACACAGTCGGGTGCTTAGTGATTGTCATTTGACATTAGGTAGTTGATGAGAAGAAGGGAAATACCTAGAAATAGGTTGTGATGTTTGAGGATTCTAATATATTATCTAAAACATGTACAATCTCTTTTTACATGGACTGTGTAGCTTTGGATACTCATCGTGTGATATTAATCAGTTGATAGGTTGAAAGAGAAAGACAACACATAGCAATAGATTTTGACATTTGAAGATTGTGATATATTTTCTAAAATGTGTACAAGTCTCTTTTTACATGGGATTCAACCTTAGGGTTTTTGAGTTATATCATTCTATGACATTGAATGAGATATTCTATTTATTTTTAAAATTAATATAAGCCTCTTCCTTATGTTGATGTCTTCCCTAATTTTTCTATAACAATATATGACCATATGAACTCCATGGTTCTATTTGAAATTTAGTGAATGTTTGCTAAGAGATATTTGGGAAATTGCTCATAACATTCCAATAAGAGTGTGTGTTCATTGCTAAGTATTTATAGATTCGACGTCCTTGAAGTCAAAATATTAAGTAATTGTTGGTTATTAAGTTTATTGTTTGGCATGTGGGTGCACCTCTATATCCCTCTTCCTCCTCACTTTGCCAACCCCATATGATTGCCAGTGATCCTTTACCTTCATGGTGGCAACTTCTATTTATTTACCCGACATGCTCCCTATATCCATCGCTTCTATTCACTATAGATTGCCTCTTGAGCATTGCCTCAATGTGGCTTACCATAACCTCTCTAAACTCCAATGGCTCCATTCCCAATTAATCAAAACCAAAGGAAAAAGAGTCCATCTCTAGTTCCTATTCAATTCTTATAGTGGAAGTCTCATATGCTCTATTGTGAAATTCCAAGGAACAAACAATTGACTTGGTCGCTAGTGGTTCCCTTAAACAAGTGGAAAAAGAAAATTAGTCAATCACTTGTCTTGGATGATTTGTAAAGATGATGTCCCCTTACAAGATTTTGTATTATTCTCCCTCTTCTCTTTGACCATATTCCCTCTTTTAGTCATATTTTGATGTTCAAGTGTGTACTTAATGTGGGAATAACATTAATGGTGATTGTTTCCATAGATTATTTGGTTTTCATTTACAACTTATTTTGTTCTTCGTTCTACTCCTTATCTTTGTCAGTATTCCTTGTTTTTGAAAGCCTATTCTCAATTTTCTTTTAGTTATGTATCTATGTTATTTTTTATAGTATATGTATGAATACAAATTGTTACCATTAATTATGGATTTCCCTTTTGCAATTTTGTTTCTATGTAACTCTTAATTTCCAGGATATTTGTGAATAGAAATTTAGCAGAATATTGGAATGGTTACTCTTGAAATTATTGTTGATTTGTGAATTGAAATGTATAGCCATGCTTAAGGATGTAATTTCAATTGTATTTACCAAGGCATCTCATGTATTTCATTTCATTATGATAATTAATGTTGTATGTGATTCTGTAATTCTCGTCGTTGAATCTCTATTCTGTATTTCTTCTATTGTGGAATGTTTTATTTGTTCTTTCTTTTGACTATGTCAGTGTATACTATTCATAATCAACATCCTATGTTTGAACAATGATAATGGAGGCTGTTGCATTGATTTTCTAGTTTCTTTTTATAAATTCTTGATCGTTGTAACCTTTAATTTTGAAGATGCATACGATAAGAAGTATATGGGACTATTTGAATGATTATTCTTAGAACTATTGTTAATTTATTGATGGAATTTAAATGCGATGCTAATCAATAGAATGCAATCCAACAATTTCATGAAATTGGTTGATTGAGTATTGGAAGGCTTGCTTTAACTTTTCTATTTCTTGCGATTTGATTTAAGCCTTTTGGTTTACAACTTAGAGGTGGAATCTTGAGGATAAATTTTTCCTAAGTAATTCATTTCCTTTTTATTTAAGAGTGGTTTGTGTTTATTCGTTTGTTTTTCAAGATAATTCTTATTTTCTGTGTATGTGCATTATTTGTTGTAGAATGTCTATTCTGCATTCTCTGTCTCTGTATGGTTCATGATCAACTTGTTCTTTGTTTGAGAAACATTAGTGGATGTTAAGGAAAATAAGCTAATTACATCCTTAATTAATTGATCTACGGTTACATGAGTTGGTAAGTTATACTAACCTTCATAACTTATTTGTAACTATATTCTGTAACTATATGTTCATATTAATATACAACACATCTGAAGTGGATAGATGAAAAAGGGTATTGCCAAAAGAGTTTCCATGGAGCGAATAGTTTACAAGACGAAAGAGCGAGGCTTCCAAGGAAATGAATCCGCAAGACATAGGTAAAATCCTCTTCAGAGTTGAAGATCCTCTTCTATCGTTGAAGAATAAGTATCGTTGACGTTGAGCCATTATGTGGACAACATTCCAACATTATTGAGAAGACGGGAGCAAGTCAAAATACGATGAAAGATGAAAGTAAAGTGTATTGCTGAGGGTACGAAGCCGCGAAGAGCGAAGATGTGAGCAACCAAGAATTCGTGAAGAAGTGAGAAGTTGCGAAGACTGGAGAAGACGAGAAAAGCCGAGAAACCAAGACGTATTATTTCAATTAAAAGAGGAGAACGTGAGATTTATTTTTCAAGGATGATGTAAGATTTATTTTTGGCATTGGTAAAGAAATAAAAGAAGTGAGTGAAAATTAGAGTCAAGTCGAACGTTGTAAGAATTGGTATCAAAGTAAAACTAGTTTCAAAGGTAGTTAAATATATTTATTTTTGTAAAGTTCACAGGTAAAATTCTATTATAATTTTAATATATCATATAGTCCCAAAACCCTTGCTGCTGGCCTACCACTTGGGAAACCAAACCATCAACATAGGTGATACCATCCGACCAAATATATTGTTTATGGAGTGTCCAAAAAAACTTAAAAACTAGAGTTCTATTGAAAGTACCATGCCTATAGCTACTAAAAAATATCATTTAAAAAAAATAAAGACTGCTAGGGAACCCACTTCATAGGGCCGAGGGCCTGTCGCCAGAGGTCTAAGGATTTTTTGGTTGAGCTTCATGGTGCCCCGAAGGCTGATGACAAGCTGCTTGAGGGAGGTGAGCGAGGATCGCTTGAACCATCAAGTGGAGTCCATTGAGCTGGAGTTGAACTATGTTTTGGGCGTCTTCTCTGGTTCATAGCATTTTCCCCATAAGTGTCTTGAGGTGCCAGTAGAGTTCGACTGTCCTCCAATATTGAGTGTCCTTACCCGTAGTGTGTCCAAAATCTGGTACCATGTGGATAATGGTCTGAACTATTTCTATATCAGTAGTCATCTCCCATTCCTCACTGATTGTGTCTTCTGTTTCATCTAGAGCACTCTGGAATCACTGTGGGGTATTTGAAATGTAGTTTCTTTTGGCGTTAAAGCCATCTTGTTGTACGCGAGATTCTAGTAACCCCTCCTCTTGTCGCCTCGAAGTGGAAGCTCGAGGGAGTCCTGGGCCGCGTCTATAATTGGGAGGCTATCCATGCCTGGGGGCCATGGTATCTTTGATGAGTGCTTGAATTGAAGGGTGGTACCAGATTGAGAGAGGATTTCCAATAGATCTCTCGCTATCGGTAGAGGGGGACCGAAAGTCCCGGGCTAGGCTCTCGAGTTGTAGAGCAGGCATCAAAATTTCAGTAAGTGTCATGTTCTATCTCATAGGAGAGGGGATCATCATCGGGGAATATATCATAGGGACGGGAGTGAATCTGGGGGTCCAGAGGACGCCCCATTATTCTCATTTATTTTATTTTTCCCTCCGCCTTGCTAGCCCTGCCTCGAGCTTCCTCCTGAATCCTTTGCCTTGTGGGAGATCCGGTGTTTCCTATTTTCCTCTCCCTCGGGGTTGGTCACCTTCATTAAATGCCTTAACTACAGATATTGGATGCTGCTGCGAGAGGCTCACCTTCCTTTTCTAGCTGGCGATCAGGTATCATTGACACATTCTACTTGGTTCTGATGCTTGTTTTTTTGGGTGAGATGGTGAGAGGTCTCGATATTGTTCGTCTGAATCACTCCCCCTAACATATCATGATTATTCCCCTGCGTTAAATTCATTCGTTGGCTTCCCATGGCGCGGTCTTGTCGACTGCCATCCTTGAGGGTAGCTGGCAGTCGGTCGTTGTCCGATCGCTAGAGTACCCTTTGAATGTTGTGTCAATTGCATGCAGGAGGGGAGGTTCAATTTGGTATGTCATTTACTATCCCCCTTCTGGTCTCGGGGATCCCCCCTCCATTTTCATTCTTCCTTGGCTCTTCTTCCGAGAGGGTTTGCACCTCTCTTGTTGGTAGGAGCCTCATGGAGCCTTCCCCACCTTTTCCTGGAGTCGGTCTTGTTTTCCAATTCTGGGAGTCGCTCAGGTAGCAGTGTTGATGTGGATATGAGGCACATCGTGTCCTTCATCCCGACGCTCGACCGCTTATAAATTCAAGTACTACCTTGCCATAGTTGGGCTTCCACCCATTTTATCCTTCTCTTGATCCCTCCTTGCCTCGGGGGCAATTTTTTTGTTGCTACTCCTTCTGACTTCCTGTGGGGTTTGGCGCTCACTTGGACGGTTCCCTTGCTCGTTCTCCTAGGTGGAAAGGTCATGTATTGCGATTGTGGCACAGGCCTGGGAGAAACCCTCATCCTCTGAGGGTTTTAAGGGCTTGTCCCACAAATCCTCCTTAATCCCGAGGCTTTCATTAGCTAACCAATATGCCAGCTTGTTGGCCGAGCGCTTCACATGTCTGGGTATGATCACTGGCATGGAGGCCAACATTTTTTGAATGGATTCCATACTAGCCTCCAAATGACAATTTTTTGTGGTTTTCAATGTCGGGGAGCCATGTTGCAAGATTTTGAACATATTGATTATGATTTGGGAGTCACCTTCTATGATTAACTTGTCATACCCCTGGGACGTGCCTACGCGGAGTCCTTCTTCCAGTGCCTAGAGTTCTATGACATTGTTTGTATTTATCCCCATTTGACCCCCATACATTCTCAAGATGTTTCCTTTTCTGAACTCCTCCATACCCTTCCTAACACGTATTTCTTTTTGAGGCCTCGTCGAAGTTCATCTTGACAAACCTTTTTGGGGGAGGGTTCCACTAAGATGTCAAAGCTAGAGGGGCCATTGTTGGATGCATTCTGAGGGAAGAAATGTTGGCATTAAGGTTGAAGCCTTGGACTACTGATAGCTCTAACAGGATAACTTGCTAGTCTTTGTCCTCCCATGGATGGGCCATAGTCGTTTCCTGGATTGAAGTGAGAACCTTGTTCCATAGTTCTTTTGGAGGTAGGTCTTGAAGCTTAAAGACCTTACAATTGCGCTCTTTCTAGGCTTCCCAGGTAGGAAAGCCAGATAAGAGGTTCCACACTCTATTGATGATAGGGTTCTGAGTTATTGTTGTTGGCCATTGTTCTATGGTGTCCCTTATGGATTTCCCGTTGCAACGAGAGAACCGAAAGAGAAGTGTTTGGAGGGTCTAGAGGTTTACCGTGTAAATGGATGTATTTAAGAGTTGTTATGTTGTTTCCTCTTGCTCCTGACAAAGAGGGAATCGGGAGGGGCCCAAGAATCCCCATTTGTAGAAATTTTCCCAAGTGAGAGCTATGTTTAGGGAAATTAGCGAGAGGAAGGTCAAAATTTTTGGCTAGAGGCTTTGTTTCCATATCTTGAGCTAGATTTGGGCTTGAAGAAGCTTGTTGTGCTGGGCAGCTATCTGATATGCTTCTTTAGTTGTGAAGGTTCCAGAAGATTTGCTGCCCCATCAAAGTCGATGTTGTTTTTCGGAGCTACAAATCCTCCTTTTGTTGAGTTCCTCTAGGAAACCCTCTATGATGTTGTTGTATGTTTCTCCATTCATACCATGGTAAGGGAGTCATTTCCTCCAACAACCAGGTTTTGTTTCTTCTGTCCAATATTGTTAAGAACCAAAATATCAAAATAGCATAAAAAACCTCAGAATAAGTACTCAACGCCTTGACAAAGAGAGAATTTCAGATAATAAGCCTCTTCGAGGGGGCAACCTCCTTATACATGACATAAATATAAAAACACAAGATGATTCCAAATGAAAAGGTCTCCTTGGTATATATAGGAAACTAGAGGTACAATTACAACTAATGGACCCAAGCCAACATAAATAAAATAACAATACTAATGTAATATGCCCCAATTAAGGGGTAATATGCCACTATTTAGGGTCTAACATGCCCCTCCCCTTCAAACAAGTGTTGTTCACAACGCTTGAGTAATTTTGGATGCTTCTGTATAAAAGACTCATATTCACAAGTGGAATCTTTAACAGGTAGTTTCCTCCACTTAATGAGATACTCTAAAATGGATCTATTCCTTAGTTGGTGAATTCTTGTGTTAGTGATAGCTCTAGGCTCCAATATGATTTTTCCTTCCTCGTCGAGTTCTGGAAATACAGTTTGAACTGGGATCTTGTCACCTATAATATTCTTTAAGCATGAAACATGGAAAACTGGGTGTACTCGCGAAGATGCAGGCAAATCCAGTTTGTATGCCATAGTACCAATCTTTTGCAACACCTTATAAGGGCCATAGTACTTTGGTGATAATTTATTATCCTTCTTAGCTTGTTTGAGGGAGATCTATTTTCATGGTTGTAATATTAAAAATACCCAATCCATTACTTCAAAACTTCTTTCACTACGATGTTGATCTGCTTGTTGTTTCATGCAATTTTGTGCCATGGTTAGGTTGTCCTTTAAGATTTGGAGAACTTGTTGATGCTCAATGTGATATTCCATTTCTCGAACCTTAGATTTTTCTTTTAGAGAAGAAGTGATGGAAGGTGGGTGATATCCATAGAGTGCCATAAATTGTGTCATTTTTGTTGCAGTATGAAACGAAGTGTTATACCACCATTTTGTCAATGGTAACCACTTGAACCATTGTGTTTATTTATCAGAGACAAAGCAAGGAAGGTAGCCTTCCAAACATTTGTTCACTATCTCGGTTTGTCCATCAGATTGAGGATGATAAGATGAGCTATGAGCCAATTGAGTAGCCAGACAAGAAAATAATTTGGTCCAAAAATGTCCAGTGAATATGGGATCTCTGTCACTTACAATAATCTTTGGGCTTCCATGTAGATTTTGAACTGTCTCCATGAATGCGATGGAAACTGTACTAGCTTTGAAAGGATGAGGGAGTGCACAAAAGTGTGTGTACTTGTTTAGTCTATCAACAATCACCATGATGACACTCTTTCCTTCAAACATTGGTAACCCTATGATGAAATCCATGGAAACCTCCTTCCAATGCTGATTTGGGATGGATAATGGTTGTAAAATCCCTGGGGTCTTAATTGTTTCTACCTTGTTTTGTTGGCAAACCAAACATTCTGCCAAAAACCTTTGAACGTTAGTTTTAAGGCCATCCAAAAAAAATTCCTTCTTGACCCTATGGTAGGTTTTCACCTGAGTGCCCTCTTACCAGAGAGGTGTGCAATTCTAAGAGTACCTTTTGTTTGAGTTGGGAGTTCTTACATAAATATAAATAATATTTGTACCATAGTGAATCATTTTTCCATGTAAATGTATCTAATGCACTGGAATCTTGTTGCAACCTTTGAATGAGAGTCCACACGTTTTCGTCATTCTTCCATTCATTCCTCGCTTCTATTATCCAATTAGGTTGGATGATCGAGATAACACAGAGAAAGGCCTCAACATCTTCATCCTTTCTTGAGAGTGCATTTTCCACAACATTTTGCTTCCCTTTTTTGTAGATGATTTCAAATTCATAACCCAACATCTTGATCACCCATTTTTGTTGTTCTTTTGAAGATAGTCTTTGTAACAAGGAGTATTTAAGACTATCATGATCTGTTGACCTTGAAGTGCCTACCTATTAGGTAAGGGCACCATTTCTTCAATGCATGTAGTATTGCCATCATTTCCTTCTCATAAATGGGTTTGTGTAATTTCTTTCCCTTGAGTGGCCGACTTTCAAAAGCAAGGGGCCTTCCTTCTTGTATTAGAACAACACAAATTCCATTTCCTAAGGCATCACATTCCACAAGAAAGGTTTTTGTGAAGTCTGGTGTGGTCAAGACATGAGCTTTGCACATCACCTCTTTAAGTTGTTCAAAAGCTTGAGTTTCCTCTAGAGACCATGAAAATGCATCCTTCTTAGTTAATTTTGTTAAAAGTGTTTTTATTCTTCCATAGTTCCAAATAAAATTGCAGTAGTAACCCGTCAAACTGAAAAATCCTCTAAGATTGTTCAATGTTTTGGGAATCGTCCAGTCCATCATGGCCTTATTCTTGTTAGGGTCTAGCTTGACACCTTCATGAGATACAATATGACCCGAATACTCTACCTCCTTCACCCCTTTTCAAGCTAAATCTGACACCCTAGGCTTTAGGTCGGTTGTAGATTGAGGGAATCAAACTAGGCTTAATTTAGGGGTGGATCCTAAGGTCACAATTGATTTAACCCCTCTCGTTTTGGGCTGGTGAGTGGCAACTGTTATCACACAATTTGTACTTTGATAGAAGAAAAGGTTAAAGGAGACCAAATTGGCGTAACTAGAGACTATCCTATCACTGTCACCTCAATAGGATGTCTATTTCTATTTAGGGTGGTAGGCCCAGGGGAGATGTCCACGATGACCTGGGGGTTTGAGAAGGCAAAGTCAAAGTGGCTAGATAAATATCCCTTCTCATAAGTCACCACCGATCATAAAGTCTGGTTTTATAACCAATGAAAAAGATAATATGTCAAAGTGTACCTTCCCGGAACAAAGCAACAAGAAACTAGATATATTTTCAAGTACACTTGTTTAGCACTTCATAAAACCATGGACTTTCTTGAAAAAAGAAATTTGTTGAATATGATGAAGTAAACATAAAATTTATAACAACAATATTTATAGAGCAATACTTCACATTAAATGCCTTGAAAATAGCTTCAAAATGACTAAGAATCATTAACCATTGAAATCATAATACTAGCATTTGATAGAAGTAAATAAGACAAGGTATAAATCAACCTTTTCAATTGATTTTATGAGCTTTTAATGTTGCATATAATGGGTGTAGCTTTCTTTAGTAACAACAACAATATTGTTAGTAGGTTAGGCTATTATAGGGTTAGAAAGTGTTAGTAGGTTGCTCAAAGAGTAGGTTTTGAAGGTTGTGTTGATCAATTACTCAAGAGAGGACTTAGATTAGTTCTTTTAGGGCAAATGGAGTCAATAATGCAACCAGGGGTGGCAATGTTACCCACAAGAATTACACGGCAATGAGAAGAATGGCTCGTGATGAGACCCCCTTTCTCTTGGATATGCCACCAAGAGCCACTACCCTGGCATGGTGACCAACTGTTGGTAGTGTCATATCACTACATGCCCATGGACCTAATAGGATGGCTCGTGATGAGACCCCCTATCCTCCAACTAGGTCTTTATTTATTATTTTTTATGGGTCCCTATGTTTCTTGCTGAGAATATTTTTATTTCTTTCTCGGGGATCCCTGGACAAAGCATCTCAAGGTTTCATTCCTTTGGCTTTTGTCTTTTTCTAGCTACTTTTATCCTCTGGGCCTTTAGCCCCTTCTTCCCACAAGGCAAGGTAAAACCCTTAGATATTTGGCCAACCCAATGCTCGGACCAGTGTAATGGGATGGGTGAGCGGGAAAAATTTGAAAGGTGGTAAGTATGGTGGGAGCGGACGATGACCTCTCATGAATCCCCCCAGTGGAAACTCAAACCCTATGGGTACCAACTTACTAGGGAATCCTGTCATTCCCCCCAGGTGTGGTCAAGTGGAAGAGCATAAGGTCCAAGCACATGTTAGAAGCATAAAGAATTAAATGCACATATCCAAAGGTTTTGAGGATCATAGTGACACATACCATGATACCCAGACTCATTAACTCATGGAGCAAGATCCATTTCTGTTGCAGGACCAGGATGATGTGATGGATGTTGTTGCTGCTGAAAAAGTGGAGACGTTGAAGAAGAAAGGATGGGCCCTCCAAGGCCATGTTCAAGTTGATATGGCTCTTGATACTCCATATCTAGGATCTGTGGGCCTCAAGACATAATCTCCTTAATTATCCTTAGGCTAGGGGATAACATCTAGCTCCAACTCGGGGACATGTGCTCACCGTAGAGAGCATGAGAACCTCATCATCCTTGGCATAGCCTGTGACCTAATTTATCTCAACATAATATTATTTGCAATCATTTGGGTTGGTGATATCACCCCCGACTCATATATATATTGTACAAAAAATGAAAACAAGCATATGTACAAATGGAAATACAAACTACTCTAGCATGAAATGAAAATGGTATACACAATGAATGAAAATGCCTACCTACTTACCTGCACTTACCTGTGACTTCAAGTCTCTTCCCCTTGATGGGGTTTGAGGAGGTGCCCGCTAACTGGTAATGGGTGCCTTCTTTCTTCCAATGTAGAAAAATAGTAGGCATCATTGATTGACTTTCTTCCAATTCTGAAGGGTCCAAGCCACAATTGTGCATTCCCTTTGACATTAGTAGGTTATTCCTTCTTCGTGTCCCACGTACATACTATATCTCCCTCTCTGTAATCTTTGGCACTGAACTTGGTTGTTTCTTGAACAACCCTGGTGTACTGTGTAGAGGGAGGAGGGTGGGATTCTGCTGTGAAAACTTCTTGTTGGGATGGCTAGATCAATACACTATCTTCTCCTTTCTTTAACAACTTGACATTCCCAACTTCCTTGTCCTTATACTTGTTCAGGAGTTGTTGATAATATTCCTTCTTCGGCCATTGTATTTGATCAAAATATTCCTCGGTAGGAAAAGGCATATCATCAAGAGAAAAGTCAGGAGGAGTCTCTATGATTGGCTCATGTGGTTCATTAGTCTTGATGTGGTCAGTAATTTCTCGCACATGGATTTTGGTCATTGGCACATTCGAGAGACGACCTACTGTTCCATCGTTCATATGCACATTGATATAAGTGAGGTCCATCTCTAAATTTCCTCCCGGCATTGCAACAAATTTCCTGGACAACAACAATCCCCACACATCTGGTACATCTACTACTACAATGTCCATATGGATCACTCTTTCGGGGCATCTTCCAAGACATACTTCCACATTCTCAATCACCCCATGTGTGGGTATGGATTTAGACTCAAAGCCACACACATTCATGTAGGGTCATGTGACCTTTAGGCCTAATTGTTGCATGACCTTCAGAGACATCATGTTGGCACCTGCCCCTGAATCGAGCATACATTTGTTAAGGCAATTGTTATTTATCAATAAGGTCATGAGGAAAGGTGGGTTTTCATCATACCGGACCCTAAAGTGATCAACTTGTAACATAATAAGAGGGTCCATTGGTCCATCTGATCCCTCGAAGAAATTATCAAATCTTTCTTTGAAATATGGTACCTTGATGACTTCTCTTAAGGGGACAATTACATGCATCTTGAATAATGGCCCTTCAAAGTCAAAGTTTAAGTCCACTCTTTCAACCTTGGGAAGATTTTTGGGAAGGAGAATGTTCATAGGTGGAGTTCTTGTTTGGGATACTGCAAGACTAGCAGAGATAGGTTGGTTCAATTTCTTTTGTCTAGTATATAATTGGAATTATTTCTTTTTCAACTTTTCTATTGATTCTTGGTCCATGTTATTTATCACCTCTATCCTAGCCTTCCTAGTTGCTTCCTTTATGCCCTCTTGATGTTCCTCAGGGAAAATATTAAGGCAGATTTGGGGGTCCTATATGGTATGGTACATTATGTTTACTTGGTCATGGCTTTCATTGTTGTAAGGACATTCATGTTCCCAGTGTGACTCACTACATTGCAAGCACCAAGGATTTTCATCAACCACATTTGTTGGTGCTAAAGTATTTGGAACCTCTTGATCATTCTTGGGTCTGAAAACTTGGTTCCCTTTCTAGAATTGACCCTTGTATGAAACCCTAGGGGCCTGTTGCTGAGTCCTCTCTAGGTTGAAAATCCTATTCATCATTATCTCTTGAGTTTTTACTATGCCATCTATAGTCAGTTGTAACTTAGCCAAGCTAGCACTAATGTCTGAGGTAGGTTCAACATTGTGGACTATCTTAGGTTTAGTGTCCATCCAGACTCTTGGGGTCGAGAAAGGTTCAATTTTGGATGATAAAAGGTTTTCTTCGATCCTTGTGTATACCTCTTGGGCTTCTTGGATCATTTGAGGGTTTTTATATATGAGGAGAGACCGTAGTTGACCGGTGAAATCTTTGGTATAAATGAACAAAAGGAAACTAGGAGATGGATGATGACTCACAGGGATTTTTTGCAACATGGTTTCAAACTTAATGTGGAATTCCCTAATTGTCTCATTTTCTTGTTTCACGAGGCTATTCAACATTATCAGTAGCATACTGGGGTATTCTTTGATGCTCCATCGTTTGAGGAAGAATTCTTCTAACTTATCCATGGTTTTAATATTGCCATCAGGAATACCATTGTACCAATGCCTTGCACCGTCATGGAGGGTAGCAGAGAAAAAATTCATAGCCAAATCTTCAACATTATCACTAATGGGATGAAGCAGGAAGAATGCCCATAAATCACTCATGTGATCCTCTACACCGATTTCATCATTACCGGTGAATTTAGGCAACCATTTCTCATACATGGGGGGAATTTGCCTAGGGTAGCCTGGTATAGCTATCATGTCTAATGGTTTGAAAAGATTGGATGACCATTGTCTTTGTTTTTTATCTTCGTTCGGAATAGAGGTCTGAGTTCCAGTGCTAGACATTGTGTTTAAGGGAAGATTTCCTCCAAAAAGTGATTTTACTACATGAGAGTTTCGGGGAGGCTTTCTTCTAAAGGATTTGGGAGGGCTGGTGTACCTCCTTGTGGAATGTGGAGTCGCTAGATAATTTTCTTGAAATTATCAAAGAGACAAGGGAATCAACCTTAGTGGATTTGTCGGGTAATCTTGTAAGATAAATATTCTTTAGGAAAGGCTTACCGAAAAAGTGTTGTTTGAGGAAGATTGACTCAGTTTTCCTCGACAACGACGCAAAAATGTTATCGCACAATTTGTACTTTGATATAAGAAAAGGTTAAAGGAGATAAAATTGGTGTAACAGGAGACTATCCTATTCACTGTCACCTTAATAGGATGTCTCCTTCTATTTAGGGTGGTAGGCCCAGGGGAGACGTCCCCTGTGACTTGGGGGTTTGTGAAGGTAAAGCCAAAGTGGCTAGATAAAGATCCCCTCTCACAAGTCACCACCAATCATAAAGTTCGGTTTTATAACCAATGAAAAAGATAATTTGTCAAAGTGTACTTGCCTAGAACAAAGAAACAAGAAACTAGATATATTTGCAAGTACACTTGCTAGTTAGCACTTCATAAAACCATGGAATTTCTTGAGAAAAGCAATTTGCAGAATATGATGAAGTAAACAGAAAATTTATAACAACAATCTTTATGAGAAATACTTCACATTAAATGCCTTGAAAGTAGCTTCAAAATGACTAAGAATCATTAACCATTGAAATCATAATACTAGCATTTGATAGAAGCAAATAGGCCAAGGTATAAATTAGCCTTTTCAATTGCTTTTATGAGATTTTAATGCTGCATCTAATGGTTGTAACTTACTTCAGTAACGACAACAATATTGTTAGTAGGTTATACTATTCTAGGGTTAGAAAGTGTTAGTAAGTTTCTCAAAGAGTAGGTTTTGAAGGTTGTGTTGATCAATTACTCAAGAGAGGATTTAGACTAGTGCTTTTAGGGAAAATAGAGTCAATAATGCAGCAAAAAATGTTGAAGAAAAATGATAATAGAGAGTCAAAGACAAGAGAGAATGATAGATTGGAGTGTTGGTAACTCAAGGCTCCAATTATCAAACCCTAGGGGAAACTAGCTACTAAGGTGTAGGTAACCCTAGGCCTTAGTAGATTTCCTCCCTCTTTAATTCAATGATGAAGTAAAATCAGATAAGATGAAGCAATGGATACTAAGGTGTTGCAATGGCAAGGCCTTAGCTCATGCTTCAAGAAAAATGGCCTTTTGATAAGATCTAGTAGGTGAAGGCTTTTAAAGCTAGGACAATAACACGTGCTAGTGTTCCTAGGGTTTAATAAAGAAATTTCATAATTTAGAACGTAAATGCAAGATAAATTAAAGTATAACCATTCAATTAAGAATAATTGCAGAAAAATCACTTACATACATTAAGAATTCATCAAGAAAAACCCTAGTTGAACACATCCACCAAGAACTTTTCCAAAATATTCCAAAATAAGCCTCCTTCAACAAGTGCGCCTAAAATTTAAGCCAAGAAACCCTAAGGAGGGTGCAAATTTCAGTCCTCCCAAGTGTGAGTGAAAGATGATAAGAGTCATTTCCCCCTTATTTATACAATTACAAAGACCATAATTAGGTCAAAAAAGACCGACATGGCCTGTTACACATAATATCTAGGTTTTACATTAAATGTCATAATTAAACCCTAAAATAAGGTGTAAAGGTGATTTCATGCCCTTTTAGGGTGATGTTAGGCCCTTTTTGGGTAGCATTGGCCTCCTAGAGCAAAACGTTAGGCCTCCTTAGGCCTCAAGAACCTTCCACACGTGCCACTTGGCACGCAATTGCCTCCAAAACATCCAAAACGCTGGGTGACATCATGGGTGACCTGGGTAACGTCATGGGCCTTCCAAGGCCTACATCATGGTGGAAATGGCACAAACATCCTGGGTCCAGGCCTACTAGGTTGCCCCTGGTGAAACGTCATCCTCTCTCTCTGTGCAATCCTCTGATCCGTCTCTTCCCTTGGCTGGGGTATCAACATCCATTAGGTGGGATTTTATCCCTATGGAGGTCCGAGATAATAATCTCTCCATATGTACCTGTCCATCGGGTGTGGCCCTGCAACATCAACAAGTATGTCCTCCATGGGCTCATAAGTCAGAGGGATCATAATAATGTCAATCACATCTAATTATCAAGTTATTTAAACATGTGCATGAAACCCCTTTTACCCGAAGAAGTGCTCAAAGACGTTATGCTAATCTGCAAGCCAAGTTTGGAGGGGATGTTAGGATGTCCTATTGGGATAATGCTCATTGGATGTGGGATGTTCCCGGGAGAAGTCAAATCCAGGCCATGTGAGTGGATGAGGTGGTAAGGGATGTTTGGGCAATGGGTGCAGTGATAACGGGGAAATGTATGGCTTACCTGAGGGTGCCTCTAAAGAGGGTGAGTTGCACCTTGTCATGGATTCAAATGTTTCCAAGCCCATTCATGCCTTTTATCTTTTATTGTTATTTATTTTTATTTCAAGAGGCTAGTTAGGGGACACTTCCCTGGAGTGATGACCAGTGGTGGAAATGTTACCCACAAGCATTTCACGGAAATGAGAAGGTCGGCTCGTGATGAGACCCCCTTTCTCTTGGCTATGCCACCAAGAGACACTACCCTAGCATGGTGACCAGCTATTGGTAGTTTCATACCACTACATGCCCATGGACCTAATAGGTTGGCTTTTGATGAGACCTCTTATCCTCCAACTAGATCTTGATTTATTATTTTTTATGGGTCCCTATGTTTCTTGCTGAGAATATTTTTATTTCTTTCTCAAAGATCTCTGGGTGAAGCATCTCAAGGTTTCATTATCTTGGATTTTGTCTTTTGCCAACTAATTTTACCCTCTGGGCCTTTGGCTCCTTCTTCCCACAAGGCAAGGTAAAACCCTTAGATATTTGACTAACTCAATGCCCAGACCAATGTAATGGGATGGATGAGCGGGAAAAAAGATGAAAGGTGGTAAGTATGGTGGGAGTGGACGATGACCTCTCATGAATACCCCCAGTGGAAACTCAAACCCTATGGGTCCCAGCTTACTAGGGCATCCTGTCATTCCCCCCAGGTGTGGTCAAGTGGAAAAGCATAAGGTCCAAGCACACGTTAGAAGCAAAAAAAATTAAATGCACATATCCAAAGGTTTTGAGGATCAGAGTGACACATACCATGATACCCAGACTCATTACCTCATGGATAAAGATCCATTTCTGCTGCAAGACCAGGATGATGTGATGGATGTTGTTGCTGCTAACAAAGTGGAGGCGCTGAAAAAGAAAGGATGGGCCCTCCAAGGCCGTGCTCAAGTCAATATGTCTCTCAATACTCCATGTCTAGGACATGTGGGCCTCGAGACATAATCTCCTCAGTTATCCCTAGGCTAGGGGATAACACCAACCACATGGAGGCTACCCTAGGGCGTGCTACTTGATGGATGAGATTTGACCTGCAAAACACAAATCAAACAAGCACAATATGGTTTTGGGATGAGGGTTAGATAACCTCACCCAAAACTTGCATAAAATTTAATTTTAGATGAATTTTGGTGGAAAACCCTAAGTAGAGCTAACCATTAGAATGCAAAAAGACAGTAAATCAAGAAGGAAGAGCGCTTCAAAGGTGCCAAATCGACCCCCAGTGAAGGATGATCTTCAAACACCTGCAATTAATTATAAATCCAATGCAACAACAAGAATCTAGGCCAAATACAACACATAAGATTCTTTATTCATGTCAAATCATAGGAATGGCTCCATCACAAAGATAAGCCAAGAATTATTACAATGATCTCCAAGAAACTGAGAATCTGAAGCTAGAATGAGAGATATAATAGAATGAGAGAGTAGTAATGCTCCTGCAATAGAGTGATCAACCTGTCAACTATGGAAGAATGTTGCATATATAACCAAATGCATGAAGAATTCACCGTGATGTTTCCAAACTGGGAAAAAAACTAGCCAATATTCCTCGCCCAAGTGTCAAACTGTCCATCTTCCATGTGACACTATATGAATGCCTTCTAAAACTGGTTGAGAGAACCTTTCCCAAGCCTTCTGGTCAAATATGGGGGTTATCTGGAGAAGAATTGAGGTCGAATGAGTCAAAACTGGTTAGGTATGACGAAGTTATGGCCAAAAAGGTAGGAAGAACGAACCTCAAGGAGAGAAATAGGTAGTTTAGGTTAAGGGAATGAGCGAAAGTTAAGTCGCATGGGTGAAAGAGTGGAAGGAAAAAGTGGAAAGTTAAAGCAGAAAAAGGGGAAAGTTGGAAAAAGGGAAAAATATAAAGCAGAGAGCTAAAGATGAAAGAAGAAATCTAAAAGCTAAAGAAAAAAGCTAAAAGCTAAAGCAGAAAGCAGACAACTCGCCTAGTTTGACTTTTGACTGGATTTAAGGTGCTTTATGGCTTTGGGAAACTTCTTTAGTTTGTCCAATTTTTATTTAGCAAGTGTTGGGCGCCTTAGTGCGCCTAGTTTTAGGAGGAAAAATGACTATATTTAAGTGTGTTGCCCCCAAATGGGTCGTCACCTCACCCTGCCACATCATCACCTATGCCACCTCATCACCAAAAAGCAAGGTTTTCCAAATACCATCAAGTTTATACTCATCCTCATTGGCAAGAAGTGCCCAATAATTGATGTGAGGGGCCAATAAGATCCTCATGGGAAAGAAGTGTCCCATAATGCTGCAAGTTTATCATACTCAAACCTGGAATTGAAACTCCATCCTGTAGTAACTCATAAATCACTGAAACAAGATTTGAACTCAACTCATGTAAGAAATTATCCTCTAACTGACCAAAACCATAATCATTGTGCCTGGAAAACCTCTGAATGATGGTCATGTGCTATCATGAATAACCTTTGAATGCTAGCCTGAAAGGATAGACTGACTCTTTGACCATCCAAATCTCAAGGGTGATATTTTCGGGTCAACAACCCCAAAGAAACATTTGGATGGTTTGGCATATAGTTGTTTCTCCTTTAGTAGTTGTAGCACCTTGTCAACATGTCGAACATGATCCTCCCAAGACTTGCTATAGATTAGTATATCATCAAAAAATACTAACACAAATTTTTGAAGGAAGGGATTGAAAATGAAATTCATCAACCCTTGGAATGTGGAAGGTGCATTCGTAAGGCCAAAAGGCATGACCAAAAATTCATAATGGCCTTCATGAATTCAAAATGTTGTTTTTGGGATATCTGCTTCCTTCATTCTAATCTGATGATACCCTGAACGAAGATCCAACTTTGTGAAGTAGATTTCTCCATGTAGTTCATCTAACAATTCATCAATGATGAGAATGGGAAACTTATCTTTAATAATGATCTTGTTGAGCTCTCGATAATTTGGACACATACGCCATGAGCCCTCTTTCTTGAGTACCATTACCACTGGTGAAGAGTAAGAACTTTGGCTAGGTCTAATAATGCCAACTTCTAACATTTCTTCAACCGTATGCTCAATTTCAATCTTCTGGGCATAAGGGTATTTGTAAGTCCTAATGTTAGGAGGAACACTCCTAGGAATTAGGTGAATAGCATGATCATGATTTTGAGTGGGTGGAAGACCTCTGGGAATATCTTCAAATACTTTGGAATGCTTATCAATGATCCCTTGGAGATCTAGGGGAATATATGGCTTAGATGTTTGAACATCTAGTGAGCATAGTGGTACAATTACACCATGATGCCCCCTTTTCAATAATTTTGTCATGCCATTAGAGCTTATCACCTTACTAGGTTTCCCTGTGATACCCCTTAACTCAATTTCCTTTCCTTCCAATGAAAATTTCATGAAAAGTTCTTGAAAATTAAAAGTCATTGTTCTCAATGATTCTAACTATTGGACTCCTAGTACAACATCAACACCACCCATGGGTATAACAATCATTGGAATATTCATTACATATTCCCCCATAGTAAGATTGATCTTATGGCATTTTCCTAAGCAATTGATAATTCCTCCATTTGCAATCATTACTTGAAACTCTCGCATTGGATATATAAAGCAATTGAGAGATTTGGTTAATTTATAGTGAATGAAATTATGAGTACCACCACAATCAATTAGGACTATTGCCTTTTTATTTTTGATATATCCTTCAATATTGAGGGATTGAGGAGTGCTAATTCCAACAAATTCATTAGATGATATCGTGGGAGTCAACTCTTCAGAATAAATCTCTTCTATGTTTTCATCTTGAGGAAGTCATTGGTGTGGAGTGTTCCCGTCAATGTGTTTCTTTGCAACCTTCCATTTGGTTAGGTCATCTATGCATCCACGCTAGATCTGACCATCCAATCCACTTGGTATTGGGTCCTTAATCATGGCCTCTCTTTCTGGGAGGTTGGGGGGTAACAAACCTTGAATGCCTTGTTGCTAAATCTCCTCCATTTCTTGTTCTAGTTTCTGTTTTTCCTCAAAGATGTTCCCAAAAAATTCTTTGTTCCATGTTTGAAGACATTGGCAGACATGTTTCAGCCTTTGTTGAAATTGGTACATTTTTGTTCCATGGATATTTTGCTGCTCTTTCCACCAGCATTCCGGATTAGGACGGAAATCTGGGTGGTCCAACCAGAACTTCTGATATCTGAATGGCATGGGTCCCTATTTCCATACATAGTCCCATTCCAGGGAGATTGGCCAGTGGTATGACCCCTGTAGGGGGAGAACCTCGACCACGACTCCCTATTTGTCTGTGAAGGCCTTTTCTGAAAGTAAGAATCTACCCATCCTAATTGCAATTCTGTGTTCTTTACCCCTTATGTTATTCCATGTGAAGGTACCATTTCTGGTTGGGACGTCCACTAGTCCTAGCTTTTCTATGAGTTCACCAAAGTCCTTACTCTCCTTGTCTAGTCTATGACTGCCTCCTTGATTCTGCAAGGGGGTTGTGATCAGATTGAAGTCTCCTCCAAGGACCCATACTTTATTCATCGTAGAGTATCTAATTAGGTTTAACTCGTCCAAGAAATTTCTCCTCAGATTGGGCATATTTCAGCCATATACATTGGTGATATATCCTTCTTCCTCTGTTCCAATACACCCGAATTTGAAAGTCAAGTACCTAGCATTGGAAGAGAAGTCTTACATTTCTATGAGATTTGGGTCCCAGAGAGTTGTTATTCCTTCAAAAGTTCCTTCCACTTCCATACATCTCACCTCAATGCCATGCCATATTTTCTGGGTTATCCTTCCCATGTTATCGTTGTCACATTTTGTTTCTTGAAGGAGGATTATATTCGCCTTCATCCTGGATATTTTAGATTTTAGCATCCTCTGTTGGGACGAACTATTCATTCCCCTGATATTCCAGGATGTAATCTTCATACTTAACTTTTTGGTTTGGGGGTGAAGTTGTTGTTTGGGATATGGACCACTTGTCTCAAGTCCACCATTAAGCTCTTGTTTCTTATATTTTTTGGCAATAGGGTTTTCTGCCTCTTCTTTTCTCGTCTCCTGACTATTTCTTGGGGGATTTAAGGGGTTTTTTCTTGATGCCCATACCTCTAGATGAAGTTGGTGCAGACTTTGTGGACTTTCCTTTTCCTTTTACAGGTTCTAGCTCGAATTGTAGTTTGCGGATTTGATCGATGATGACACTGTTAATTATCGTCGATCCATGAATCGCTTAGTCTTGGGAGATATATCTCGATCTCCTCCAATTCCATTTCTTGGGTTGCCTCCATGTCCGACTCCTGCATTGAATATTCTCTTGATTATGGGGAGTTCCTCATCTGAACTTCTATGTCGCTATCACTTTATGCCTTGGTTCTTTTGCTTTCTTACATCTTTTAGACTCATCCTCTTTTGATCCTATAGTGTCCTTTTGCGATGTTTCGAGTTCCTTTGCCTATTGTTTCTCAGTGGTTCCACTGGGTTCTCCTTCCAAGATTTGAAATCTCTTACTTTTGATTTTAGGCTAGTTTGTTACCAGTTGTTTGGACTATCTTCTCCCGACCTTTCTTTTATTTTGGATTTTAGCAAAGCCCTATGGATTTGTTTCCCTTTTACCAAATTCTCGTGTGGGGGAGCATTGAAGGGGCATTCCTTGAAGATATTTTCATGGGTGTGGCATTTTCTTCATCTAAACGAGACATGCTCATACTCTAAGGACCGGGTCCATCATTCATCCCAATACAAGATTACAATAGATTCGGGTAGAGCCCCTGCTACATTCATGTAAACACAAATTCTGCCATATTAACCTAAGGAAATTTGAGGAAATAACAACAAATTTAATAGTTTAATGTTACTTTCAATTGCATGGATCTAATCCAAATATTTCAATTTGCTTATTTGGAAATGTATTGTTTTATTGATATTTAGACAATAATATTAATAATTGATTTGAATTTCACATTGTAATTATTGGAAAGTGTTAAAAAAAAATGATGAAATTTTCAATTTATAGTATGGTTATAAAATAAATAAAAAAGTTCATAAGTTTGAAGGTATTGAAATATATTGGAATGTTTTTTATGTGATATATATAAAAATGTTATTTTATTATAAGCTTGAAGGTATTCAAATGTATTAATGAGATATATATCAAAAATGTTATTCGATTTTATAGGATATTTTTTAAAGAAAAAGGCCTTACCATAAGTCAACTCTGGGAGCTTATCAACAAGAATCTGACCAAAACAATCACGGTGGTCCAGTGGCCTGTGAAATAACTCCAGGTGCATCCCTTGGAAACAAATATCCTCAGATGATGGATCCTGGATCCCGACTTGAATAAGAACCCTCATAGAAAAAATATTGGTTCCGCCAGGATTCGAGACTATTGGAAACCCCCGTAGGAAGGGTTTGTCAAGCTCAATTTCAACCGAGCCTCAAAAGGAAACCCAAGTCTGACTGGAGTAGGAGGGATATTTAAAAACCATCAAGGTGAAACCCTACTCATATATGCTTCCTCCCTAGGAATATCATCAAACAACGCAACTGAGTTGGATGGTCTAAGGAAAGGTCTATAACTAGCCATAGATAAAGGCTTCTCAGCGCTGGAGGTGGAAGGAAACTCCCTTCTTATCATCAGAGGTATACAACTTCTCATGAATGTGGGAAAGACAAAGAACATGATACATAACTGGCATCTGAACCATGGATATTCCGCTCTTGGAAATTTGGTGGCCTCCATTTCAATGACCGTCACAGAGCTAATCAAGAGGGAAGCCAACTCAGTTTCCGATTGCATGGCCAATGTAGGTGTCACCTTGTTCGAGCAGCTACAAGTATGGCTCTCGGGGGACCCACTACCAAGTGGATTGGATGGTCAGATCCAACGTGGATGCCTAGATGACTTGACAAAATGGAAGGTAGAGAAGAAACACGTCAGCTAGGACACTTGTGAACAGGGTCCTCCTCATGATGTGTTATCCTGAGATAGATGGCATAGACCAGTTATGAATTGGGTGGAGGAGACAAGGAGAGGCCTCCAAGCAATAGAAACGCCCCTTGAGAACGAAGCAATAGATGTGCACTTGTTGGGAAACTTTATTGACAAGATGGCACCATTAAAAGAGAAGGACAAACGTAGTAGAGACATTCTCGGTAAGGACGGTTCAGAAATTGGATAATCTCCTCATGTTGAAGAGTGGTCAGGACTCTCGGACGAGCAATGCATGCTCGAAAGGGAAAGTTGGTTATATTTGGTTACACTACAAGCATATCTTAGGAAATCTTGGCGGTTGGGAGATGTAGTTTAGATGTCCTTTCAACTTAACTGCTATCATTAATAGTAGTGAGAAATATTTCCAAGGACAACACCAGATCTAGGACACTTCAGCTTGTAGAAACGATGACGAGATCAATCCCCTTAAATTCAAAGGCCGAGGGAATAGGCTCATTCTATTCTCCTTTCATTTTTTGTTCCCGACTGCCCCTAGGTCGATTAACAATTTGGTTATTAGAGTTAGTTTGAGATGAAAAATGTTTTGGTGATGGATTAAAAAACAAAAGAGAGGCCAATCAGGCCGCCATGATAAGGAAGCGTCGTACACATGCAGCCCACGACGTCCTACCAGAGAAAAAGAGGAAGCGCGAGCGACAGAGGAATGGTTCTGGGTCCATTGTGAAATGGACGAAATACAGGTCATCATCACAATTGAGGACCAAGTTCACATTCCTTTCTATGACCAACGTTGTGATTATATAATAAACGATATAATTTTCTTTTTGATAGTTGAATGGTGAATGCATGCRTTTATCTTGTGAGCTTATTGTTGTAAATGATTCTGAGCATATTTTCTTGTTATTGTTGGAGTTATCAATTTTATTGAGATATTGTTATAGAATTTTACAGTTGAAATTTAGAGTTGTCGTAGAGGCTATGTTTTATGTTTTATGCTTGCTAGTTGACACAGAGACTAGAAGATTGGGAGGAGGTTAATTTGTGTGAAATGCCGAATAAAAATACTTACAGAATTGAGGTGTCACCTTGTTCGAGGAGCTACAAGTATGGCTCTCGGGGGACCCACTACCAAGTGGATTGGATGGTCAGATCCAACGTGGATGCCTAGATGACTTGACAAAATGGAAGGTAGAGAAGAAACACGTCAGCTGGGACACTTGTGAACAGGGTCCTCCTCATGATGTGTTAACCTGAGATAGATGGCATAGACCAGCTATGAATTGGGTGGAGGAGATAAGGAGAGGCCTCCAAGCAACAGAAACGCCCCTTGAGCACGAAGCAGTAGATGTGCACTTGTTGGGAAACTTTATTGACAAGATGGCACCATTAAAAGAGAAGGA
>ML785254.1:170344-207092 GCA_009831015.1 Picea engelmannii
TATAATTTTCTTTTTGATAGTTGAATGGTGAATGCATGCGTTTATCTTGTGAGCTTATTGTTGTAAATGATTCTGAGCATATTTTCTTGTTATTGTTGGAGTTATCAATTTTATTGAGATATTGTTATAGAATTTTACAGTTGTAATTTAGAGTTGTCGTAGAGGCTATGTTTTATGTTTTATGCTTGCTAGTTGACACAGAGACTAGAAGATTGGGAGGAGGTTAATTTGTGTGAAATGCCAAATAAAAATACTTATAGAATTGAGTTGCTAGGTGGTTGATTGTTAACCACTATTCTGTGATTCTTTCTTTAATCACAATTGAAAGTTATTAACAAGAGAAAATCATAATGGATTAATGCACTTTTGCCTCTAAAAAGTGAGTTATTCATCCCTCTGGCTTCTCCAGCCACTGAAAGTCACTTCTCAACATCTAATATTGTAGTGCTCTTCCTCCTAATTCTGATGAGCTATTACACTAAGAGGTTTCTCTAACTACTATGCCCAAAATGACCTTCTTAGTGAAATTAATTAAAATATGACCCATAATAACTCAAAGTTACCAAAATTGTTGGAATGCAACAGAACCAAAATCAAGTTGTGTGGAATAGATCATGATGATGAAATATGATGAATGATGCAAGTCAGGCCCAATAAAACCCCTCAATAACTCTTGAGCTCGTTGTCACCCCCATATGGTTACTTTGGTAGGCATAACACTCTTTAACATAATAATGTCCAAAATGGGGACATTACACATTGAACACCTATCATAGGGTGGGTATGAGAGTCACATCCCATAGTTATTGGAGTGCATGGCGATGAAGTACAATTAACATTGGGTAGAGTGAGCAATCAATTGTCTTGGGGAAAGAGAGGAAATTTGTATGGTTAGTAACATACATTTTTACACAAGAGTTTTTTTAGAGGAACAAAAAAGAGAAAAGGGGAGAAGAGTTTGGGAGCTGGAACAACAAGGTTTGGTGAATTCTAGAGCATGCTGAAGGGTCTTTGGAGCTGGAAATTAGAGAACCAGGTTTTTAGGTCTGAAGAGTGACCTCCTCGATGAGTTGCACTATATCAACAAGTGTTCACTATTGTTTTGTTGTTGGTTTTCCTTGCAATGAGTTCGCTTGAGTTCCCAATAGAGAGATTCCTAGTTACTTGAGCTAAAACTACCCCGATAAATGAATGGGACATACGATGGACTGAGATCAATGAAGGGCTACATTCCTTGGGTTGGGTAGGTCAAGAGGAATAGAGCTAGAGGAATTTCGAGATAGTTGTAGGAAAAAACTAGTGGGTTGTGTGATATTGAGTTATGAGGGGATTGTGAGAGGCACCCTTCTTTTGTGCATTCCTATCTCTAGCTTGGTGGTGACTTGCTGTTGAGATTTGGAACAACAGGTCTATGCTTGGGTGGAACATCCTTCCCATGAAGTTGGTTGCAGAAAAATTCATGGTCGTGCATTTACTCTGTGAATGAGAATGATTTTATATGTTGTTATATATGTTTTATCGGTTGTATTCATACTTGTTTAGATTGTTGTAGTTGTATTGAATTATGGGTTTTAGAATCTGGTTGTAAATGTGAATAAGTCATAGCTGGTAAGCTAGAGGATTTGATTAGCAAAAGAAATTTAATTTGTATCTTTGTCTTTCTGCAAGTATTGTTCTCTGGTTGAACTGGGGAATATTACATGAAAAGACAATTTAAAGGAAATGTGTGATTGAGTTTTGCATGGATTGTTTTCTGATTCGTGTGATTTGTTTTAACACTAATTTTGTTATCCCAACACCCATAGAGGTGGAATAATACCAAGGTGATGAGAAATGCTTCCAAAGTTAATCTCCTTTTAATTTACAAGTAATTTGTTATATTTAATTGTTCATTTATATGTTTATAGAAGTTAAATGTGATGCTCACGGACATAATATAATGTTAATTACAATAAATAATTATAATAAATTGTGAAATTTTCCAACCATGGGTCTTCTCCCATCCTGACCTTTTTTCCGTCTCCAATTTTCCAAACCACCCAATCTCCTACTAAGGAGAAAGTTTCAACCAGATCCTTCCACACTATGGAGCCTTTTGAGGACTTGTTCGGTTGTTTGAGCCATTCGATGATCAAGAAGTTGGGGAATTATTTGGATCGCATTACTTTGATCCCAAGAGAGATCCCTACCAATAGCATCCAAAGGCTTCGTCCAGCTAAAGCTCTGGCAAAGAGATGTACATCTTTTATTCTCTAGCCACCTACTGCTTTTGGAGTTGCGAGGGAGGACCACTTAGTTAAGTGCATTCCCCCTGAAGCATTGTTGTCGGTCCATAAGAAATGATTGTTGAGTTTTTTTTTATCTTATCCAACATACCTTTAGGGATGGATGCAATAGAGTTCCAGTAAACTAGAATTACTTCTAGAATAGACTTCTGAAGGACTAGCCTACCTCCACGGGAGAGAGTTCTATGGACCTAGGAGTCAATTCTTGATTCTACCTTTCAGAGTAACCAGGATCAGTTTGATTTTTTTGTACTTGTCTGGCTTTAGATTAAATCCTAGGTATTTTACCCCCTCATCTAGATATTTGTGTTGGATAGGAAGAATATGGAGAAAAGAGGTAACTTCTGCCTCTAAGAAAAAACTTGTTAGTAAACATGACTTTTCAAGGTTAATTTTCATACATGTCACCTTACAGAAAAGGTCTATAGTTTTTGAGAGGGAGGACACGTCTCGTGAGGAGCCAAAGATACTGACCCAGACGTTGTCAACGAAGAGAAGATGTGAGACCGTCTGTGAGGCTGTCACTTTTACACCCCTCATAAACACCTTTCTATTATTGCCTCTTTGATCAGTTTGCTTAGGGTTTCCACGATGATTAGGAACATGAAGGGGGACAAGGGGAAAACTTGGCGTATACCTCAGGAGGCTCTGAAGAATCATGAGGGAGCTCTATTTATCAGGACGATGAAGGAGACACTATTGAGGCACCTCATTATCCAGTTTATCGTTTTGAGATTCATCCCCAGTTGAATGAGGACTAGCCGAAGGAAAGTCCAGAATAGATGAGTTGAAGTCGATGGAAGGAGACCCACTGAAAGAAGAGCATTAGGGAATCTCTCATCATTCAACATGAGGTACAAAGCAATAGCTTTATGATTAGGAGGAGCTCGGAAGAATATGATGTTCACAAAGAGACCATTTGAATAGAAACCAATAAGGAAAATTTTTGACAAAGGCGAGGAAACCACCAATAAGGCTAATGGAATCCAAGACATTACACGAATCCCAGTGTGTGAATACATTTATTTCTTTCAAACACAAGGGAAACCCCCCAGTCAACGACTAATGAGGAAATGTCAATTGTTGGGTTCAAGGTTACCTACCCATAATGAAATTAGGACCAGGGTGCATGGTAGGACTACAAATTCATGTGACTCTGAGATACACTGAGGGTATGGTCAACATGCAAATTCAATAGTTATGAGAAATGGCCGACACAGGCTTGTAGACTTCCTTTGAACAAGATAATGAGACATATGGATAACTCGGGCATCATAGACTTGATGATAAAACTTTGTGATGTAGGAGGCATCAACAAACTCTCCATAGGGACTAGAAGAATAACCAGTCAGAGGAGTAAAATCTAAGTAACGAGCTCAACTTCCTAAGGTCATGTTAAACCCAAAATTTGGATGAAATGGACTCAAAAGTTTGTGCCATGTTCAAAGGAGACACAAATGCTGCCGATATGAGATAATATTCTTTTCCCACCCGTATTTTTTGTTTTTTTCATAGGAAAAGAAATGCTATGATACAGAGAGGAAATGAGTGTCGTGAGTAAGTATCTAGTTCCAAGAAGTGGAACATACCTATGTTCAATGCAAGGAAGTGCATGCAGGGCATGGACACTCAGGGGGATGTTTCCTCTTAGGGTACAGGGTGTCAAGCTGCAAAGGATATACATAGTGATTTTCTTGGCTAGTGATGCAAATTGTTGAGGTAAGAGACTTATAATGAGAAAGAGGGAACTGACAATAGGCTCAATACTTCAAGTAGGATGATGGAATGCAATTACAACTTAACTCCAAAAAATGTCCCTTTTCATAGATTTAGTCCCCTAGGCCTGAAAAAGTGTAAAATAATAATCAGGAGAACTCTTATGGACAATAGTGACTAGAGTATTCCTTTTTCATAAGTAATCTACTTTTTCTGGAAAATGGTTAACCTTATACCAAATAGACGTCCTTTCAAATCCATTTAACGAGTGTGAAAGAGACAAGTTCACACGACAATCTTTTCATTTTTCGGGAGTCAGAAAAGAGGTTAACCAAGACTCGGGGGGAGTCCCATAGGTAACGGTCAGAATCCTTGTGAGTAAGAATATGGGGTTTGAATGCAAATTCATATCAATACTATAAGGAACTCTTGGTCTTATGGAATAACTTATGCATGGGCACCAAATGACACAAAAGTTCTAACTAGGCCACCCATGTTTGGTAAGTCTCTACCACTTACGAACGACACTTCTAGTAGCAGTGAGAAGGTTTTGTGTCGCTAATAAATGGGTTTGTACCTAGGGTGTATGRATCACRGTCATAGGATGATGCAGGAATGCAAAATGGAGTGAAAACTTATCCTATATGTCGGTGAAAGAATATACYTGCCGAAGGTATGAATGAGGGGTACGATGTTGGAAACCACAAAAAATATTGGATGAAACCACCACAAACCAAGTCTTTCCACTACGTTATTAGTCCATAAGTTAAAAATAAATAAAAAACTATAGAAAGTGGGTAAAAAATATMTACTAATAGTGAAAATAGACCATTTTACAATACCATTTGAGTTTTTCACCCATATAGTGCATTTTAAGCCATTTTTCCCACGATCTTAAAGTGTCGATTGTAGGATCTACGATCAACGAAATAAAAAATAGTCTGGACCAAGTAAGTGCCCATCCCCTCTCCTTCAATTTCAATGGTTTAAATCTCAATTTTAGGCTCCATGTTCTGGGTATTATAGGGCGTATCATGGAAACTAGGATATACGCAGGTGACAATTCATCGAGTCGCATATACAACCCCATATACGCGTTCAAAGTGAAGCCTACACGTGTATATGCAGCCCTATACGTGAATTTTACCATGTTAGCCCGTGTACAAGTCCATGGATAAATTTTTGGAAAGGTTTAAACTCAAAAAATGGTTTCTCCTTTGCAGGATGGTGATTGAATGGAGGGAAAGGGAGGATGAAGCGATAGATGCAGTAGTGAGAAGAGATGCAAGGGCCTAAAAAGTTCCAAAACGATGTGGCCTTTATAAATTTTGGGCTCTCAAGGGAATGAGGGCTCAGGTGAGGTTAATATAGTTGCTAGTAGACCACTGGGATGTGGAGACAAAGTCCTTCAACCTCGATGGGAAACTGTTAAGGATTGAAGTGGACGATATATACTTCATCATAGGATTGTCTCATCGAGGCAAGGTAGTGAATCTCAAGGCCCAAGGGGCTTAGGGTGGTATGACTATGGAGGAGTAAATTACCACCCATTGTGTTGCAGGAACAGATAAAGTAGGGAGCCAACTCCCTATTAGGGCAATCGAGAACCTAAGCTTAAAGATTGTTGTGCTTGTACTCACACAGATTTTGGGGTCGACCTCATTGCACTAGGCATCGAGGCCACTCATATTCTATGTGATGGAGTGTTTAAGACCCACTATTTATGACTGGTGTACCTCACCATTGGCTAATATGAAGAGCCAATTGACAGATTGAAAATAAGGGAAAAAGAGAAATTTTGGATTTGCATCCATACTTTTTAGTTTTTTCTTTGAGAGGGTTCCAAGTTTGAGCCCTAGAGTCAAGATTACTCCACATGGACAACACGATCAAGCCATGTCACGGTGGACCGACTTGATGAGGTGGCTAGGAGGTGGTAGGGTGCCAACCCCCTACAATGATGAGTTCTTTTTCTGGTGGTGCCGACTTGTCATAGACATTGACGACTATCCTTATGGAGGGATCAACTACAGAGGGGATAATGACATGCCTTTGACACCAGGTTCCACCTACGATGATGCTGGTAAGAAATGTTTTTATATATTTCATTTTTTTGTGTTTTTCAATAAAAATAAAAAACAAAAATATTTTTGTATGGTATCATGTATTAACAATTGCTTTGTTACGCAGATGTAGGTCTATGACGACCAGAGAGATTCCCACAACATCGGTGGAGGGGACGAGGAGATGATAAAGTGGGAGGGGTCGCGGAGAGAGAGATACATAATGTGTAGGGGAACCTGTCTCCATTGACACACATGATTCCTATGGTTCAATTGGAGGATCTGCCAAAGGCGATGCAACAACAGGTGGTGGGTGTACCCTATGTGTGGGTGTGACTCTTTTAACATCTCACAAACGCCGTAGTGTGCTATAATGATACGCATCTGGCGCCACTAGCATAGATTCCATGGTCATATTATATACTAGCCATATATGTATTTTGAGGGTGTGAGCCCCATTTTGTACTATGACACCTTATTTTTTTGAACTCGAAAGGATGAAATATAAAATATTTTGGTCTTCGAATTTACTTATATATGTTACAATGTGTAAATGTATGAATGTGTTTTATTTTCTTAGTTATGTGACAAATTCCAATCTAAAATATAATTAACATATGCATCAGATACATGATTAGAAATTCTAGGTATGTGATTATAAGTAAGAAAATCAAAGTATCATTCCAAAAGTTGTACCCGTAGGAATCATCGGAGTAGAGTAGGATCACGCACACGGTAACTACCATTCAACTAACATACGACTAACTGGGAGTCCAGGTGAACCTCTATATACTGAACACCATGTGAAATGGCATCACGTAATATATCTATAACGATGCTATACTCAACCACATTATTTGTTGATGGCTCCAGACAAAGGCCACCTGAAGACACCAATTGGCCCTTGGGTGAGTAAATGACCCAAGTGGCGGAAGCCATGTTCCGCATATGATGACTGACACCATCCGCGAATCCTAAGTAAACTGAAGACTCCATTGACATCTGCCAACCAAGGGAAAACTTGATAATAAATTCGATGACACAAAGGAAAAGATGTATATACATTAAGATACACTAGTATACAAAAGGTCACGCCCGAGCTTAAGGTCTCAAGCGTAAAACCTTTTAAGGTAGAGCCTATTTATGGGCTCATACAACATATTCTCCTCATAATATTCCAATTCATAATCTCCTTTCTCTAAGACACATCGCACGACATAAGGACTGTGCCACATGGGGTTGAACTTGCCTGCCCCCATCAGTTCTTTGGCTTGGTCATAAAGGAGAACCAAGTCACCCCTAGTGTACCGCTGAGGACAGACAAACTTATCGTACTAAACCTTAACACATAATTTATTAGCTTCGATAGCCAGACATCACAACGCTGCTCATTGAGACACTCTAGGTGTACGAGGCATTCTTCAAGATCGGATGTGTCAGGTAGGAGCTCAATTGCCAACTTAAGGGAAGGGATTTCACATTCAATCAGAAGAATTGACTCCACGCCATGTACTAAATGAAAATGAGAGAAACCAGTGAAAGTATTTACCGAGGTTTGGTATGTACAAAGTGCAGGGTTAAGCATCAGATTCTAGTCATATTTACTCTGGATGATAATTTTTTGCAAGATGGTCTTGAGAGATTTATTCACTGCCTCTACTTGTCCATTTTCCTATGGATAGTAAGGGGAATAATGACTATGCTTAAACCCTAGTTTCGATGCTAACTCTTTCATCGTTTCATTTTGAAAGTGACTGCCATTATTAGTGACAATCTCTCTTGGGATTCTGAATCGAGCTATAATCTGGTTGAAAATGAAGAATGTTGCAGTCTTACCATAAGATTTCAACGGTAGGCATGGCCTCTACCCATTTATTAATGTAATCCAAGGCCACAATAATATGCTAGTGCCCCCAGCCAAGGTTGGGTTATAGTCCATAAAATATACCCCCCATTTAGTGAAGGGACCGACGGTAACGACTGGGTGAAGAGGGGCTGGGTGCAAGCTCATTTTCTGAGAGAGCACCTTGCAAGGGTGACACTTCTTGAGCGTTTCAAAACAATCTTTAAAAATTGACAGCCAAAAATAAATGGATTGCAATATTTTTTGGGATTTCACAAGCCCAGATAAATGACCACCACAAGCCCCACTTTGACAGTCATTAAGAACAAACTTAACTTCCTCGTGAGTCAAGCAACGACGTAAAATATTATCTACCTATCAACGATACAAAGTGTCATCGATAATATGTGAAGAACCAAATATCAAAATAGAATAAAAAAACCTCATAATAAGTACTCATAACCTTGACAAAGAGAGAATTTTAGATAATAAGCCTCTTCGAGGGGGAAACCTCCTTATACACCACATAAATTTCCAAATACAAGATGATTCCAAATGAAAAAGGTCTCCTTGGTATATATAGGAGACTAGGAGGTACAATTACAAGTAATGGACCCAAGCCAACATAAATAAAATAACATTACTAATGTAATATGCCCCAATTAAGGGGTAATGTGCCACAATTTAGGGCTTAACATGCCCCTCCCCCTCATACAAGTGTTGTCCTCAATTCTTGAGTAAATCCGGATGCTTATGTATAAAAGACTCATCTTCCCAAGTGGAATCTTCAACAAGTATTTTCCTCCACTTAATGAGATACTCTAAAATGGATCTATTCCTCAGTTGGAAAATTCTTGCATCAGTGATAACTTCAGGCTCCAACATGATTTTACCTTTCTCGTCAAATTCTGGCAATATAATTTGAACTGGGATCTTGTCACCTATAACCTTCTTTAAGCATAAAACAAGGAAAGCATGGTGTACTCACGATGACACATGCAACTTCAATTTGTATACCATAGTACCAATATTTTGCAACACCTTATAAGGGGCATATTACTTTGGTGATAATTTATTATCCTTCTCATCTTTCTTTAGGGACATCTGTTTGTATGGTTGTAGTCTTAAAAATACCCAATCCCCTACTTCAAAAATTCTTTCACTACGATGTCGATCCACTTATTGTTTCATGCGATTTTTTGCCATGGTCGGGTTGTCCTTTAAGATTTGGAGAACTTGTTGTTGATGCTTGATATCATATTCCACTGCTTGATCCTTATATTTTTCTTTTAGAGAAGAAGCGATGGAAGGTGGGTGATACCCATAGAGTGCCAGAAACGGTGTCATTTTTGTTGCAGTATGAAAGGAAGTGTTATACCACCATTCTGCCAAGGGTAACCATTTGAACCATTGTTTTTGTTTATCAAAGACAAAGCAATGAAGGTAGCCTTCCATGCATTCGTTCATTATCTTAGTTTTTCCATTAGATTGAGGATGATAAGATGAGCTATGAGCCAATTGAGTACCCAAACAAGAAAATAATTATGTCCAAAAATGTCCAGTGAGGATGGGATTTCTATCACTTACAATAATCTTTGGAATTCCATGTAGCCTTTGAACTGTCTCCATGAGTGTGGTGGAAACTGCATTGGCTTTGAAAGGACAAGAAAGTGCACAAAAGTGTGTGTACTTGGTCAGTCTATCAACAATCACCATGATGCCACTATTTCCTTCAAACTCCGGTAACCCTGTGATGAAATCCATGGAAACCTCCTCCCAGCGCTGACTTGGGATGGCTAAGGGTTGTAAAAGACCCAGGGTCTTAATTGTTTCCACCTTATTTTGTTGGCAAACCAAACAATCTGCCACAAATGTTTGAACATCAGTTTTAAGGCCATCCCCCAAAAAAATTCATTCTTGACCCTATGGTAGGTTTTCAAAAATCCCGAGTGCCCTCCTACCGGAGAGGTGTGCAATTCCAAGAGTACATTTTTTTTGAGTTGGGATTTCTTACATAAATATAAGTGATCCTTGTACCATAGTGAATCATTTTTCCATGTAAATGTATCTGATGCACTGGAATCCTGCTGCAACCTTTGAATGAGAGTCCACATGTTTTCGTCATTATTCCATTCATCCCTTGCTTCTAATATCCAATCGAGTTGGATGATAGAGATAACATAGAGAAATGACTTAACATCTTCATCCTTTCTTGAGAGTGCATCTGCCACAACATTTTTCTTCCATTTTTTATACATGACTTCAAAATCATAACCTAATATCTTGGTCACCCATTTTTTTTGTTCTTCTGAAGATTGTCTTTGTTCCAAGAAGTATTTAAGACTATCATGATCTGTTTTGACCTTGAAGTGCCTACCTATTAGGTAACAGTGCCATTTCTTCAATGCATGTAGTATTTCCATCATTTCCTTTTCATAAATAGGTTTGTGTAAGTCCTTTCCCTTGAGTGGTCGAATTTCAAAAGCAAGGGGCCTTCCTTCTTGCATTAGAACAACACCAATGCCATTTCCCGAGGCATCATATTTCACAATAAAGGTTTTTGTGAAGTCTAGTGTGGTCAAGACATGAGATTTTCACATCACCTCTTTAAGTTGTTAAAAAGATTGAGTTTCCTCTGGAGTCCATGAAAATGCATCCTTCTTAGTTAATGTCATTAAAGGTGCTACTATTCTTCCATAGTTTCGAACAAACTTGCGGTAGTAATCTGTCAAACCCAAAAATCCTACAAGATTCTATAATGTTTTGGGAATCGACCAATCCATCATGGCCTTGATCTTGTTAGGGTCTACCTTGAAACCTTCATGAGATACAATATGACTAAAATGTTGATATTATGGTAGCTGCGGGAGGTATTAACCTCCATGTGTAACCTTTGACAAGACTATAATATTCTGGGAAGCAAGAGAAACCCTAAAACGTTGGATAATAAACCTAGGAGATAATTCAACTCAAGAGAATATTTAATATTGAGTTATTATCCTCCATAAAGAGAATTCATCCCAGTCAAGTGAGATAGATCAGTATAAATAGAGGGTGCTAGATTTCATTTGTCATTCACACTCACACAAATGCATAAGGCCAGTGGTGCGCAAGTCTAGAGAGGAACTGCAGTTGCTGCAATTGGCATTTTGATTTTGGCTTGGAATCTGTCTTGGTTATGGTTTGGAATTTTTGCTTGGCCTTTGGTTATTATTTTTTGGTGCGCTAGCCTTGGAGAAAGGTATGCTACCTTGGTTGGCTACTGGATTTCTTCCATAATTATTTTATGTGTCAAGGTTAAGGTGCTCGGTGGTGGCTTTTTGCCTATGGTTGGGTGACAATATTATTATATTTTCTACGGTGAAACACACACACCTATTTTTCTAACAGGTTATGGGCCCACACTATCTTTGGACAATCTAACCGCTGGAGGATAGATTGAGAGTATTTTCTCAGTTACAGTTGTAGTTGCAGTCAAAGTTTTTCTACAATAACAAAACCTTAACCCTCTTGTTAAGGCACCTTAAGTGAAGAGCTTAACCTAATTCCTGGATAGCCTAGTGCGCCCTAGTCTAGCACACCTCCTTGTACTCTCAGCAAGCCAAGGCATCAAGTTTGAGTTTTTGGTCAAAGTCAAAGGTTGACCAAGTCAAAGTAGTCATGACTTACTCTATGAAGTTAGAAAACAAGTTAGAAGGGTATTCTAACATTAGAGCATGAAAGACAAGGATTGACCTCATCCTTGCCAAGAATAAAGTGTTGGATATCATGAAAGGCAAGATCATGGAACCATAGTTTGAAGCATAAAAAGAGAAGGAACATCAAAACCTTGCAGTTATGGAGAAGTTCAAGGACAATGAAATCAACACTATGAGTATCATAGTGGACTTTGTAAAAGGCCACTTGATACCCTACATCTCTCATCTAAGAAGATGTACGATGCCCTAACTAACCTCTTCTCAATCAAAAACATTGGACAAGTAATGAGTTTGAAGAATGAGCTCTGTGACATGAAAATGAATGATGATGACATCATAACATCATACTTTGTAAGAATCTCTCAGTTAAGAGATCAAATACAAGCTATTGAATAAATCATTTCAGAAAAGGAACTAGTAAATATAATACTCAATGGCCTTCCCAAGACATGGGATGCATTTGCAGCAAGCATGAACACAAGAAAGGAGTATCCCACATTTGAAGAACTTTGGACTTGATGTGCACAAGAAGAATCAAGGATTAGCGCAAAAGCGAAATCCCAAAAGGAATATGATGATCAAGCCTTCACAACAAAATTCAAGAATTTCGAGAATAAGAGGAAGTTTGGCTTAAGGAAGAAACCAAATCAAGAAAAGGATATGAAAAAATACAATTCTTCAACTCTTGAAAATATGGTCACTACAGGAACCATTGTCCCGAGTTAAAGAAAAGGAAGGAAATAAACAAAGCAACAGTTTCTGAAGAAAGCCAACCCTCAAAGAAATCCAAGCAAGATCAAACAAACTTCTTCTTCTAGTCAAGGTAACAATATTCTTCATAGTTCATGTACATATCATGCATATCTATTTATTAGAAGAAAATATGGTTAGTGAAACAATACCTATGGAAGAATTGTTGAATTTTCACTAGGCTAGGCTCAAACATGAAGTTTATTTCAATTTATCATTTACTTGAACCATAGACAAATGCAACTACACCATTAACAATTTTTTTCAATAACCAAGATCACAAGAAGAAATACCATGCACAAGAACACAAGAAATATCCTGGGAAACCCTTCTCAACAAGGGAATAAAACCTAGCCAATCATTTTCTATATTCTCAAGAGAAAGACCTCCCACACCATAGACCTAACACACAAAAGGGTGCTCTCAAAAACCAAGAAGGATAGTGCCCAAGAGAGGTGCACACTTCAACCCTAGAAATTGTACTTGCTGAAATTTCCAAAATCGCATGTGTGTTGTGTTTCCTCAATGGGGAAATCACATTTATATATACTAGACTTGACACATAAAAAATGGTGTCTATTGGCACAACAGGGCCGACCTCAATAACTCATAATATAATTAATAATTACAATATTAATTATCTTTCACTTTATGGTGGGGTTGACCTGTACCCTTTACATCACAATTAGAGTTACAAGTAAATCTAACTCTTAGACAATATAGCAAGGGATCTCACACACCCACTGGTTCTCAACCACTAGGGGCACGTCCACCTATGCTCAACCACAAGGACGCCCAACTCAATAGATCTCTATCTCACTGAGTCTCACAGGGGAATCATCTGGACACACACTCACTAGTGCTCATCCACTAGGATCACGTTGACCTGTGCTCAACCACAGGGACATCCTATTCAACAACTCTCTATCTCACTAAGTCTCACAGGAGAATCATCTGGAGTACCACATCATCTCAAATCTCTACACATAGGAGAACATTAAACCCATCACATGGGATCCTTCACCCCTCATAGTGGTACATATCGTTTCATCTCAAATGACACACCCATCTCATGGGCATCTTCCTTACATAGGGGCACACAACGTTCCATATCCGTCTCAGAGAGGAACGCCACACCCATCTCATGGGAACACCCAACTCATGGGCTCTCTCAGAGGCTAACTCACTCAATCTTTGTCTTGGAGGATGTCTCACGCAGTTGTAATCATCAACACTCCCTCTCATCTAGGGAGACATTATCCACTAGGCCAAATCTCTCATGAAAGTACTCAAACTTCGTCTTGGCAAGTGGTTTTGTGAATATATCTGTGATCTTCTCATCTGTAGCAAGGTACTACATGTGTACTACTTTCCTCTGCACCATGTCTCTGATATAATGATATTTTATCTCAATGTGTTTCGATCTATTGTGAAACACATGGTTCTCACAAAGCTTCACACAACTCTAGTTATCACAATGAATAATGGTGGGATCCATCTCATGATCAAATAAATATGTCAAGAACTTGCGAATCCACAATGCTTCATGGACTGCCACACTCAAAGCTATATACCCTGCTTTTGTTGTACTCAAGGCCACAAGGCTCTATTTCCTGCTACATCAGGAAACCATGGAAGACCCCAAGGTATAACAACAACCGGATGTGCTCTTCCAATCCACTATGCTCCCTGCCCAATCTACATCGGCATATCCCTGCAAACTCAAGTCTACACTGGAGGCATATCTCAAACCATATCCTATTGTGCCTCGTAGATATATCAATACATGCTTCGCTACTATCCAGTGAATCTAGCTCGGATGACTCATGAACTGACTAAGTACATTCATTGCATAACATAGATCAGGTCTGGTGTTAACCAGATACATTGATGATCCAATCATCTGTTGGTACAAGTGTGGATAAATCTCACTTGAATCAATGGAAGCATCATTCATTTTCTTCAAATCCATCACCATCGGTGTAGGCATGGATTTGCACTCTGTCATACCGAACTTCTTCAATATCTCCTCTATATATTTTCCTTGACTCAGGAAAATCTCATCAGTGCTCTACCATACTTCTAGTCCCAAGAAGTAGTGCGTCATACCTATATCCTTCATTTTGAATTTAGCAGTCAATGCTTGCTTGCATTCAGCAATAAGTCTTTCTGAATCGGTGAGAAATAGGTCATACACATATAGGACCAAGATTAAGCACTCATTACCAACAATATGGTACTATATATTTGGATCAACAACACTCTTTCTGAAGCCCAAACTCATCAAGAATCCATCCATTTTCTCATACCAAGCATGAGGTGCTTGCTTTAGAAAATACAGGGCTTTCTTCAACCTGCACACATGAGATTTCTCGTTGTGTATCACAAATCCTTCTGGTTTCTTGATATAAACTTCTTCCTCAATATCACCTTTGAGAAAGGTTGTCTTTAGATCCATCTAATGTAGTTTCCAACCCATGGATGCAGCTAGTGCAATGATAGTACGAATAGAAGTGTATCAGGCTATTGGAACAAATGTCTCATCATAGTCAACTCCCTCTACTTGTGAGAATCCTTTGGCTACAAATATCGCTTTGTATTTCTCGATACTTCCATTATCTGCATGCTTGATCTTATAGATCCACTTGGAAGTCACTACAAACTTCCCTTCTGGTCTTGGAACAATATCCCGTACATCATTCTTCAAGATAGATTGATATTCTTCTGTCATGGAATATTTCCATACCTGCTCACCTGTAGCTTCTCTATGACAAGAAGGCTTATAATCAATGATGTGGCTCATGGCTGAAATGTATCTCGAAAATATCTTTGGTCTTTTGCTCTCTCAGGATGTACCTTGAGGAGTTGCATGTCCTTCTGCCTCTTGCAGAGTCTGTCGAGCCCAAGCAGGCCTTTTATGCCCTAATGCAATATCTCTGGGGATATCAACTGGATCAACTGGATTAGATGGAACAAATGGATCAACTGGAATAATGTATGTCTCCCTCTAAACTGTTGAAGGGGGAGAAGGTATTGTCTCACTGTCGATCTCCATCTAAGATTCTCTGGGTCTTTGAAAGGCTATTTCTTCTTCAAAGATAACATCTTTGCTTATCTCAATTTGTCTTTGACCACAGATGTATATCCGATATGCCTTCGAAGATTCACTGTAACCCACAAATGTACCCTTTCTCCCTGAAGGGTCTAACTTGGATCTCTTCTCTTTGGGTACATGAAAATACACTGGGCACCCAAATATCCTTAAGTGTCCAATCTCAAGATTTACTCTAGTGAAGGCTTCTTCAAGAGTTATGTTCTTCAAGATCTGGTGAGGACTCCTATTCTGAACATATATTGTTGTCATGCATGCTTCTTCCCACAGAGTCATAGGTAGACTTTGATCATGTATCATCGCTTTGGTTGCCTTGATGATGGTTCTGTTTCTCCTCTCTGCAACCCCATTTTGTTGAGGGTTGTAAAGAACTGTGTACTCGCTCTTGATCCTTGCTTTAATACATAAATTGATGAAATCCTTGGAGGTGTATTCTCCTCCATTATCTGATCTTAGTACCTTGATCTTTCTTCGGGTTAGGTTCCCAACCTGAGCTTTGAATTCTTGAAATTTTGCAAGGACTCCATCATTTTTCTTCAGGAAGTAAATCCAAGTTTTTTGAGAGTGATCATATATGAAGAGTACATAGTACAAATATCCATTTAGGGAGGAAACAATCATTTTCCCACACACATCTGAATGTATCAAGTCCAAGATTTCCTTGGATCTATTTTCACTGCTCAAGAAGGACCCTTTGACATTCTTTCCAAGGGCACAACCTTTGCAAACACCTTAATGCTGAATTTGTATCTCTGGAAGGCTTGTTACCATTTTCCTTAGAGATGGAAGAGCTCTATAATGAATGTGAGCAAGTATCCTATGCGATAGCTCACTCAAGCTGATAGTATCATGTAATAGAGCTTGGACTGATCTGATGGTCAATCTGTATAAGCTACTTTCTCAAACACCAATTACCTTGGCATAATTTATATGTGAGTCCTTGTGCCATGCAAGAACTTTTCCTTCAGAAAAGGTAACCTTGTAGCCTTTGTCTTCTAAGGAAGAAATGGAGATAAGGTTCCTCTTCATCCTAGGTACATATAGTACTTCACTTAGTTGAAGATGCATGTTAGAATCTAGTTGGAAGGTAGAATTTCCAACCCCTTTCACATTATATCTAGCATCGTCTCCAAGGACAACATGTAGATTTGTCTCTTTCTCAACAAGATTAGTCAGGTGATCTCTAAAATCGGTCATGTGCCTGGAGGGTCAATTAGACAAGTATCATCATTATTAGGAACCATACCTGAGAGTGTTGAGATGAATAATAAGGATTCTTCTTTGATGTCTTCATCTCTCTGAAGTCTTGGCTTCTAGGAATTGTATTTTCTTAATCCATCAAGCTTATATCCATAGTTTTGTTCATCATATTTTAGATTATTCACAGACCCTTACCAACTGGGATAGAAAACCTAATGGCTAAGCTAGGCTAGAAACCTTAGTTTTTCTGGGCTTATGAATTCCAACAATAAGCCTTGAAAATCAGAAGAACACTGGTGAGTTGAGAAGCTCCTTCAATGAGTTGCAGAAACCCTAATTCTGAAATTTCTCTAGAAAATCGTGAAATCCTAGAAACCCTAGGGCCCAAAATCCAAAATGCTCATAAATACAATATGAAACTTGTTGGAGGTGTGTTGAGGGAGGCCGTACACTCACATACAATTTTTAGCCCCAACATCCAAGTTTAAGGTGCTGAAATACCCCAAAAAGGAGGGTCGTACAATTTTTTTGGAAACCTTAGGAGGGTCGTACGATTCTACAGAAGTGAGAGGATGACTGGTAGATGCTTGTGAAATGGGTTCTTCAAGACCTAATATCTGATACCATGTTGAATTTTCACTAGGCTAGGCTCAAGCATGAAGTTTATTTTAATTTAGTATTTACTTGAACCATAAACAAATGCAGCTACACCATTAACAATTTGTTGCAATAACCAAGATCACAAGAAGAAATACCATGAACAAGAACACAAGAAATATCCTGGGAAACCCTTCTCAACAAGGGAAGAAAACCCATCCAATCCTTTGCTATATTCTCAAGAGAAAGACCTCCCACACCATAGAACTAGCACACAAAAGGGTGCTCTCAAAAAACCAAGAAGGCCAATGCCCGAGAGAGGTGAACACTTCAGCCCTAGAACTTGTACTTGCTGAAATTTACAAAATCACATGTGTGTTGTGTTTCCTCAATGGAAAAATCACCTTTATTTATACTAGACCAAACACATAAAAAATGGTGTCTATTGGCACAACAAGGCCGACCTCAATAATTCAGAATATAATTAATAATTACAATATTAATTATCTTTTACATTAATTATATTTCACTTTGTGGTGGGGCCGACCTTTACCCTCTACATCATAATTAGGGTTACAGGTAAATATAAATCTTAGACAATATAGCAAGGGATCTCACACACCCACTAGTGCTCAGCCACTAGGGACACATGAAAAAGATGAAGTACATTGACAATCTTTGGTGACAATTCCTATGGAAGCCATTATACAAGTAACAACTACCAGATGGGCCACAATCAGAATCAAACTTGAAGAGACCAGAAATAAGTCAGTAATAAAGAGGAAACTAGAATAAAACTTGTGACACTTTGCAGAAAACAATAAGGATGCATATAAAATCATGGACTCTCTTAGATGGAGGGAGATGATTATAGAATTCCAAAATAAGAGTATGCATTTAGGCATGAAGCCATGATTAGGAGGGAGATAATCCTAAATGATATGATCCATTAAAGAATCCGTGAAGATTATAAAGTATATGTCCATGTTCCCCATTGAAAGTAGCAACCATGATAAGCAACACATGTTAAGTTTGACTCTAGAAGAAGTTTTTCTTCGAAAAGAAGCCTTAAGTAGCCTTGGTTTTCCATCTACATCCATGTTCCTATGATGAAAGGAAGAAGTTGGAATCTTCAGGAAGGAAGAGCATGGAATCTATAGAAGAATCCATGGATCCAAAAAGATAAAGAGGAACATGAGGAAGAACATGAAGATCCCAAGAAATAAAGAAAAACCAGAACAACCAATTATTATACCGAGAATCATAAGACTACCAGCTTGGTTTGAACCCACTAGAAGAAATCAAGCAGAATAAATGGAAGTCGTGATGAAGAATAGTGTATGTAAGAAAATGTGAAAAAGACTTATGAATGGAAACATTGCAAGATTCAAAACTAGAGGTTCTTCCATAAGGAGGGAGAATACTATGACGACAACTTGTTCCAGTAAACCAAATATACCTCTTGCAATATCCATGGATTGAAATTTTCATATTAAAGACTATTCTTCCCAATAAAGAAAATTGAGAAAGAAGCTTATACAAGAAAGAGGCCCATGTATGAAAATGGAGAAAGACCTTGTATGTTATCAAGCAACTTGATGCAGAGTATCTCATATACAACAGAAGCGTGGTGAAATTTTCCTATGACAAATAACGTGCATCATAATGGTTACTCAGAAGACCAGGATGATGGATTGCAAATCTATGACAAACTCTTAGATATGAAAAAGTTGAAGAGACTCTAATCCAGTGGACTCGTCTCTTTATTGACAATTGATTGTCTTATTAATGTATTTAATACTCATTCAGATATTTGTTTTGTGGGATGTTTAAACTATGACATACAACTACATGAATTTATCGATTTAGATTGAACAGGGAGTGCAAATAATAGAATAAGTGCTACTTGGATATGTTTGAGTTTAAGCTTTGCCACAATGTCATGGTATAGTAGGAAAAAAAAGTCTATTGAACTCAACACAACAAAATCAGAGTATATTGCAGCATGTGATGATTTTACATAAGCAATGTGGCTTCGTAAGTTGGTTTCTAGACCCTCTGATCATGTGTTGAATTTGACCTTGATATATTGTAAAGAGCTATGGGAAGATTTCAGAGAAACCTGTGTTCCATGATAGGATGAAGTACATTGAGATCAAACATTATATTCTCTGTGATAAATTCCATAAGAGAGAAGTGGTTCTCCAGTATATCTCCACAGATGAGCAAATAATATGTGTTTTAGTAAAGCCTTTGTCCAAGATGAAAAGTTTGCGTGCTTAAGAGACAATTTGGGGTTCATGGAGATGACTTCCTTATTGGAAAAGGAATTGATTACTCTTAGGTTGGGAGGGAGAAATGATATGTTATTGATTTATGGACAATCATTTTCTAGCTCGGAAAATGGTCCAGGATGGGCAATTCCTTTCCAGTTCAGAAAGTGGTTCGAGATTTCCGACGGACAAGAATTTTCTAGTTCGAAAAATGGTCCAAATCGGACAATCATTTTTGTAATGAAAATGGTCCAATAGATTGTTGATGTACCATACACAATGATTCCCCTTGTGGCTAGTGTGGGGGATTGGTCTACTACAATCATTCTTCTTGGTATTCACTCTAAGTAGTAGTCAAGTACAATGGTTCACCTCGTCAGACAATCATTCTTTCAAAGTTCATAGTTATGAGCATTTTCGAAGAATGGTCCGTTTTGGAGGTTGGTGCAGGATATTAATTTCCATAGGAAGTGGTCCGAACAGTCATTCCCTAGGGCAAAGTCATTCTCTCAAGGTTTCACCGTGATTAGTGTCAGAGGAATGGCCCAGTTAGGTGAATGGTTCAGGTTCAACAATGAGGTGTTTTCTTTTCATGAGTTCAAAATGTTGTTTTTGGGATATTTTCTTCCTTCATTCTAATCTGATGATACCCTGAATGAATATCCAACTTTGTGAAATAGATTTCTCCATGTAGTTCATATAACAATTCATCAGTGATGGGAATGAGAAACTTATCTTTAATAGTGATATTTTTTATCTCTCTATAATCTGGACACATACACCATGATCCTTGTTTCTTGAGTACCATTACCACCGGTGTAGAGTAAGAAATTTGGCTAGGTCTAATAATTCCAACCTCTAGCATTTATTCAACCATACGCTCAATTTGAATCTTCTGGGCATAATGGTATTTGTAAGGCCTAATGTTAGGAGGAACACTCTCAGGAATTAGGTGAATAGCATGATCATGATTTCGAGTGGGTGGGAGACCTCTGGGAATATCTTCAAATACTTTGGAATGATTATCAATGATCCCTTGGATATCTATGGGAATAGATGGCTTAGATGTTTGAACATCTAGTTCCCAATGATTGCAACCATTGTACTCCTAGTACACCATCAACACCACCCATGGGTATAGAAATCATTTGACTATTCATTACATATCCCCCCATAGTAAGATTGATCTTATGGAATTTTCTTGTGCAATTGATAGTTCCTCCATTTTCAATCATTACTTGAAACTCTCGCGCTGGATATATAAAGAAATTGAGAGCTTTGGCTAATTTATAGTGAATGAAATTATGAGTACTACCCGAATCAATTAGGACTATTACCTTTTTCTTTTTGATATATTATTTGATCTTAAGGGTTTGAGGAGTGCTAATTCCATCCAATGCATTACATGATATCATGGGAGTCAACTCTTCAAAAGAAACCTCTTCTACATTTTCATCTTGAGATGGTTCTTGTTCTTGTTTTTCTTCCTCTTCAAAATCTATGTAGAATAATTTATTCTCACCACACTTATGTCCCTTACTCTTCTTGTTGTCAAAATTAAAGCATAAACCTTTTTCTTTTCTTTCCTCTAATCGTTGAGGTGTCAATCTTGTAGGTTGAGATGTTTTAGAAGAAGGAACATTATTCTCTTGATAAATGTTAGGAGTGGTCCTTCTAGTAGCCATAGCCATATTTTTACTTTCAACCTTTCTCTCCACCCTGAACGCATTCTCCAATGATTTGGGTTCCCAAAGGTGAACCTCATGTTGAATGCTATCCTTTAAAGCTCCTATGAATACATCAATCATGTGCTCATATGGAATATTTGTTACCTTTATATTCAATCTTTGGAAGTTCTCAATGTGCTCCGCAACTGAGCCCCTTTGCTTGAGATTTATCAATTGGATAAAGAAGGTATTGCTCTTTGTATCCTCATATTGTACTATCATTTCTTTCATGCAAATTTTCCTAGTGTCAAGTGATTTGCAAGAACAAAGCCATCGATACCACAAAAATTGATTGGGTTCTAAATATAAAGAAGCAATTCATACCTTTTGTGTATGTGTCATATCATGTAGATCAAAGAACTGCTCCATCTGAAGTATCCATGTGATTGGATACTTGCCATCAAACTTCCTCATATCAATCTTAGGAAAGTGGTTGGTCTTCAACCCAAAGTTGGAGTTTCTCCAGTCTTGATTCATCTTCCTTGTGTCCTCATCATGAATTTCATGGGACACATTTTCACTTTCAAGTGGCCTCTTTATTATAAAAAAATTCAATCCTTCCATGATCTCCCTTTTTAAACCATCCATCTTAGTATCCATTATTGTCTCCAACTTAGATTTAGTTGAATCCATCATCCCTTGTAGTTCATATTTTGTTATTGTCTTCTTTTGTAAATCATTTATGTCCCTACTCATTTCATCTCCTTCATCAAGAATCCAAGTAGGACTGTCTAGAGGCTTATTTGGTGTAGAAGTTCCCTTTTTTGGTGGCATGTTGTCTAAGTATCACTTTTAAACCTTGATTTTGAGGTGGTTCTTCTATATGGTATTTATTCTGCTGCATCTCCAAAATTTCAATGCTTATGGGTCTAATTTTTTCTTTTGTATTTCTATGATACGTCTTCTCTACAATGCCATAGGTCTGATCAAAATTGGATGTGCCAAGTGGAAGTTATGGTAACTTCCCCACACCTTGCAGATTTTTGTCCCTTCCAGGAGAATGTACTTGTAAAGCATGCCAAGAGAAAAATGTTTGATATTTGATTCTGAAAATTGCACCATAAATACTACAGAATGTCCACTATACAATGCAACTTGTCTCACTTAATTTGGATACTCAATGAAGAAGATATCACTGTTTTACCCGTAGCAAATGTTTGATATATCACTGTAGCCACTAGTCAGATACCCTATCTTACACAAGGTGTATCTACAAAACTAGAATGACCGAGAAGTTGAAATTTTGATCAAATCTACCTTGATAATTTCTATGAATAGCCTCTGGGTTTCAGGGTTTGAAAAAGTCACATAATTTTTTTTATAGAGAAAATTATGCGAAGACTAAATTCAAGATGATCCCAGAACCCTATATTACATAGGCTATATCTCCGAAATTATAATGCATCGGGAGATGAAATTTGAACTCCACGTACCTTGATCCGTCTAAGAAATATCCTCCTAGGGGTTCCTTCTAAAACATCGTATAAAAAAATTTATAGATAAAATTACAAGGTGTATCAGATGCAACAGCAAAACCCCAAGACCTTGAGCTCTGAAATACAAAGTACGAAAATGAACGTACCTCATCGACGATGAAGAATCACTAGAAATGGCATGAATATGGTCAATTGGTTCCATGAAATCAAACCTACCAATGAGAGAGGAATATATTTTGACACCAACATCCTCAATTGCCTGCTGAGAATTGTCGATCACAGGGACCAAAGGTCCAACCGATGCACTAGGACTAGCATGCGTAAAGGACAACTAATCAATCATCACTATTTTCCTTTCGTGAGGGAAACATAAAGTGAGAAAAATGGACGACACAATGGTTGTCATGGAATAAGTCCAATAACTCCCTAGTAGTAAATTATAGTCAAGAGGCGCGTCAACCACCTTGACATCAACCTCCATTGTCTTCCCACCTAACTTGATAAAAAAAGTGAGAAGAATTATGTGGGGTTGAAACGAACACCCATCAAATGCGATCAACACAATCATATATTGGGATAGGTTTGGAGAGCCAATGGCTTTCCAACAGGTTAGGGACATCACGCACGTTGCAACACCTTCATCAATTAAAGTATGTTTGATGGTAATTTTCATGTACTCCACGTGGATTTGGAAGGCCAAGTGGTAAGGTAAGCAATGATTAACATTTGTGATGCCAAACTTGATAACCTTCAAGGCACACGGATCTAGATCTCCTAACGCAGATAACAAGGCGTTCATCTGTGAAGGACACGTTTGGAGCACCTCCAAAGTTGACATCACATAGGGGGTTTTTCCCAGATCTTCAACAATCGAATAGTTATGGGCGACTCTGGCATTAGGATTGTGGGCAAAGCGCTAGGAAGAGGTTCCAACTTTTCGATCTGCAAGGGTGTTTCTGGAGAGGGAGGAGACTAATATGTGAAGAAATGTAATCATGATATCGAGTGGCTACACCAATATAAGAATTGACCATATTGACGCATAGATGGCCACCTTCATGTGTCGAGGGGTTTTGACTCCCGCTCGACACATTTCTGGTGTTGGAGGTCCTCGAGGCCATGTGCTAATTATATGAAAACATATTTTTCATCACAACGGGTGGATGCGATAAGAGCCTCGAGGCTTCCTCGATTTTGGGGCATAGGTGGGTAAGGTGATCATCTTTACAAAGTTTACAAGGAAAATTCACCTTTCATTTTTCTTTCTTTCCCTCACCAACATTATTATTCAATACATCATTGTTAGTGTCATACTTGTATTTATAGTTATTTTTCCCACCCTTACAGTTATTACCTCGTCCTTTAATTGTATTCCCTCTTAGTTGTTATTTACCATTTGGGTTAGCCAACGACTGTACAAAATGCACATCCGTCGACTGGGTTGGAGTGGAGGACGAAGCCGAAGCTTATCTTGCTAAAGGCTGGCTTAGAGACAAATCTTTCAACTGGTTCATCACCAAGTGTGTAGACTTAGCATTTGTAGAGCCTATGATGCCATCAACATGAGGCTCAATCTTTTTTCTGGGATCATAGTTTGACTGGGGTGAGTCATGAATAATTTCATCATAAAGCATCCCAGATTGAGCATATATGAGGTCCAATTTTTTGGCTTTCAAAATATATTCTTCCTCAGATGTTACTCTGGATGTAGAGACATCCTTCGAAATATAAGGAAATAATAACTTAAGGAACCATTCCAACAAAAACTCTAGAGGAATGTAGGCTTTGATCAACCTCTTCCATCTACACCACTCTTGGATATGATCTGAGATATGCATGGATTTATCTTGGTGGAAGGTCGAAAAAAGTTCTATGTCAAAATCGTAATGAACCGACAACTGGAAGTGGTTGAGAAAGACCAATTCCATCTGATTAAAGGTTCTGCATGTTCCCCCGGGTAGCTGAATGTACCATTCCGTGATGACCCCTGTAAGGGTGTGATGAAATAGCCTCAAAAAAATAGAATCATCATTCATGGAGTTAGATGAGCACCATAGATGAAAAGTAGTAATGTGATCACCCAAATCCTCACTAGTCTTGCCTTTGAATTTCAAAATGTTTGAAGGAAGATTGGTAGGGACGAGGGGCCATGAAGGATCATGCCGCATAGGGTCATTATTTAATTTTGACAAATATGATAGATTAAGCGTGGCCAAACAAGGGAGTCGAGGTTGCAGCCTCTGAGCCCATGCTCCCTGGAAAGATTGGGGTTGAGGGATTGCAGGTCATCCATGGTTTTGGTATATGCCATGGCCCTGTCCAGTAGGATAATATCCTCCTCCAAAGTGATTCATGAAAGGTTGCATGGGCACCATACATTCATAAGCGACATGATGAGGGTTATATACGTTGCCCCCAGTCGAAGGGACTCTAGGCTGGGGGTTTCCCATAGTGTGAAATTGACTCCCTCTGGATGGAACTCTAGAGAACAGAGGAGGATTCACCATAATAAATTTGTTTGTCGAAATATGCATGGAGGAAGAGAGGATGAAGGACATAATATAGGAAGTGAACTGTCCGCCCAGTTGAGCACTCCATCCCAAAGCATTGAAACTAGGATTAGGCCAGAAGGAAATAGGATTCCAACCTCCAACTGTAGGATTTGCTTGGGGAATATGAACTCCACTAAACGAGAAAGGAGTATAAGGAGGAGTCGTGCCCCTAGACCCAAAACTAGGATTCACATTAGTTGTTGGAACAAAGGATGAGAGTTGTGACATCATGTTGGGAATACCAAAAGTAAAGGGATTAGAGGTTGAATGTATTGACTGAGAATTGTGACTTGGCGTACCAAAAATAGATCCGAAAGGGTTCGTTCTTGTGGGTCGAGTAGAACTCACAGGTTGGGTAGCACTAGAGGCGGGGACCTCCAACACCACCATCGTCAAGGATGAAGGAGTTGAAGGGATCCCACTAATTATAGAGGATATAGGAGTCGAATGACTCCCCGAGACGTTCGAGTCTGACTCAATACTCATAACTAGATGATCACGAGTCTGGGAGGTGGAGATATATCTACCACGCTTATTAACTTTACGCCTTTTAAAAGGAAACTTCGGTAAAGGATCGATATGTGGTGGTAACTTCAACAAATGATGAGACCTACGAGGAGGCTGGTATTGCTCCACGATGGCTCAAGACTCGAGATATAAAACCAAATCCTAGGGCCAACTAATAATCATAGAGCAGACCAAACTAATAATTAGAGAGCACACCAAAATAAAGAAAACAATCCAATGCACACAAACATGATATAGTGGTTGAAAAGGGGCCTCCCTCACTAGAGTAGGTATGTCTCATCCAAGAGGGGCTCAAGACTCCCTTCAAAAGATGGAGGTATCATAATCAATTATAAGGGCTCTTGTGGACTTAACAACACAATCGTTCAAATCCCCCTAGAGAGGTAATCCTCCATAAAGGTTGTGTGTTGTTCGACCCTTATTTGACTCAAGGTACCTGTAAAATAACCTCTGCAAGTAACCTATGTGACTACCTATTTCAAGCAACTAGAGTCGCCAAAATATAACCAATGCGCAAGCAATCAGTCGTAAGTCCGGTCCACTGTATGGGCAGGGTAAGAAAGCCCGAAATATTGAAATCGTTGCCTCTCACGTAGGTAAAGGTACTAGAAAGACCCCCAAACAAGAATAGAACCCAAAACATATCTCTGACACTAAGAAGGTATTAGAGGACTATCTATGCAACCAACTTCATGCAACTTCGTCCTTAACTTCGTTGTGAGCAGAGCCTCCTGACGTCACTAATTACAAGATGGGTTTAACCACTCCCTGGTCAGACACATATGTTTAGTTTAATAGCCTTGGACAAGTTTACTCACAAAATCATATTCCATCACCCTCTGTCCTATACTTGTTTGTGTACCCTGAGAAATAAAATTGTTTCTAATCAATTTTAAATAATCATCGTTAATTTTAATGGCTTCTACTTATTCAATAGGTCTGTTCGTGAAATTGATGGTATTATGACTCAACATATAAAAATAAGCGAATATAAAAACACCGCTAAGTACTAGTCTTGAATTTCAAAGCATTGGTATGCTTCTAAATGCAAATTTTCAAATGCAATCTCTACAATTTCAATGAAAAACAATTTCTCCACATGTGTCAAAATCAATGCAATGTAATCAAAAGTGAAAATGTCGTAATGCAAATAAGAAAATATTTTTGTATTGTCGATATAAAGAAAAGAAAATGCAAGGAATGAATAAAAACTTCACAGGCATACCCTACTACAAGAAAAAAAAGACCATCCAAGAAGGACACCAAGAAGTAAACACTCAGACCAATGTGCAAGGACAACCAATGAAAACGATGATAAGAAAGAAAACCGCCCGAAAATTCAACAATAAAATGGATTCCTATCACTCTGTAAGCACTTAACAGTTAGGACAGGGACCTAATAAGGCTCAACAACCAAAATCAACCAGCAAGACTAAAAATATGATGTACACGATTGTTTGAGAACAAATCACATATATACGCTCCCTAAAGGAAGACAACTCGCGTATGTACGCGTCTGTCAAGGGAAAAACCACGTATATCCAGTAAAACACTACCAGGGCAAGGTTTAAGCCAAGAAACTTAGAGGCAAGGTAAAAAACAAGTTTTCAAGTAACAGGTGACAAGGAAACTCGGGCTAACGGAGAGCAAATCAAGGAGAAAAACACTCCAAACCCCAAAAAGGAGATCAATCCCCAATATGGTCGCCAATTCTGTTATGAGGAAAATCTCTCTATGACAAGGGGTAAACCAAAACAAACGGAATGACACACAAAAATCAACTCTAATCTCAAGTATGCTATATAAATGAAATGCTAAGAAGACAAGGCCAAGAGCCTACCTTGTCTGGACATTTGAAGAAGACCACCGTTGAGTACACGATCGAAAGGTTTATATTTGCAGCTTGTCCTCAACAACCAAGATACACAAGCATATGGTGATAATATATAATGTTGGCTTATGGATTAGCATAATCCATTAACATACATGACAAATACGCCCATGGAACAATAATTCAAATATTTTCAAGATTTCAATTGGACGAGAAAAGAGTATTTCTATTAAAATAATCAACATAAGTACATAGCTGACAAACTTATGTAATGACACATCTCGGAACCGAGAAACTAAGTCCCTCCAGTTGGGCCTCCACCAAAGGAAAGGTCATATAAAAGAATTAATGAGGTTCTCCGTCACAAAGAAGGAAGAGCTTGGGGGGATGAACAAAGAGTTCATACTTTCAAGGACAAAGAGATGCAGACTCAATATTAAGTTAAATTCCTCCAGAGTGTCTTTGCTCTCAAAGTTGAATTCTTGAATCAAGGCTTGGATATGGCTCAATTTATAGCCTTCAAATGGAACTGAAGGGCTAAGTCAAAGTGTTTCTAGTATATGGAAGGTCAAGGATCCTGGATCTTGTGACATGGAATGGAAACCCGACATAATTTTTAATTTTGAGCACCAAACTCGTTGTACATGGGTTGTAGTGGAGCAACCTGTGTATACGCCTTTTGTATAACTGATAGGGCGAGTATTGTGGAAAAATATGTTTTTTTGGCTTTGGAAGGCACAAAAAGGGAACTTCAAGCCTACATAGGGAAATGGAAATCCATCCAAGCAAGTTGCATGGAGTGAGTCAAAATTTGTTGTAACACTAGTTCAAAATGCTTCACCCACTATTGATTTTTCAGATCCTGGATCTCGTTATTCAATAGTTGGGATTGAAATTGTAACAACTAAATCCTTTTTTGAATGACTCGTAAACATGTGATAACACTTTCCATTGTTTCATTGGACAGTGCGACTGTATTGTTCTCAGTTATTTCTAACAAATTTTTCAAAAAGGAAACCAACTTCACGATTTTAGCCATCACTATCATGCTCGCTTGAACTTTCTTTCTTGAAATTTTTTTGCTTACATTTTCTTGCTTGAACTTGTCATGCTCGCTTGAATTTATTTCCAAGAATTCACTTTCTTATACTTTCGCGCTCACTTGAACTCTTGAAGTCCCTCTCTTGAACTCCACACTCATTTGAATTTGCTTCTTGGAATTTTGACGATGTCGGTTACCACTGAAAATGCATCCCAAAGTTTTCCAATGGCTTGAGTTTGATTCCAACAAGTTTTAACTTAGTCTTATCAAATTTCACTGAAAATTATAATGACTCGTGGTGTCCGGCTCAATCGAGAATGCGCCTTATGACAAATTCAACTCAAGTCTACTTAATTTTGATTTCACACTTACACATAAACTATTACAAGTATAAATGATCTTGAATGCTTAACAATGCTTTATGCCCATGACTGATGTAGGATCCTTTGTTGAATGTTGACATGATTGATAATTTGATATATTTGTTGCAGTTTGATTAGTTGTCATTGATTGACATTCATTGTGTGTCTTGATTGCCATGCGTGTGGTGTTTTAAATGACTAATTGAGATTGTGTCAAAACTAGACACAAAACAACCATGAAAAATCACCATTGCTCACTACACAAGGTGTACCTCTGATCCCCTTAATCAATTTCGAGTGGATGAATATCACCATCACCATCACCACAAAAAATAATGATTTTATTAAAAATGATGTTACATGAAGCTTTTAACTAAGCTTCATTTTTCCTCATTTTACAAAATTCTCTATAAATTGATTACCATATCATATCTGATAACAACCTTTTACAAATGTTATTATTTCTCTCAAATCGAATTAGCATGCCATATCTGCTAACAACCTTTTACAAATGCCATTATTTCTCCCAAATCTCCCTAAGTCACAAAGCTTTTAATTAATTTTCAAAAAATTGAGAGCACAAATCTTTTAATATAAAATTAGACCACATCAAAGCTTCATCTTTCAAAAAGATTACAATGCTACTTTCTCTTATGACTCCCAAAATGTTTTAAAAATAATATTTTAATAAAATTTTCTATATATTACTCCAATAAAAATAAAGTACTATTTTTATAATAACACTTGAAGGATTCCAGCGCACCAAGTGAAGCATTTCACAACTTTCATCGATTTTGTTGAGTTTTGAGTCAAACACAGTGATGCTGCATATTCAATCAATTCTACGCGCTAAGGTTTGAGTCCAACATAAATCTACTCACTAAGATCACGTGGATCATGGACTTTTTTTATTTCTTTACAAAATTTTGGTGCATGAATCATGAAGATCGCTTGAGGCTGATCTTGATGAGATCGATTGCAGATCGGTCATCTTTTCCTTACTCATTCATCTAATAATTTCCACGGAGCATTCCTAGGGTGTAAACCAAGATGCTATGGAAACTACCATAGCTTTCTTTAACCCCTAAGAACTAGCTTTCTTTAATCCCTAAGAATTACAGTGCTCTCATACCAATTCTCAACTTTGTATTCAATGTAATGATACAATTATATAATACAATAATGTCTCACATTGACATCTAAGGTATTGAGGATTAAAAATAAGAATCTAGAAACACACTTAGGATAAAAACTATATCTTTAAATGTTATATATAAAGGTGGTACTAGGACTTCATGATTGTATACGAGTAAGAGGCTAACATTGATTATATAAACCCTGCGTTTTGGTTGTCTGGGGGTTCATCAATCATTTGGTTAATCACTTATTTCGTCGTCCCTCATTTCATTTTTTATGTGTTTCTCATTCATTCTTGTCTTAGTCTGGGCATGGGAAATTAATTATGATAGGAAAAGAGCCATTGTTGGTTGGCTTTAAGTAACTGTTGATTATTCCAGAAAGGAATCGATCCCTATGTGCATGAGAATGATGACATTTGTGAAAGAACTGCCCACAACTGAGAATCCTTGGAGTTTCTAGCATTGAGATTTCCTGACCAATAGCACTAGAGCCATGGAAAAAAAGTGGGACAGCCTGAGGGATCGTATTGTAGAGAAAGGGGTTCATTTCTTTGGGTTGTGCAGGTTGAAGGGGAAGAGAGTTGGTAAACTATGATTGTTGTGGTTTTGAGAAAACCATGAGAGTTTGATCGCTTGTTATGTTTGTTAGAGTCGACCTAGGACTCATCCTTGTGGATTCATAGCCATGGCTTGGGGGTGACCTGCTATTGAGATTTGAAACGATAGTGTCTATGGTTGGGTGGAACGTCTTACATTTGTAGCCAGTTGGTGAATGGTTGATTTAAAGATAAATGTTCTTTATGTTTTCTCTATAATTTGTGTTCTGTTGTGTATTTATTATCTCTGAGATGTATTTGTATCGTGCATGCTTGTTGTTAATGTTGTGCATGGAATGTTATTCATTTCTTTATGGTTTAGCATGTTTCTTGATTATTGCATGTGTTGGTTTCATGTTTCTTCAATCTAATAATTGGTATCATAATTCATAAGTTGCCCAAGAAGGCGAGTTTAGAGGTACATAGACAATGGGTATGTTATAGTTTGGTACCTGAACAATCTTCTCGGGGTTACTGGTAACGGGTACATTATAAATTTGTATCAGAGCGAATAATTTTTCGTTTTCTTTGATAATTGGTACGTCACATCCACTTGTATTGGTGAGAGTGCATAACATCTGTGCGCTAGTTCACTTCTTTATTCTAACCCCCTCACTAATTGAATGTCTAGTCTACCACTCAATTAAGCTCTCCATTGACTCTCCTAGGTGACAAAAATTAGAAATTAACTAAAAATCAAATTAATCATACCTTACATGTAATTTCCAAGCTTTGATTGAATTGATAGAGAATCATGGAAAACTTTTACCATTACGTTTTCATGTAGTGGGATGAGAACATAAGTGAAAATTATGGAGTAATCTCAGAAGTAATTGTTATTTCACAAACTTGGATAATATTCATGTATTGGAAAAAATGCAAGTTCCCAAGTTGGTTTAAATACTAAAGCATTAGTACAGGCATATACATACTAAAGCATTAGTGCAGGCATATACACCATCCATGGGATAAGATGCTATATGAAAATAGGTTGTGTCTCCCTTTCCTAGCACCTTGGTTGCTTATATATTTTAAGCAAGATTATTTGCAATTATGTTTTCCCTATGGAGTAATCTCAATCTCAGAAGTAATTGTTCTTTCACAAAATTTGATAATATGCATGTATTGGAAAAAATGAAAGTTTCCAAATTGGCTTAAATACTAAAGCATTAGTACAGGCATATACACCATACATTGGATATGATGCCATATGAAAATAGGTTGTGTGTCCCTTTCCCAACACCTTGGTTTTGTATATATTTTAAGCAAGATTATTTGCATTTATGTTTTCCCTATTGAACATAATTTCATGTTCAAGAATCTCTTGCATAATGGGTATCCACCTCGCCCATAGGAACAGAGTCTCTAGCATTCCATGCATGCGATTCATGATCAATTCCAAATCCCTCACCTTTTATTGTAATTTTTTGATCAAGTATATTTTACTTTTGGTTCTCTTAAGTTTTAGATGAGAGCCACCCTAACTCACAATCTAGAGTCTATTGTTTTCCTTTACAAACACATTATAACTAGGCTCCACTCACACAGATTATAGGAATTGGGATTTTTTATAATTTGTGAATGTTTTTGGCATCAAAATTTCCAATAATGTCACCACTTTGAGATATCAAGGTCAATAGTGGAAATTTTACATTCTTATCGCATTATATAACACACACATGGGAATAAGTCCTCCGTGAGTGTTGCTTTATGAAAATATGTCATTTTAACATTGTAAATTTAGGCATTTTATTTTCATCTTTCTAACCATTTTTTTTTTTTTTTTTTAAGTTTGACTTCTTTTTACCTATACTACAATACCAAATAAGAGGATTTTCATGCTAGGTAAAAAAATGGTATCTATGTACCATGCCTTAGGGTCTCATGGCAGTGATTGACCATCACTTGTATATAAAAAGAATTCTCAACAAACATTATACTTTTTCACTTAATGAAATTTTGTTTAAACAAAAATAAAGAAGGAATTTCTCACTTTTCTTTCACATTGAAACCAACAAACCTTAAATAAATTGATCAGTGTGAACTTAAATATCTCATAATTAACACTAGATCTTCTGATGATATTTATGAAGCTTCCTAACACAGTGAAAAATAAATTAAGGGTTAATTATTATGATAAGAGTCTTTGCCGCAAGAAATCCAAACCAAAATTTTCTTGACCATAGTTTTATTAAAGATTGAAATGAAAATTTATGTACATGGTTCATTATTCCAACAACAAACATATGTAAGAAATACTTAGCATTTTCCATTCAGATTATTATTAAGATTATCTATTTTCCATTCGGATTATTATTAACTTTACAATATAATCCAATCCTACTATTCATGTTTTTTGGTTAATAAATTTATTAAATCAATCAATTTCAAGCTCTTTATTGTTTGTTTAACACTTCTTTTTCATTCAAGTTCTTGATTCAAAATTGAATGTACACGGTTCAACTACTGTGAGAATGAAAAATTGGAAAACATTTCTTGGGATGATTAAACTTGTAATAAGATTTAGGCTTATGGCTACTACTTCTCTTTGATAATTTTATCAAGTGCACATTTATTAACCTTCTCTCTTTCATGTGGTTCTTTACTCAAACTTGAATACAAATATATGCATGAAAGTGGCTCACTTATACAACTTATACAACTTCTTGCAATCAACTCCTTAATGCATATGAAAATGATGAATTTTCTTGAGAGTAAAGAACATAGATCTAATAGAAATTTCCCAAAGGATGATTGATTTCAAATCCATTTCCTTTTCACTTGAGTTTTTCATTCAAGCTTGTAAGATAATGATATGCATGATTAAGTCATTCAATCCACAATTAATGCATATGATATTAAGACGATTTCTCATAACCAATACTCTCATAGTCAATCCCCTCATCAAAGAAGGATTAACACAATGAATACATAATAAGTTGAAATCTCCCCACATGAGTTTGAAAGAGGGGAAAAAACTATTGACAATACCCAAATAATGGTTTTTTCTATAATAAATAGATAGGTGAAGAAGATAAACAAACTTCTTTCCCTCTAGCTACATTCACCAAGCCACAACTCATTGCCTCACTCAAAGTTTTGATCCTTTTGTCATTTTTTGGGCCTTTGGTGATTGCGAAACTGATAAATCAATTTTATATTAGTAGTGGGCACACTAAATACCAAGAGACACTACACACTTGGTCTATGACTTAGATCACTTCATCCAATGATTAATTAATCTTTCCAATGGATGTTAATTGCTAGGTAGAAATGAAAAATATCCAATTATATTTCCAAGTGTTGAACACACTCACAAACAACTGCAAAATGATTTCGTGATAGAAAATGAGGTGCTTGGTGCTTCGAAGGCATTGCTCTTCAATATAAGAGAATATATTAGGTTTCCTCCTTGATGGAATGAAATAAGCTAGTACCAAACCTACAATGGATAAATGAAAAACAAGGTCATCATTTACATACAAAAATAATGATGAAGAGAGATTTCTCAGGGTGATTGAGATAAGTTAGTACCAAACCTACAATGGATAAATGAAAAACAAGGTCAACAATTACATACATAAATAATGATGAAGAGAGATTTATCAAGGTGATTAAGAGAAATTATTTCCCATTGCATTTATAAAAGAAATGTTGAGCATGCAAGGAGAAAGACTGAACATTACCTTTAAAACCCTCATTCCTCGGAAGACAAAGAAAATAAAAAATAAAATTGAAGACTTGGGGTTAATGGGAAAATTTAGGAGTTCAAATATCAAAGAGCCACATAGAGAGATTCACCTAAGGAGGGAAAATCATTCATTTAAGATTTCAAGGAGTAATTTTATAGGACTAGAGATTGAGAAACTCTCCTGGATTGTCAATTTGTAAAAACAATAACTTCACAACTTTTATCTTGGTGAGGAATATTAAAGTAAGGAGTTGAGAAATGAATGAGGCAAATCATCAACTTAGGAAGGCTATAACCTACTAGCCTCCCAATTTGTTGATTGAACTTTGTATGTAGAAATTAGATCAAAACCTAAGAAACGATTGTTTAACATTTAAATTAGTCCAACAAAATTATTTAACATTTCATAAAAGAGTCTAACACTATGTTGTTTAGATTTGATCATGAACTTTTCAAATACTCTGCATGATTTCATGTATATTTTTAAATTAGGGATTGTATTATTTCTATCTATCTACCTATCCATCTATATATAATAATCACACTACTCCTATCCATCTATCTATAATAATCACACTACTCCTAGAGTAATACTTACATGTATTTAGTAAAACTGTAGCTATGAGTTGACCCATACCTATTGTTGGAAGTAGGCCAAAGCGGAAGGAAATACTTTTTTGGAAAGAAAGGCATGTAAGAGAAAAGCGACAACCGGAAGGAAAAACAACACGCGCACATGCATAGAATACCTAACGATGTTAGGGTTAGGGTTTTTGTAATACATTCTAATGGATCATGGGCCAAAAATGGATATATATAGATACTTAGGAGGTCGAGAGAGGTATTCCATTCTAACGATAGATATAGAAGGTAGTAGTTGTAATCTGAAGAGACGAACAAAAGACATGAGTTCTGTTTTGATAACTGGTTGTAATGCTTTTGTCATACAACCCGATTTTGTAAGTTGTTGAGCTATAGAGAGTCGGGAGGGTAGATATCGAGGGTTAGATCACAGGCTGAGGAGCCTGGTGTGATCTAGTCCGCCTCATAATAGATTTTGACCTGACTGAGGATGAGTTGTAAAGCACATGGCGATGTAGTTTTGGAACTACAATAATAGAAGAGCTTGAGAGCCAGATCTTTGTGTTCGTAGCCCAGAGGGGTGAACCACGATAAAGCCTGTGTTATGTGATTGAATGTTTGTGTTTCTTTTACTGTTTATGAGTAGATATTAGCATGATGAATGAATGAGTTGATTATATTACATGCATAATCGAGAATGACAGTATATTGCGTTAATAAGTTAAATAGAACTCTCAGTGCACACTTCTCATATTTCCACTCAATCCTAGACTAAAAACACTTGAGTATTGCAGTCACCCATTAAGACTATCTTGGGTGAGACTACGCAGTGAACTCTGTGAAATGCATTGCCTTCTGGTTTACCAGGAGGGTCGATAGTTTTAGAGGATTTGTTGGAACCCCAATAGACTGATCTCGGGTCCATCATGTTAAAGGTATAAACTCAGATAGTAAACCAACAAGAAGATACCAAAGAATGCACAGATGACCAAACTCACTACGACAGAGAAGACTGATCAGATTGTGCAGACAAGTGATCAATACCAACAGGAGATCGAGAATCTCTGAGAAAATCTCACACCTACCACTCCACCGGAGGTGAGGGAGAAAAGGAAACAGGAGGCAACAACGCAGATACAAGAGATAGAATGACAAGTCCACACGGCGGACGACTTGTTCTAGAAAGAAGCGCAGCTATGGACGAAGATGGAAGAGGATCAACAGGTCCAAGAGTGGGACCATGAAGGAGAAAGGATAAGTGCGACTATCCAAGACCTCAAGCAGAGGCAGAAGACAATGTCAATCACAGAACATGTCAAAGGGGCACAAGACATGAAGAAACTGCAGGTAGAACTCATAACTACACAAACATAGAAAAAGGAGCTCCAGAATCAAATGGAACCGCTCCAAGAGCGAGTAGCAGAAGTCATTGCATAGGAAGAGGAATCCAAAACATACATGGCACAAACCCAGGAAGAATGTGCAAGGATGGTTAGCGACGGGATTGCAGTGCAGATATTGGACACACTCAAGGAGAAGACTATGCAGGCCAAGCAACAGAGCTCATGGAGAAGTTCCAAGTGATCACCAGGGAGATCAACGAAGCACATAGGGGTTAGCTGGCTCGGGACGAGCCACATTTCAGTGTTGGGGGCCTGTTGGAAGCAGGCCAAAGCGGAAGGTAAGCCTATTTTGGAAAGAAAGGCATGTAAGAAGAAAGCGACA
>ML785254.1:214908-236773 GCA_009831015.1 Picea engelmannii
CGAAGTTGGTCATGCAACCCGAAGGAAGAAAATGGCAGAAGAAGACAAGCGTGATGACTAGGAGAAAAACTTTCATATGGTATTTATCGCATGTCAGAAATGGTTGAAAGAATGTATGGAGATTACGAGAAGAGGATGAATAAAAAATGGAAGAAAAATGAAGCACATGTTGATGATGATGCTTCGGTAAACCAAGGGGCTAGAGGAGATCCCCCTGAGCCTCCATATTCACCTTCAAGTTCTAGTTCTTCTTCCTCTGATCATTCTCATCATTCTAGCCATAAAGCCTCTTTTAAGAAACCATTATTAAAGCTTGATGTAAAATTTGATTTACCTATGTTTAATGGAGATGTTAATCCTGAAAAGATATATAATTGGATCCGACAGGTTGAAGTATATTGTCGTGTTCAACATATTGATGAAGATGAAGTTAAAGTGCAACTGGCTTCTCTTTGGTTGGAAGATACCACTCTTGTATGGTGGGAGAGAAAGCTTCAGGACATAAGTAAGTGTGGTAATCTTCTTTCCTAATGGTCAAAATTTAAATCAGTGATAAGGAATTTTTTTAATCCATTAGGGCATTTACATAAAAAAAATGATGGAATGACAAACTTTAAGGAAAAGTAAAGGTCAAACTGTACAAATTTTCACAGAAGAATTTAGGAAGAAATCTCTTGCATTAAACATTCCTTTGGATTATTATGAAACTTTAATGAAGTATATTTGCACACTTCACAGTTATATTCATCATACTTTTCTCTTGTTTAACCCCACTAGTCTTGACGAAGTTTTTGTGCAAGCCACTCACCTTGATAATAGGGTAAAGAATGTTCAAGAAGATCCCATGAAGAAACCTTCCAATCTCCCACATAAATATTTCAAGAAGTTTAAAAGGAAGGACAAGAAGACCACCACAATGACGAGAGAAGGAGGAAATCCATCTTGCACTCATTGCAAGAAAAGAGGTTACGATGAAGAAAACTATTGGAAACTGCATCCAGAGAAGAAACTGAAACAATCCAGTGGAAAGGGGAAGACAAAAACCGTTGCTACAGTGCAAAAGGATCTTGGTTATGATTCAAGATATGAAGGAAACTTCACAACGTTTGGAGTACAAGGTAAAGATTCTCTTCATGCTAGTTCAATTTCCTATTATTAATCTCATGATGATGAACACAAGATGAATGAATTATTTCACATAAGAGTTGTATCTAAACACACTAAGATAGATACATTATTTGATCCGAGTTCCCAAGTAAACTTAATATCTGAAGCACATGTCAAGAAGATGGGTCTTGAAACGAAACCACATCTGAAGCCTTACCCTCTTGGTTGGGTACGTGATAAAGCAAAACTTAATGTCACCAAACAATGTAGGGTCAGATTTTATATTTCTTCAAAGTTGATTGATGAAGTGAATTTGGATGTTGTACCACTTGATATATGTTTCATAGTGTTGGGAAGTCCTTATCTTTATGATAGAAAAGTAGTCTCCTTTCGTCATGAGAATAAATAACACCTTACCAAGGGGAGAGTGGAATATATTGTTAGAGCTCACAACATGAGGGTAAATACAACACTTGTTAGTGCAGGGAAAATGAAAAGACTCATAAACACTAACAAGAGATATGTACTCATGGTCGTAAGAGAGAAAGATGTCGAGACATACAACACTTTCCAAGGATGTGATCCTTCTCATAAAAAGGAATTAATTGATATTGTTTCTAAGTATGATGATATTTTTTAGGAACCATATGGGTAACCTCTTAAGAGGGAAATCCAACATGAGATACATCTTCAACAGGATTCTCCTCTTCCTAATGTGGGCATGTACAGGATGTCAGTTGTGGATATGACAAAGATCAAGAAGCAGGTACATGACTTATTGGATCAAGGGGTCATCAGGCCCAGTTCATCTCCTTGTGGTTCTCCTATCGTTACGGTGCCAAAGAAAGATGGCACATGGCGAATGTGTGTCGATTATCAGGTCTTAAATAAAATCACGGTGAAAAATCGATACCCTCTTTATCATATAGATGATTTACTTGATCAGTTAAATAATTTTGTTTATTTCACTAATTTGGATTTGTTCAATGGATACCATCAAATCAGGGTCGCAGAACAAGATGCATGGAAGATTGCCTTTAAAACCAAACAAGGATTGTTTGAGTGGTTAGTTATGTTGTTTGGGCTTTGTAATGCTCCGACAACTTTCATGCGTGTGATGAATGATGTATTCGGGCATTTCCTAGATGACTTTGTGATTGTGTATTTATATGACATTCTTATTTTTAGCGGGACTTGGGATGAACATGTGAGGCATGTAAAACAAATATTGGATACTTTGCAAAGGGAAAGGTTGTATGTAAAATTGTCTAAATGTGAATTTGGCAAGACTACACTTGTGTACTTAGGTCATATTGTAGGAGGAGGACAATTAAAAATTGATCCTTCCAAAATTGATGTAATTGTAAATTGGCCTAAGACAAAAAGTGTAACCGATCTCCAAAGCTTCTTAGGTGCAGTTCAGTATTAGAAGAGGTTCATTTCAAACTTATCCTTTATAGCAGTTCCTTTGCATTCCTTAGCCAATGTGAATAACACTTTTCAGTGGGAAGGAAAGCAACAAAAAACTTTCAACACTTTGAAGGAGAAGATCAGTACCGCACCAGTATTAGCACTATCAAATATTCAACAACCTTTTGAGATCGAGACATAGGGCAGTAGATACACCATGTGTGCAGTATTGATGCAATATCGTAAGCCTATCTGTTACCACTCTAAAACTTTTAACCAAGTTGTTGTTAACTATCCTACATATGATAAAGAGTTGTATGCATTAGTTCAAAGCGTAAAGAAATGGAAGCACTACTTGTTAGGGAAGGAAACAATCATACATACAGATCACCAACCCTTATAGTATATCCAAGAACAGAACAAACTGCAACAATATCGACACTACATGTGGATGGGTTTTCTACAACAATTTCATTTGGTAATCAATTACAAAAAGGGTACAAGTAACAAGGTAGCTGATATGATTTCTAGACCTCCTATTGTTGCTTCTATTATTTTGAAGAATACTTCTTTATCTCTTGATAGCTATGTAGAACAATATGCCATCGATGAAGATTTTAAAGAAGTATATGAGAAGATAACCCATAGTGCACAGGTAGAGAACTATTGTCTTCAGGGAAAACTGCTCTACCATCTTGGAAAGCTATGTATTCCTACAAGTGAACGAGTCCATGTAATACGAGAAACTCACACTTCTCTTGTGTCTGGGCATTTTGGGGTAGGAAACACTATCGCTCATTTATAGAGGTTTTGTTACTACCCTCAAATGAAAGAAATTGTAACTAAATATGTAAAGGGGTGTGTGATGTGTTCTAATTGTAAGCCCACTAATAGAAAACTAGGGCTATACTCACCACTTCCTATTCCATCCCATCCATGGGAAAATATCTCCATGGATTTTGTAGGGGGTTTACCAATGACCAAAGGGGGTCATCACTATTTGTATGTTGTAGTGGATAGGTTCAACAAGATGTGTATCTTGATTCCATGTAAAAAGCAGATCACTACTGAGGAGAATGATAATCTCTTCTTTCAGTATGTTTGGATTCACTTTGGGTTACCCACATCCATGATCTCAGATCGAGATACTCGATTCCTTGGGGACTTTTGGACTAGCTTGTGGAGAATGATGGACATCAAATTGAAGAGGAGCACTGCTTTCCATCCACAGACCGATGGGCAGACAGAGGTGGTAAATAGGAAATTGATACTTTTTCTTCGAGGCTAGTGTAGCAAGCATCCCAAGTTATGGGATGGATAGATACCCTATGTACAACATGCTTACAACCGAGATTTGCATTCCTCCACTCAAAGTTAATCTTTTGAGACATGTTTCGGGTACCTACATAAGGTTCCTTTGGACTTGATGTATGGGAGAGATATCGATGTGAATGAAGAATGAACAGAGCACAAATCCTGAAAGTTCATCCAAAGGATCCAACAAGTACACCAGGCAGTCATGGAATAGTTGGAGAAAATTCAAGCATAGTATAAAGCTTGGCATGACAAGCACATGGTTGGTCATCAGTTCCAGGTTGGAGACCGGGATGGCTTCATATCAACAAGGAGAGATTGAAGGATGAAGGCAAGAAAATCAAGCCCATTCGTTATGGACCCTTCACTATCTTGGATAAAAGTGGTACCAATGATTTTCATCTGGATCTTCCACCTTATATGTAGATTTACTCAATTGTGAACGTAGAGAACTTGAAACTTTTTGAGCCTCTCATGATCATGGATCAGGATGAAGAATTTTCGATACCTTCAGTTGATGAGTTTGCTTCGGAGTACTTGGATGAGTTATAGAAAGATATCATCCTGGACAGAAGGACGAGGACCTCACGCAGGGGTGATGTTGATTATCTCCGAGTAGGATTAAAGGACACACATCCAAGCAAGACAAAGTGGATAACGAAAGACAAAATGAGGGGACTCTTCCCTCACTTATATGTTGATTGATGAAAGATTTTGGTGGTCCAAAAAGCTCTTAGTGGAAAGGCATGATCCAAAAAGGATTCAGAGAAGGCTAAGAACAACTTAGAACTCGCATAGACAACTCAGGATGCTCAGAATGGCCTCAATAGACAGAGAAAGGGAAAAAATTCAAAGTTCCCAAAACTCCGTGAAAATGACATTATTGCGAAGAGTGCATTGCAAGCTTTCTAACGACGCAACAGATCGTCAAACAAAGTTATGGATCGAAAGATATTCGTGGTCAAAGTTTGGTCATCTTAGCCCAGTCAGCAGGAGACGAGTCAGCTTCCATACTACTAACGTCATCATCCTTACAGTACATGTGGTAGGAGAATAAGGTGACATGTGTTATGATGATGGCAACATGGTGACATGGCATCACCAGAGGCTCCCATGTGTCACCCAGTTTTGGCATTTTCAAACTGATCCATGAACCAATAGGATTGTGCCACATGGCATTCGTACGGTGATGTGGCATAGTGACATGGAGTGATGATGTGGCATTGACATGGTAGAGGATGGGGTCGTCGAATGAGAGGCTTCCATGTGGCCCAATCAAGGGCTTCCATGAGGCAGGCAGTAAAAGAACAAGGACAACCTGTATCTAATTTTTGAAAAAAAATTAAGGATTGGCGGGTCCGCTAAATCTAGCGAACCACGCCAAATCCAACATCGTTCTAATCATTAGCGCCATTGATAAAGCCACCGCCAAAGTTGGTGGAACAACATTGAAAACATAATATATGGTTTCAACTATATAGCCAAAAGGGGGAGGCCTGTGGGTTTGACCCCGAGACCTCCTCCCCACACTATGCCTTAGTACTACTGCCATAACCAACAGGCCAATGGTCGTGCTTTGTATTGAACACTAACGAATTTACTTAAGTGTTGATTCCGTCGAGCCCTGGAGAGGGAGGCGTGTGTGTGGTACAGGGTGGGCTCGCATTTCAATGCAACACAATCAATAATTATAGGTTGCAGAGGGGCATGAAAACTAAGACAAATTTCTTCTTGGGCCTGAGAGTGCCAGAGTTAGATCGAGGCGTGGAGACAATAATTTTGGGTAAGTCGACGCCATGAATTCAATGGTGATGTGTGTTTTCTGATCTGAACATTATTTCTACAACTTGATTCCAGAGTGAGGTATACTTATGTATTTTGACAAATTCTTTTGTTGAGTTAATGAAAATTCCTACCCATTTGAGAGCAGGACCTGGAGACGTAGTCCACCAAGGACGAACTCTGTTATCAAGTTTTCATGTTCAAATTTGATGCTTATGTCTCTTCATTATTGAGATTTTCCTTCTTTAATGGTTCACTTTAATTTATGCTCATTTAATGCAATTCTTTATAATTCACTCGATGAAAAAATCTCAGATCATTAAATTTGACAACTCCCGATGATACGTGTCATGTTTCCTTGTGCCATGTCCTGCATCTATGTAGACGTATTTGTATGAGACATCAACGTATGCCATCATTAAATATGCCTTTCACCCCTTAGTCACGTTCCATTGTGATTACCATTTTATATGCCTTTCACCCCTTAGTCACGTTTCATTGTGATTACTATTTGTCTCCATCTTTCATGTATGTGATCTACAATCAAATAAGCTACACACTAGCATAGTCATGGCCTGTGTCCACTGGTCTTACATAGGTATTCAACTCCATTGTAGAGTCTCTTTGTTATTAATTTCAATGTCTTATTCTATGAATTTCCTATATATGTTTAGAATCTCAATTGAGGGTTTTGGTGTTTTGGATTTATGATAAACAATGTAATAATAGGGGAGTTTTAGAAGTAATTTTTCCTTTATGGAATTTATATTTGTCTACTGATTTTAAGGAATGTGCATTTCTACTAGTTTTAGATTTCACAATGTGTATTTCTATTTGTTTTAGTTTTCTCAATGTGCATTCAAGTGGTTTGATTTCACATATATGAATTTGTCTTAAATTTATACCTACATATGCTTATAATCTTCCTAATCTCTTAGATAATCTTCATCAAATTGCTTCTAAGAAAAGCAAGATATATTAATGTTACCCACACACAGGAATTCCATGCATCAACTTGATGTTGAGCACTAAAGGAATTACACATCTTCCTCATACAACAAACACACCATTGAAATGTTTAACCATAAGAGTTTTTATGTTTTAACTATAAGAGTTTTTTAACTTTCAATTGATTTATGTATATATACATATAAAATTGATATTGAAATGTTTTATTTAAAATTGACATTGATATATTTTTTTGTTATTAACATTTTTAAAATGCCACTTGTAAACTCCATTTTAAGAACTAGAAAAATTATACATCTATTTTATTTAAGGTGGACATTTAAATTTTCTATTGATGATCAATAGTCAATATTTTTTTAATACATCTCCCTCAAACAGAATGTAAAAAACACCTCTCAACACAATAACAATATCATTACACTTTACACTTTTATATATATATATATATATATATATATATATATATATATAAGAACATAAATTTTATTTCATCCAGGGAGATGGGAAATTTACTTTATTTAGAATCCATGTCTCCATGTATTTGACCAAAAACAAAAGGAGGAGGGATTACTTTACCTTTTGAATAGGGAAGCAATTGCACAAAAGGTTGAATAACCTTATAATCCAAAACATAATCACTGACTGGTTTTCCACATGATAGACCATCACATCGACCATATAATCATAATACATACAATGGGAATATACAAAAAAAAATATATCAGTTCTCATAGGTAGTCCTAACCAAAATAAATATAGATGACAAGAAGCGAGTCACAAAAAGCTTCAAAATGCATGATTTCCAAATAGAAGACTAAGATCAACACATTGCTATATTGAAAGATCTGCGCGACCAAGAGGGTCTATGAAAGGTCAATGGAAGAATTCATGTTGTGACTCGTCTTTTAATTATGTGATCATCAATTTCCCATAATCCAATTGTAGGCATGCTTTAGAGAGTGAATTTTCCTTTGAGTTACATTCCCTGTATACATTCCCTGGAGGAGTCAAAAGTATCAAGAATTATGAAAACTTCATCAAGCAAAGAAATCAATACAATGTTGTGAAAGATATGTGATTTTTTTATCCAATTTACGACAAGTATAGAATCTCCAAATACTTTACTCTTTCCCCGTGAAGAGAAATAATAGTTTTAGTGCCATAAGCTCAACATAATTGTTCATTCTAGAACCCAACCCCATTTTGAGTTTATACGAGTTATTGGGCGAAAGATGTGACATTACTCCTCCCTCACAACAAAGGTTATTCTTTTGTAATGCCCTGTCAAAGAAAGCCCATGACCTTGAGAAGTCCACCTTTTCTTCCTAAATAATTCGCCCATAGACAATTCCTTTTTCTTGAGGGAAATGTGATAAAATGCCAAGGCCCTGGGCTGCTATGATATCCAAGAGGGAAATGTGATAAAATGCCAAGGCCCGGGTACCGCAACATATGATCAAGGGAATAACTTTTATATTCTGCTTTATAGGCTGTGAAAGCCACTCCTTCCACGCCTCTTCAATTGATTGACCCTTATATATATATATATATATATATATATATATATATATATATATATATATATATATATATATTCCCTCAGTGGAAGAATAATGCCTAGGGTAAACCCTATATTTTTCATTAAGCCATGCCATATCAACAATGAGGCATGAAGCTATTTTTATCAATTTCACTCATAACTTAATATATTATATATCTATATAAATAATATTATATATTAATATTAATGCATAATAATTAATATTAGTATAATTTTATTAGGTATATGGCCAAACACTTTAATATGGTTGTGTTAGTATTAATATTATTAAAATAATATTGTTAAATTTTTTTATTTGTGTTATGTCATTATATATCTATAGTATGAAATACATTGAATTATTAAATAAACAAATTAGTTACATGACATCTCTATTATAAAATATAAAACATTATTAATAATTAAATGTGTAGTAATCTTAATTAAAGAATAAATAAAAATAATAATTATAATAATATTTTTAATATAAAATATAAAACATTATTAATAATTAAATAGGTAGTTATCTTAATTATAAAGTATAAAATATTATTAATAATTAAATGTGTAATTATCTTAATTAAAGAATAAATAAAAATAATAATTATAGTAATATCTCTAGTATAAAATATAAAACATTATTAATAATTAAATAGGTAGTTATTTTAATTAATAATATACGATATATAATATCCAAATCTACTATAAAATATAAAACATTATTAATAATTAAATAGGTAGTTATCTTAATTAATAATATAAGATATAGAATATCCAAATCTACTATAAAATATAAAACATTATTAATAATTAAATGTGTAGTTATCTTAATTAAAGAATAAATACACATAATAATTATAGTAATATCTCTCGTATAAAGTATAAAACATTATTAATAATTAAATAGGTAGTTATCTTAATTAATAATATAGGATATAGAATATCCATATCTACTATAAAATATAAAACATTATTAATAATTAAATATGTAGTTATCTTAATTAAAGAATAAATAAAAATAATAATTATAGTAATATCTCTGGTATAAAAGTTTTTCACCATTGGGAAAGGTTCAATTCCCATGAGGGTCTAACTTGAAGCCATGGGGGCACCTTGAGGTAGTGGTCGAACGTGTGGTTGCACCCATAAATATTATATTAAATGATATCGTGACCTGTGCACACATAAGTGGATAAAAGGCCACCCCCATGTCCTTCAAATATAATCCCCGGATGGAGTGATAGTGGAAAACACGCGTCCAACGAAGCAGCCAGGAGAGAGCCACTGTGGTGTCTACCACGTGACGGACGTGTGCCTCCCCCTCCAGCCACCTTAATGCCTTTAAGATAACCTTGCATGAGACAGGGCACCATTACTCTCAGTGCGCCTTGCTCTGCCTTACCGTCCCTTCGATGGACCAACACCATTGTTCTACTTTTACTTTGCACATGTGTTTGTTTAATGAAACACACCAACTCCTCGTCTTTTATGAACTGCGCCAGGTGTTCCGGATGCCTCATTCTCTCTTAGCTAATTTCTCCAGAGATCGACCTCCTGCCCAACATCTCTTTGGTCTGTTATCGCTCACTCCTGGTCATTTTCTCCCATCTGGTGGTTCAGAGATGCCCAGGCAGTGAGGGAAGTCCAAATGAGGTTTGACATGGCTGCCCAATCGACCACGTTTGACCCTTCGCCCCCCACCTACACCCTCCCACAGTTCCTCCTCCTTGTCCTCCTCCCTGGCGCAGTCGACTCATACTCCAACCAGCTTCCCGCCTCTTTCATCGTCGTTTGCCTACATGATGGAGTGGCTTGATTTTTCGGGGACCTCGTTGGGATTCAACCCAGGACCTCTAGGAAACTGGACCACTGCTTCACACCTTGTTTCATTGGCTCCTCCCAACTCACTTGCCTGCTCGGCCTCCCAGTCACTTCAGGCCTCGCTTCTTGGTGTTTTCTCTCAGGAGGATGGTCTGGAAGCAAGCCAGAATTCACGTCAACAACCTCACTCACGAGCCAACTCCAATGCTGACCCAGAATTTGAATTGCAAACAAGCCTCACACTGTTGCAAAGCTTGGTCTTTGACTTGTGCCGAGACTTGGATGATCTTTGGTTCCACCTGGAGATACTGGACGATAAGGCTTCACAATTCCTTCATTTGCTATCAGCATTGCAGGGTGTCCACCACCCCCCAGTAGAAGAAACTCAAGCAGCAGGAGTTGCGACACCAATATTGGCACCAGCTCCCCCATTGGGAACTTCGGAGCACGACACACTAGGCCAGGAGGAGAACGTGCCACCAACCCAGTCAGAGGATGCCATGCAGCTAGACGGGACACCAATCGAGGAGGAATCGACTCCTCTCGAGGACTCGACACTCGGTGCCTTCTTCCCAGACACGTGGTTGCATTACAACCCCACAACGTGATATGTACATTAGGGATGATTTTAAGGATGGAAATTTATTTTAAAATGTAGAAACCTTCGCAAATCTTACTAATCCTTCATATGCCAACTATAAATGTTTGGCAATATTTTTGTAAAAATATTCAAATTTCTAAGGATTTTATATAGTTTTTATAAAATTTTGGCCATTTTTAAGGTAAAATAATTTTATCCTATAGAATTTGGGCGAATCATTTTTAAAATAGCGAATCTCGTTTTTGGAAAAACCATGGAAAATTAGCCCATGAGCGAAATTTAGCCCCTAAAATCATCTATGATGTACATGTGTCTTTGTCATTTTTCTATGTGTGCTAATGTGGTTTTGCCTCATGAAGGCCACCTTTATCAGATATTGTCTATGGCTATTATTGTTATGATGGGCACCTTTAGGGACCTGGATTTTGTGTTTTCTTAATGTTAGTAGAAACCTTGCTATATCTGGCAGTTTAAGACTTAAACTTTGGAATGGTTTGGCTGGCTGAGTCGGTTTCCCCTTGGGGCAGCTCACTGTTTACAGCCTTAAACAACATAAGTATTTTGTAATCTTTGATTTTGACAAACTTTTATACAATCTTACTTATAAAAATAAAAATATCTCTGATATAAAATATAAAACATTATTAATAATTAAATGTGTAGTTATCTTAATTAATTAAAGAATAAATAAAAATAATAATTATAGTAATATCTCTAATATAAAATATAAAACATTATTAATAATTAAATAAGTAGTTATTTTAATTAATAATATAGGATATAAAATATCCAAATCTATTATAAAATATAAAACATTATAATTAATTAAATGTGTAGTTGTTTTAATTAAAAAATAAATAAAAATAATAATTATAGTAAATAGATATTTATCTTAATTAATAATATAGGATATAGAATAAAAAAATAATTAAGTAATTAATTATATATAAAAATAATAATAATAACACGTTAAGATCATTATGAAGTGGTTGGAAATAAGTATGTTATATTAATTAATAATATAAAATATATAACATTGATATTAAGATCATTATGAAGTGGGTTGGAGATAATTATGTTATATTAATGAATAATATAAAATATAGAACAATGATATAATTAAATAAGTAAATATATAATATTAATAAGTTAGGATTATTATAGTTAAATAAGTAAATATTAATAAGTTAGGATTATTATATCTAAATAAGTAAATATATAATATCAATAAGTTAGGATTATTATGAAGGGGTTGAGATAAGTGTGGAAAAGATTTATGTTATTAATTTGTTTAAGAAACAAATTATTAATTAAATATAAATAATTTGATTATAAAAATAATAAAATAAAATTTATAAAATAAAATAGATAGTTATATTAATGGTGTCGAAGGTATATTTAGTGTTAGGTTTTGTAGAAAATCTGTCAACCAAATCTGTCAATTATACCATACTTAAAAACCACCAATCCAATTTTGAACCCGTCTCCTAACAGGGAATCTTGGTTCTATGGATCGGATTGGTAAAGAGACTAAAAAAACCCCAACCCCCACTATCAAAGCTTTTCCGAGAAGAATGAGAAGAATAAGGGAATAGTGTTGGAGATGAGTTGCAAAAACTCCCAATTCCAAAGATCTTATTAGTTGTTATGGGTGCTTTATACGCGTATGTGTCATCATATAATTTGTGCACATGTACGCGTCTCCACCACTATTCTTCACTATCTTCGTCATCTTCACATGGTATTTTAATATTTTATTTTAATGCATATTTCTATTTTAATATTTTATTTATTTTTTCTATGTAAAATGCTCATTTTATGCCTTCCCGGTTTCCGCCTTGGACCAAGTCTATTATCCAATTTATTAATTAAATTTATAATAAAGTCTATTATACCATTTATTGGAATAATGTTGGCAAATAATAGTACGCAAAGATTTTGTTGAGCTTTTAATTTAAGTTTTTTAATTATAATAAAAAGTTTATTAGGTAAGTTATTGGATGAGTAGTTATAACTAATATATTTTTGTTAAGTTTTGAGTTTAATTTATTTTATTATAATAAAAAGTTTATTAAATAAGTTATTGAAGTAATAGATATAAATAATAATTTCAATACATTGGTTTAGCTTGAGTGGATGAGCATTATTGTTATAATGCAAGAAGTCTAGAGGTCAAGTCTTTGGTAAGCTAAATTGTTTCATACCAAAAATTATAAGGTTCAAGGCTCTTTTGTTAGGCATAATCCAAGCGATTAGCTTATTCATTTCCTCTAGATTTTATGAATGGTTAACAATCGACTTGATCCGGATTTTATGAGCAGAACGAAATGAATACAGATTATTAACAGGTGCTTAACAAAAAATAACAGAGATACAGTAAAATTAGTTTTCTATTCAATAACGAAATAAGTTGAACACTGTAAAATGCAGCAGAAACAAGCTTTTTGGAATGGTGGCGGCTTATCTCTGAGAAGAGATGTGACGGCTGCGCTCATTTGCAAGAATATCAATACAATGAGGCTCTGAAGGCATTTTTACAATAAGCAAGAATGTCACAAACCCTAGACATCCAAAAACCTAACCCTAGGAGATGAAGCGCCAAAAGTCATGTGGGCCCTGTGTGGGTAAGTTAGTACATCAACTACCCGAGGTCGTACTTTTACATATGATCCCTGTTTTAGGCATATGATAGCCCGTTGGAAAGGTATCATCAAGGAGATTCATTTTAGGTGCAATATCAAAGGAACTTCCATGTTTCAAACCCGTTTTCCCAAAAAACATTGTTTAGGGCCTCAAAACGGCTCCGGAAGTGAAAACTACTAAAAATAGTAAATTACCAAAATTGTCAGAAAACTATTTTGAGCTAGTTGGAAAATGTGGGTGGCCACCGATATCCATCTGGATCAATCCTCCATCCTTAGGAATCAATGATCTCCATTGCGTTAAGGTCCCCCATCAGATGAGGAAAATTCTGCTGAATTTGGCCCCAGGTGAGCCACTTGCCTTGGTGCAGGAGCTGCCTTGCTTTGACGACTCGATAAAGTTGGATCATTTGCTGTCGAGTGCCCTTGATCTATGTGTCCACGATCTGATCATTAGATTCCTGTTGTATGCAGTCGGGGTTGAGCTCTATTGGTGTCAGTTGTTCTGCTACTTCTGAGGTGTCCAATAATGGTGGAAAATAAGGGTGAAGGAAATCCACGTTGAACACTGGGTGCAGGCCAATGAAAGGAGGAATGTTGAGCTCAAAATAATTATCCCCCATGGCCTTGGTCATAGTGTATGGCCCATAATAGAGTGGGTGAAGCTTCCGACGAGGTCGTGTAAGGTGTTCTTTCTATAAGTGCAACCAAACTTTGTCGCCCACCTGAAACTTGTGTGGCACCCGATGTTGATCATGGAGGTGTTTGTACTTGTCATTGGACTTCTGTAGGATATCCTAAACCTGTTGGCGGATATGTTGGATCCTCTCAATGAACCGGGTGGCTTTGTCAGCTTCAATTGGAGCAGGAGATGAGTCAGTCAAGGTGACCGCAAGGGGAAGTGCAACATCTATGGGACCCAATGGTTGGAATCCCAACCCCACCTGAAAGAGGCTGTGGATAGTTGAGCTATGCAGGGCTCGATTGTAGCTATGTTGAACATAGGGAAGGCTCTCATCCCATGTGCGAGGGTGCTTTGAATTATACATGCGAAGGATATGCACAATCATTCGATTTACAACCTCGATTTGGCCATCTGTCTGGGGGTGGAAGGTCGTGGATTTGGTGATCTTGGTGTCCAGTAGTGACCAGAGGCTTGACCAAAATGTGCTGAGAAATCGACTATCCCGATCTGAGACAATGGTTTGTGGGATTCCAAAATGTACCCAGACTCATTCAAAGAAGAGCTAGGCAGTGGCCTCTGCTGTGATGCTCTTTTTGCAGGCAACTAGAATCACCATCTTAGAAAAGCGATCAACAACCACAAAAACACAGTCATTTCCCCACTTGGTGGACGGGAGGCCCAACATGTAGTCCATTGAGATGGATTCCCATGGCCTGTCGGGAGTAGGAAGAGGGGTGTACAGACATTGTTTCTTAGTGGTCAGTTTGGGAATAGCGCAGGCAGTGCAGGACATGATATACTTGTTGACCTCCTGTCAAAGTTTCGGCCAGTAGAAATGTTTCGGTAGCATCGCCACTGTCTTTTCGACACCGAAGTGTCCTGCCACCCGATTGTAGTGGGATTCCCATATCAGCTTCGCTCGCTCGCTTGATGGAACACAAATATGGCCTAGATGACACAACAACCCATCCTGAAGATGGAAATTATCGACAACTGCGTTTGCAGCCAACATTTGGTAGGTGGTGGCGAAGTCAGGGTCTATCTCATAGAGTTGGGGCCATCCAGAGGTCTCATGGCCGCAAGATTCTACCACTGTGGTGAGTGTCGTGATTGGCGGTCTGCTGAGGCAATCAACGACGCGATTGGTGCTTCTTGTTTTACAATTGATGTTGAGGTGGAATTTCTGCAAGTATGTGGGCCACTTTTGATGGCAGTCATTTTTCAATTTTCCTTGTGTCTACATGAACTACAGTGGCTTATGATCAGTGTGGATGATTGTCTCCTTCCCAAGAATGTAATGTCTCCATTGGTGGTAGGCTTGCACAATGGAGTACATTTCTTTGTCGTAAGTAGGGTACTTACGGACAGTATCTGACAATGTCTCACTATGATAGGCCACAGGGTGGCCGTGCTGAGTGAGAACGATGCCCACAACATAGTCTGAAGCATCTGTCTCAATCTCAAAGGGATGTTGCAGGTCTGGTAGTGAAAGTACTGGGGCGGAGCACAAGTGTTGCTTCAAATCATCGAATTCTTGTTGTTGGGACCTGTTATCGCGCAGTTTGTATTTTAGTTCATAGGCTACAGGATAGTGGACAAATTGGCATAACAGGAACCTTCCCCACCCACTATCACTTCAATGGGGAGGTTCTTGTTACGCCAGTTTGTCCACTATCCTGTAGCTTGTGACCTAAAATACAAACTGCGCGATAACATTTTGGTGCCGTTGTCGGGGACGTCTCCCTTGGGCTAACCTCCCTAAACAGAAAGAGCCCCCCCATCGAGGTGACATTGGGTGGGGAAGGTTCATGTTACGCCAGTTTGTCCACCATCCTGTAGCCTGTGACCTTAAATACAAACTGCGCGATAACAGGACCGACCCTACGTAAATTTCACCTTACCACCACCCCTATTTATTTGGTTGAGGGCCCATGCAGTATGGGAGAATCCCAACACGAACCTGCGGTAGAAATTGGCAAGGCCCAAGAAGCTCCGAAGCTCAGTGAGTGTGGTTGGGGCTGGCCAGTAATAAATGACTTGGATCTTGTCTGGATCCACATGTACGCCATGTTGATCAATGATGTAGCCCAGGTAGTGGACCCTGTCCATGTCGAAGGAGTATTTTTCCAAGTTGGCATATAGCTTGTGCTGCCGCAGGGTGTGCAGAACCTATTGAATATGTTGCAAGTGTTTGGTCCAATTCTTGTTGTAAATTAAAATGTCATACAAATACACCACTACAAAAGTATTGGTGAATGGTTGCAGGACATCTGTCTGTTCTATCGGGACTTGGTGGTAGCCAAACTTCAGATCAATCTTACTGAAGTATTTTTCCCCCGTAAGTTGATCAAGGAGGTCGTCAATTCGGGGAATCGGGTACCGGTTTCTGACTGTAATTTTATTCAGAGCCCAGTAATCAATACAGAGTCGCTAGGTTCCATCTTTCTTCTATACCAACACGATTGGGCTCCCGCAAGGTGATGAGCTGGGATGGATGTGCCCCTTGTGGAGAAATTCTTGGATTTGTCGCTTGATCTCCTCATTCTCTAACAAAGAGAAGCGATAGACTGGCCCATTGGGTAGCGGTGCATCAGGGGTCAGATTGATGGGGTGCTTGACCTGGCAGTGCAAAAGTACCCCTGTAGGTGAGGAGAAGTTATCTGATTATTCTTCCACGACCTTATCTACTTGCTTCTACTGTGTGGAAAGGTCGGTCGCAGAGACCCTAGATGTCATTGTGATCTTTCGCTTATTCTGAGAGCGATTCACGAAGAATACAAACTTCCCCGTCTGAGAGATAACCTTCCTGCATTGCTTAGAAGAGATCAAAGAAATAACACTAGGTGGGACTACCTCGGGTATCCTGTAAAATTTCTTGTTCAAAGTAATAATAACACTACAAGACCTAGACTCATATACAGAATGATGTTTCCATAATTAAGGTTGACCCAAAAGAACATCACAAACTTTGAGAGGAGCAACGTCACACAATACCTCGTCTTTGAAGGGCTTGATGTCGTACGACAGTTGACATTGTTGGCTGACGTGGAGATCACTTCCTTGGCGGAGCCATCCAATGGTGTAGGGTTGTGGGTGTGGCATTGTTGGCAGGGCCAACCACTTGACGACCTCTGCTGAGATGAGGTTCTTCTAGCTAGCGCTATCAACGATGAAGTGCAGCGGGGTGCCTTTTACCCACATCTGTGAATGGAAGAGGTGCTTTCCTTCTTCTGGCTCATCTGGTTCACCAGGCTGGAGCTTGGTGGTAGCAACAGTGGCACTGGGTTCTGCGTCAATGATCTGTCTTTCCCGTTCTGATTCTGGATCAGAGACAGAATCTGCATCTGATTCAAAGGCTTTCACTTCGGCCACTAGTGACTGCTTTGAGCGGCAATCAACAGTGTTATGGCAAGGGCTCTTATGGAAGTCGCACCACTTCCTGGTATCTTTCTTTGTCTTTCTGGTGTCCTTCTTTGCTTGCGGTTTGGACTTATTGTCCTGATACTATCCATCTTTTCTCTGTCCTTTGTTTTATGGGTTGGGGCTGCCCTTTCCTGGCTTTTGTTGTGAGGGGTTCCTAGGCCCAAATAGCCACATATTTTGTTTGAGCATCTGCTCGATTTTGACGGCATATCTATAGGTCATGCCCAAGGATGAGATGTCCAGAAATTCCATTTCGGTCTAGATGTATCTATGCAGAGAACCACGATACTTGAGCACCAGATGTCGCTTTGAATCTTTGATACCCAGCTTGGTGCGCAAGGTATGGAAGATATTTGTGAAATCTGGCACTGCTTGGTCTCTTTCTTGCTGCAGTGTGGTCCATTTGGTATACAGGTCGTCATAACTTCCGACAGGGTAGTATTGTTCCTTAATAGCATCCTTGAAGGATTCCCACATGGTCGTGACTGAAAATAATGAGGGTTCCTATGTTTCCTTTTGCTCACAGAAAGTTTCCCACCAATCTTTGACATGGGGAATGACTTTGAGGAGAACAAATGTAATCTTTTCTCTATTCGAAAAGTTATGGACAGAAAAATACCCTTCTAGTAGATTCAACCACTTATCTACAACATCTACGTCTATCTGACCTTCAAATATAGGAATATCGAAGCTTATTTGTACCTTGAAGGGGGTGGCGCCTCTGTTAAAAGAAGATGCGTCACCTGTTGGTAGCCGCTGAAGGATTTGCGCAAAACTATCTATCATCTCGTTCCTCTGTTGCGTGAGGGATTCCTCAATCAACAGTTTGAAAGGATCTCCTATCCCGTCATATTTCTTTTCTCTTTCCATGAGAGGTCGCTTGGGCGTGCAAGAGATTTTTTCCTCAAGAGAAATAAGCTCGAGACCCAACTCTTTGTACTCCGACCTTGTTGAGGACATGCATTAAGACGACAAGGAGAAGACCGCTTTGATACCATTGATCCGGATTTTATGAGTAGAACGAAATGAATATAGATTATTAACAGGTGCTTAACAAAAAATAACAGAGATACAATAAAACTGGTTTTCTATTCAATAACGAAATAAGCTGAAAACTGTAAAATGTAGCGGAAACAAGCTTGTTGGAATGGTGGCGGCTTATCTCTGAGAAGAGATGTGAAAGTTGCGCTCATTCGCAAGAAGATCATTACAATGAGGCTATGAAGGCCTTTTTACAATAAGAAGGAATGTCAAAAACCCTAGACATCCAAAAACCTAACCCTAGGAGATGAAGCGCCAAAATTCATGTGGGCTCTGTTTGGGTAAGTTAGTACATCAACTACCCGGGGTCGTAACTTTTGCATACGATCTTTGTTTTAGGTGTATGATAGCCTGTTGGAAAGGTATCATCGAGGAGATTCATTTTAGACATAACATCAAAGGAACTTCCATATTTCAAACCTGTTTTCCCAAAAAACATCGTTTAGGGCCTCAAAACGGCTCTGAAAGTGAAAACTGCTAAAAATAGTAAATTACCAAAAATGCCAGAAAACTATTTTCAGCCAGTTGGAAAAGGTGGGTGGCCACCGATATCCATATGGATCACAACTTGAATTCACATAATGGACAATATTCAGAGACACATGCTACAGACAGGTGCATATGTCTTGAGTGAACTAAAAAAATTTGCTTTGCGGTTTGAAGAGAAGATTTACATAGTTGCTATGAATCAGGTGTGCTACTCAATTGTTCTGACAATTTTCTTCTGTGGATAGTAGCTTTGATCATTTTTTGTTATCTTGCCTGTAGCAGTTATGGTATAATGAGTAGTGAACTGGGATTCTTGTTTGGTTAGAGTAGTACGCCCAGTTGGATTAATGTTGAGATAAAAAGTTTTTATGTTCCAGTTTTACATCACATCTATCAAACTTTTGTACCTTGAAAATATACATCAAGTTCCACACCTCATGAATTCTGGTGCTCCAAGAGTTCTCCCCGATATCATATACATAGTCTTGTTTGTTTTGGCCTCTGATACCAACAACAACGTGCCCATCTATAGTATGATTCCCAGAAACTCCTTCAAACTCATGCACTACTCTCCCTATATTTGTGTCATTGTCCTTGTGCTCATGAACAGGATCTTCAAATTCAACATTATTCTTCTTGTTCTTCTATGCCCTTTCCTTTTTAGTTAATCCCACATATTTTCTTTCATCCCTATGCCCAAACCCCCTCAAATCTGGCTTGCTTCCAGCAAAAATCATAGCGGGAAATCCCTCCCTATCCTTCACAAATTTATACTCAACTTCATCTCTTCCCTAACTAAATTTTTTAGGAATACCTTTCAGAAATTTGGCACCAGTAGACGACTTGTTGCTCAGATCTTCACCATACTCACATCTCCCTCCAGCGGAAAACATATTTATTGCATTCCAGGATCGAGTCCAACATCCAGTCCTGGTAAACAAATCACAACGCAAAAGACAATTCAACATTACCAACAGAGGGTTCAAAATGAACACATGGTCTGATTGCACTTATACCATGTTCTATTCCTCTTCTTTCCTTTTTTTTTTCCTCACGGAATAATTTCTTTCAAATGAAAATAGGCCTCTTATTTCGGTGTTTTTTTCCTCACGGAACAATTTCTTTCAAATGAAAATACTAAATAGGCTTTTACATGCATATGAAAAGTGTCAAGGTTTTGGGCTACTAACTTGGCTCTTTTCACACATGCCACTACATTGTTGCACTGCGTAGATCTGTTGAAACACTTCCTTGCTGCAAGAACACTATCCATGAAGACATGAAGATTCATGGGAAGTAGTGTAATGGGGAAGCTTACTAGGCCTACCTTCCGGGTAACTAGAAGAGAAAGGCGATAGTATAAAGGCACCCTGTCTACTGACAGGACAAATTTTGTTGTTAAAAACACTTTGTAGTTAAAAACCATGAGTTAGCATACCTAAAAATATATGGTCTAACATATTAAATTTGCATTCATCTTGGTAGGCAAAATATCCATTTTTTTTTTTCATTAGTTTTTCACCACATGCTATAGTTTTTCAAAAGCGAGGAAGAAAAACAAACTAACAACACCAAAAGAGAGCAACTTGTTCCATCCTTGCGAGGAAGAAAAACAAACTAACAACACCAAAAGCGAGTAGCTTATTCCATCCCCGTGAGGAAGAAAAACAAACTAACAACACCAAAAGCGAGCAACCTGTTCCATCCCTGCTGCCTGTTTAATCTATTCTAAATCCAATATAAATTGTTTCAAAATTTTCTTTAGATATGGAGTCTGCGTGGACTTCCTTTAAATACTCGAGACATTGATTCAACAACATGCATTTTCATATGTAATGTTCGTGTGGAAAAATTGGCATGAATATCCATGGAATTATTATCATGTTGAATCATTTAAAGCTTGTGTAATGATAGAGATGATGAAGTGTTAATGTTGTTTTTAAAAAAAAAAAATCATAGGTTAAAACCAGGAAAAGATAGATCATGAAGAGCTCTATTTTATTAATTTATGGGAATAAGCTATTTTAAATTGAGTATGTAATTATTTAGTGTTTATGGTGGTGGATATAAGTAAATAAATTAAATACTTTCCAACTGTGTATATTAACCACTTTAATTTAAATTATACAATTATGTTAGTTTATGAATATCTATCAAAATGCCTTGGCCACAAATACTGAAATGCTATGTGCTTGTGGGCACTCTTTCATCTCAATACATCTTCCCTTTCTTGATGATAAGCACCTTTCTTAACACAACTTGTGAATCCCCAACTCTGAGTATTCGTTTTGGCTACATCGCGAGGTTGCCCATCTTTAATCTACGTTTTGTGAAACACATCTCTAATTGAAGCAAATAAAATGGTACTTTGGCAAATAAGCTCACTCAAATTCCAGCTCCAATCAGCAGTACAAAAACTCTAGGAAGGAGTTTACTCTCTCCCAAGCATCATCTACATGCACAACTGAAAGACTACTGAAGCAAACCAACAAACCAACAGAGCTCTAGGGACACTCCTGAGACATTGCAGAAAAGAGTTCCAGTTACCATCAACTTTTAAATATATTCCATACCCATACCCATTTTATTTTTTCAAACTTTCTCACATGGTAGAATAACTTATTACTATTATGGAACGCCCTTAATTTTTTTTTTTAATATTATTAATATTTACTATTTTTTTTTAAATATAATACTATATATTTGTTTGTTTTAATTTTTTTTGAAAATTGATGATTTAAAAAAAGAAATTATGATTAACATGTATTTGTTTAATTATCTTCTAAAATTAATTCTTTTTAATTTTTATTAAAAACATGATCTTTTTAAATTATATCTTTTTAAGCATGAAGCACAAGTAAATGGTGAGAATCGAACTTGAGACCTTCTTTACATATTTCCTTCCATTTACACGACACATGCCAATCGGTCCCGCCTTTTAAAAATATTATATATATATATATATATATATATATATATATATATATATATATATATATATATATATATATATATATATATATATATATATATATATATAT
>ML785254.1:245079-272123 GCA_009831015.1 Picea engelmannii
GTTTCTTTTAGCAGTTCAGAGAGTAGCTTGGTATCCTTTAAACCCCCTCTTCAGCCCTGCATTTCCTGTGCTGGTTCCTCTAAGTCTACCTTCCCGGGTTGACAATTAAATGTTGATTTACATGGTATATCTGCAGCTCGACAGTGACCTCTCCCCAAACTGGAAGAGTGTGCGCACGTCTTAACCAATTGTGCTATCTCATGGGACTTATTACCTAGTATCTTAAATACTTACTAATAATTACTTTAATACTTATTAATTATTATTACTTACTATTTCTTATTAATATTACTTAGTATTACTTACATTTATTTATTACTAATTAATGTATCAATTTAACTTTAAAACTCTTTAATTATTATTACCTATTATTTATCATTACTGATTATTTCTTATTTCTTATTTATTACTATTACTATTAATTATATTTAATTTATTATTTATTAATATATTATTCTTTAATTAAAATTTAATATATTTCTTATTTTTTAATTTTTCTACTATTAAATTGTAAATCCTTTTTCGCATCATAAGCTTAACCTGATAAGTCTTAAACTACTCTTAGAATTTAAATTGTCCTGCAACTCTTACTTTTAACTATTAGTCCTCTTAATAATGAATTGCTTCAACTCTAGATAATCCAGAAAACCTCATAAAAAAATTTCACACAATAGTTTGAAAATAAGTATTTAATAATTTTTTAATTAAATTAATATATTATATCTAATTATAGCTCAAATCCACTTCGTCATTCTAATGTATCTTTCCCACTTTTTTTTTTAAGTCAAATCTACTTGGTCATCTCAATGTATTTTTTTCCACTTTTTTTAAAACTCAAATCCACTTAGTCATTCTAATGTACTTTTTCTATTTTTTTTTAAACTCAAATCCACTTCGTCATTCTCATGTATCTTTTCCACTTTTTTAAACTCAAATTCACTTGGTCATTCTAATGTATCTTTTCCACTTTTTTTAGGTAGTAGTTTGTTAGTTTCGTTGATTGGATTTTTTCGTAATATGTTGGAGAAATAGAAATTAGTTGAAATTACAAGTTACCAAATAATTTATTTAGTCAAAAGATTATTTTGAGATAAAATAATTCAAATTGTAAGTTAATAAATGATTTACTCAATCAAAAAGTTATATATCCTTAACAAAAAGTAATATATTCTTAAAAGGACGAAATACTTGTTTTTAATAATTGGATTCATTCTATTAAACAAAATTACAATATAACAAATGTTATATGCACTTCAAATACAATATAACAAATGTTATATGCACTTCAAATAAGGGTTTTATCTTTGAACATAGTTTTTGTTCTTATATTTCTTTTCATCCTACTTTATATAAGATTCATAAATAAAAAATTGTAAAATATATAAGATTTATAAAAATAATTGTTTTTACAAATTATAGTGTCATCATCCTAAAAAAAATATGAGAAGTATATATTTACTTTATTTTTTAATATTGATTTTTATTTAAAAAAAAACATAAATATAAGAAAAACATAATTAAATCTAAGATTTATGAATATAATGGTTAAGAAAATATGTTTCTTTTTAAGAAGTTACAAGTTCAAAAAGGAAGATAAAGTATAAATATTATTTCTCTTTAAATTGTAAGAATGTATCGAATATATTTAAAATCTAAACAACATATTTTAATGATAAGATTATTTTTCTTCAAATAATATTAAGTTTTTAACTAATCAAACCCCTACAATGTTAATGTGAACATATTAACTAATCATCCTCTCTCTAATACTAACATATCTATATTTCAAAATGCTTATTTCTTTTTATCATTGAATAACATAACTTTTCCTAAGACTTAACTCCCTTTTAAAATTTTAAGCCAAACTATGTTCTTAAAATAATCATTTTATTACTTAAATTTATGAAATATACCTACCTACTTTCATATTTCAATGCTTATTTATTTGTTCTTAAAATAATCATTTTATTACTTAAATTTATGAAATATACCTACCTTACTTTACTTTTATATTTCAATGCTTATTTATTTTTATCATTGAATAACATAACTTTTCCTAAGACTTAACTCCCTTTTTAAAATTTTAAGACAAAATAATCATTTTATTACTTAAATTTATGAAATATACCTACCTTACTTTTATATTTCAATTTATGAAATTGAAAAATAAAACAAATAAAAAATATTAAGACAAACTATGTTCTTAAAATAATCATTTAATTACTTAAATTTATGAAATATACCTACCTTACTTTTATATTTCAACCTCCTATACTATAAGTTGAAAAATAAAATAAAACAAATAAAAAAATATTTAAATAATTAAACAAGGCATATTAGAGATTATATATTTGATAGGATATTTGTATTTGACATTTACATTACACATTTGTAAATGATTAATTTTCATAATTGACGACGTGAATATATATATATATATATATATATATATATATATATAATTGATTCATTTTAATTATTGGATTAATTCTTTTATATTATATTATATTATATGTTATGTTATGAATTTTAAAGATAATGAGTGAAATGAAGATAGTTTAGTTTAAAGAATTGAGAAGGAGAAATGTTATTTCATATAAAAAAAATTGATTTAAAACAAATTAATATAAATTATTGTTTTTTTCAATTTATATTTATATTTAGTTTAAATTAAATTAATATAAATTTTTTTTCAATGTATATTTAGTGTAAATTAAATTAATATAAATTTAGAGTGATTGGTTTTAAAGAGTTTTATTTTATATGGTCATCCAAGTTTTAAATTTATTGTAAGTAGGGATGAAATATCTAAAAAAATCCATTATATTAAAGATGAGTGATTTTGATAACTTAAATGCACATACATCTCAAACAATTTTAAAATTTGTTGCAAATCTCCACTTTCAACACACCCATAATTATGTTATTAAAATTGGAGCTTCCATTCCCTTTTAGATATACATGGATATAACAAAATCTCTATTTCAATGTTTTAAGAATTTCAATTACCCACTTTTATAACTTTTTTATATATCCATTTTCAAAATATTTAAATTGAGGTAACTAATTAGAGGTTCCTTTTATATATAAATATAAGTTGGATGATTAAAATGGATGTGAACAATTGTTGTAAAACTTAGTAACTAAATGTAAGTCAAGAATTATTGAAAATTAAATAAGACATAAAAGAAAATGTAATGTAAAGTTAAATAAGATAAATGAGAGGAAAAATAAAGAACTAAATGAAAATAGAAAAAAATAGAAAAATAATAGGAATAGGAATGAGAAACCTTCCTTTATTTCTTCTTGTAATTTTTGTCTCAGAGGGATTTTGGCTAATTGCTTGCCAACAAGAGGAGGAGGCACAAAGAGCCATCTCACTAAATTTCAAATCTGATTAACGATCAAGAAAACCATTTTATGCTAGGTTATTTTCTCTTCAAGTTTTCATAGGTGAAATAGATGTGTCCATTACATGCTTCATGTTATGTGTAATGAGAATCTCTTATATTTGTTGGATATATCACCCTTCTTCAATTTTAATTTAATTGTTGTCAATGCTTTTAATGGAAACTACTATGCCTTAATGGCTGCCTAGTATTTTTCAATGGTGTAAGAGTTCATCTCTCTACTATGCATGAAGGATTCTCTCATGGTTTCACTATCCTTTTGGCTAATATGAATGCTAACAACTCTATTTCCTCCACCATTGGTTTATTTATGAGATTGGACATATAAGGACATGATTATATGGTTGTTGCACTATTATAGAGATATCACATTTTTTGTTCTCTTTGTTTATTGACCATTGGAGAGGGGAAAAAACATTTTTATTTCTTTCCATGTCTTTGTTTATTGACTATTAAAGAGGAGAGAAAACATTTTTATTTATTTCCATGTCTACTACAGGCCATTATCTAGTTTTTTGAAGGATCTATTGTTGCATGTGGACATGCTAAAGGCCATACTCAACCCCAACAATCTCTCCACAGGTTGTACAAGCTAATTGTTTGTGTTTGGCGGGTGTATGTTGGATATTATAAGTTGTACACCCAATGCACTAGTAATCTCTTCCTTCATGGAGGTCACTCTTCCTCTTCTTTTGTATGAGTGTATATAATTGCTATTTTGACTCTTATATTGGAGTATCTAATTCTTTCCACATGATCAGAGCTTCTATTTTTTTTTAGTAGATGTTCCCTTAATGCTTTGACATTGGTGTATTTGTCTCCTTCGCCACCTTTTGATAAAACCAATTCTCACATGATAATCTAAATTTCATCTCATAAAAATGTTAATGGGAGTGTGAAACTTATGATGCTTCTTGGATTGGAATTCTTATTAATGGTTTCACCTTTTTATCAAGTGCTAGAGTCACTATTTAGTTTTGTGTTGGATTTTCCCATGGGGTTACAATGGTAATGAGAGTGTAGGGAGAACCATGACTTAGTGATGCAAGAGCATTGAAGTTATCCTCGGGATGCTAGGGTGAAGATGGCTACATAACTAAATTGATTGTTGTAGAACGTGACAAGCTACAAAACAATGACTATGTTGCGAGCTGATGAGTGATAGTGTTGTAGGAAGTGATAGCACTACAGGATAGTGGCAGTAATGGGGAAGAGATTAGTTGTTGCAGATCATAATGATGTTGCGGATTGTGGTAGTGCAACCAAAAGGTAGCGCTTGTTGGAACCCAAGGTTTTGAAGGAGTTGTGTGCAAATCAACACTATCTGTGCCCCTAGGAAGATACATTGTACAACTCTAGGAAGGATCATTATCTGCACCATCCAAAGAAATATTGTGTGCACCACCCCGATTTTTTAATTCACACAAGGAATCAAGAAGAGACCGCATGCAGACCAAATCTGAGCATATTTGCAGGAATATTTGTAAATGATTTTATAACAACCCCAATGATCATGGGAAAGGGTATGGATGAGATGGAAAGTTAGTTAGGATTTCCACACTCTGGGAAAGATATCGGGGATGCATGCAAACACATAAAGCGGGTAGGACTTGTGTTCACTCGAGAGAGTGGACTAGAGGAGTTGGATAGAGAGTTCAGGATTATAAGGGAAGAGAGAACAAAGATGAGACATAGTGTGAGTTCCAAGTAGAGTGTTGTCCCAGTTTTTGTATGAGTCTGTAATAGAGATAGAAACTGTGTATGAATGAAAGAAAGAGACTAGAGTGCATGGAACATCTCTAGTTATGGATTTTGTATCTGAATGACTCTAAAGTTAATGAATGAAATATGAAGTCCTTTCTCTATGGATTCTTTTGTGTCATGGTTTGAATGTATGTATGTTTACTTTTTTATGCATAACAATCTATCACTTAGTTATAAATGAATGAATGGGTTTATTCCTAAGAGGTTTTCTTCTATGTGTTGTCCCTTCACATCTGACACAAGATTAATGATATATATGATTCTCATGGAATCTTGGGTGAGACCTTATTCGGTCCTTGACTGAAGATTGAAATATGCCAACATCTTGGGGTTTTTTTGGTAAAATTTTATGAGCCCTGGATCTTTAACCCCCCAACGAACAAAAACACTCCAACAAATGGTTTTGTTGTCGGGACATAAAGTTTTTGTACTGAACGATGAAGGGAAAGAATGAGGTGGAAACCTTCTTGAGAGAAAATACAAGACTGGTTATCCATGAAGGAATATGAATTCACAAGAAGAGATACTAAGAACTGACTGGCCAAAAGATGGAAACAAAGGTATATCTATACACATTTGTATAAAATTGTCTTCGATGATTTTCCTTGTTTGTTGTATGAGTGGATAAAGAGGCAAACATTGATTAACATTGCATTTGAAGCCCAAGAGCCACTAGTGTGGGACCAGAATATGGTCAATAGACTAAATTATGTGGATAGTAAGTGGGACAGAGTAGTCAACTTCTAGTTCGATTGGGTTAAGGTGTAACATCCCTCTCTTGCGAGCACATGTTATTGATTTCTTCTTTGAGGACACTTGCGTACAAGTGATCCGGTTTTAGTATATGTTGTTTGTTTCACTTATGGATTCTTATGATGATGCTGATGGATTATGATATTATTTTATTTGATATCTATGTATTGATATATGTTATTGGCGAGTTTCCCCTAAGTGTGCAGGACACTTGACATAATGGGGATGTCGATGGCATCAATGGACCTCCTTGGACTCTAGATTGAGTCAGGGAGTGGATTGTATTGGTTTGAGTATTTTATTTATGCATATGTGACATATGATCAGGTATATTATGATGTTGTGTATGGATCATTGACATTGTTCTGTTGATGGATGCAGGTTGATGATTGCTTTCTAATCAGAACCACATAAGAAGTATAAGGGCCATGCACAACAACCAGATATTGAGGGAGAGGTGTGGTAGCAACCATGTCACAATCTACTAGCACTCTCGTCGTAGCTCGAATTATAGGTTGACGATTACCTACTTCAAGAGATCCACAAGTGAGGGCAGACTAAGACACTCACTCACGAATATTATAATGGGCGTGCAATAAGGAAAGGTCCTTATTCCTTAGATTCCCTTAGTCTCTCACAAGGTCTCATGAATGGATTATTGATTCCAAGGGTTGGACAACTACCAAAACTAGTCAAAGGCGAGTGCACCCTTGGAGCACGTAGTGCGTCTTGAAGGGCATGTCGCGTAATTAAAATTTGAATCGAAGGCTAGTGGCACCCTTGGAGCACGTAGTGCATCTTGAAGGGCACATCGCATAGTTAAAATTTAAATCAAAGGCGAGTGGCACCCTTGGAGCACAAAGTGCGTCTTCAAGGGCACGTTGAGGTATTTAAAAAAAAATGAGTCAATGAATCTAGGTGGCTTAGAAAACTTGAGAGAATGTTAAACCTGTAAAATCTGGAGCACCCATCGAATTAATTAATTGATTAATTGATTAACCAAAGAATGAATTTATTAATCATAATCCCTAAGGGTCTAAGATCGTGCAAATAAAAATGCAACTACGCCTAAGTCTAAGATTAGTGAGAAGACTAAAAGCTAATTTTATAAATTAAATAATGAGGGGTGAAGTAAATCAATTTAAGAATTCAATAAAAATAAAACAAATCTAAGGAGTGATTTAATACACATTGTGCAAGTAAATGCAAAAATTAGAAATTAAAATAAGAAAGGAATAAAGCGTACAAGAATGTGTAAGCATAGAAAGGTATCAAAAGTCTAGTCTAACTAGAGAACATTCCTATTTTAACTCAACTTCGTTTATAAAGGTGTCAGTCATAAATGGGAATTAAGGGAATGAAGGGACAACTAGGAGTTATTTTAGGAGCATTTTTAGGATGGGTGAGGGAAATTGACTTCTAATTAAATTAAATTGTGGATTTACTTGTGCAACTAAGGGAACGGGTGACAAGTGTATGGGGGGAATAATTCGTAATTAAATTAAAAAAAACAAATTAAATGTGCAAATGGAAAGTTGTCACTAAAGAATTTCTATAAAAAAATTGGTTGAGAGAAGGAAGGGGACACACTGGTTTTGAGTAAGGTTATGCTACAGAAATTCTGAGTGATTTTACTTGTAAGAGTTGGGATACCCATCTCGAGAGAGAGTGGTGGCTCTACCTTGTGAGGCGATCTAGGAGCTAAAGTACTTTTCTGGTTTTGTGTGCATGGCCCCTTTGCAATTCGAGGGGCTAAGGGGGAAGAAGAGTACCCATAGCATTGACTAGGAGGTACCGGTGAAGTCCTTGGATTGGAAAGCGAAGGATCTTGGCGCAAGTTGAAATGGAAATCTCTGGAAGTATCAATCCTCGTCGACAATGGTTTATTGGTTACGATACTCCATCCTTGTATTGTTGTTTAAAAGTTCATGAAGTTTGTGGAAATTCATGTTCATGTTTTGTAGTGGAAATTTTAAATTGAAATGGGTTATATGTCAAAAATTTTAATTGAAATTTGTTATATGTCCAAATTCATGTTCTGTAGTGGAAATTTTAAATTGAAATGAGTTATATGTCGAAATTTTAAATTGAAATTTGTTATATGTCCAAATTCATGTTGGAATTTCATGTCCTTGTTATGTAGTGGGAATTTTAAATTGAAATGGGTTATATGTCGAAATTCATGTTCTGTAGTGGAAATTATGTAGGATTGTAGGGATACTTTGTGGTTCAGTGGGCCTTGAAACCCACTTCGCTTGTGGAAAAACTCTAGATTGTTGGACCAGATCTAGGATGGTTCCGTGAACACTAGAATGATAATTGCTTCCTATGGAGTTTTTTTTTTATCAAGTACAACCTCTACGAGATTTATAGATCACTGTTGTAAACCATCTTCTTTTTTTTATCCTGGAAAAATCCACGGGCTCTGAGTTTTAAAGGATTGTGATCGCTGCTTCAATCAATTACATTCTCCTTCTTGGGTGAATTCCTTCATCTGAGTTTTAAAGGAATTTGGGACTGAATCTAGGTTGTTGGGTACGCTTTCACCTTTCTCTTTCCCTTGAAAAAACTGGGCTTGCTGAGTGCACCCATCCCCTACTCCTTTCATTGACAGATCAGAGTTCTTAGTGCGCCCTTCCTCAATGAATTTCTTCGACCTCCCCAACGATATGTTGAACCAGACCTACGTTTTTTTTCTCTGGTCTTCCTCCGTGAATTTAGAAACCTTTATGTGTTTGGCTTGAATTTTACCTTCATTTTCATGCCTGGAGTATGCCTCAGATTTCCTACTCGACTTGTTTTTATTCTTACTCCTTATGGCGAATGGCATCAGATCTTGCCCGATGTTTTGTGAGTTCTCTCAGCCAATTTTATTGTGCCCCTCTCCCTTACGATTCTTCCTATTCCCTTTGCTATCCTTCTAGACAACATCGTAAGTTTACTACTCCTCCTCTCTAGAAAAACGAACCCACTGAACACGTGTAATTCATCAGCTAAGCATTAGATCACCTTGACTAGAAATGGTTTGTTCTTGATGGTTACAATTACTGCCCTTATTCATGTCACCCAACTCTTACATAGGAATGGCTCCATGCATTATCTAATCTACTTTTAGTCTCAATGGTATGGAACCAATATTTTCGTTGGGGCGCTTGGTGAGATATCCCTTATTTTTTTTGTTATGGGAGCATTGACTGGAGGCTTTGGTCGCTTGGTGGTTGTCTGTGGGTTGACATTTTGAGTCATTTTTCCCTGGAGTTGAAGCATGACAGAGAATCCATCTTCCTTACCTATTCTCTTCCTACAACAGGGTAGACTTTGTTTTCCTTGTTATTAAAATTTCCTTAAAGCTTAATGTTTGTGCAGATCTCAATCTACCTCTAGCATGATGGGGATTGAGACCCCTTCATATTTAGTTCTCAGATGGGTACACAAGGGAGCCCTTGGTTATCTCATATTTTCTTTTTCGATTGAGTCATAGTTTTCTTACTTAGAGAAGTAATCCTCAGCGTGTTATATCTACAATTCCTTACTTGGAAGTTGAAACCCTTCACCTTGTACAAGATGTTGAAAGAAGCTATTATAGGAAACCAAAATAAGTCTTGATTTACTGTGCTTGAGTGAGCTTCGTATAGTTATGCCTAAATGTGAGGGGTGGGTGAGATTCCTTTAATGTCTACAATGTTGATGTTGACCCTTGGTCAATGGATATACCAAGGACTTAGCCTTGGGTCCTCATAACTTGTTTTAAAATGGTTGGGTCCTTCTTTCAAATTTTAAATTGAATTTTAAGTTAGGAGGGAATTCTTATATTATATGGCCTTAATAGATTGTTCATCTCAAATTTAAAATAGGATTACAATATAATAATCAGGTACTTATTTATGGTTAAATAGAAGTGTCTTCTCTTAAATTGGATTGAAAGATAGTACATGTATTCCTATGATTTTTTAAATGATTAAGTGTTTATCCTTCGTAGCGCTATGGGATAATGTTGATGTATAGATGATTAAGTGATTAGATCTTCTTGTGTGAATGGAATTTAATGTAATACATGATGGTTTTAGATATTAGACTTCTTGTGCGCAATGAAATTATGATGTAATGAATGATTGTTTTGATATTAGACTTCTCGCATGAAATGAATTTTAATGTGATGGATGATTGCATTTATGTGATTGGAATTTTGCACCATGAATATAACTGAAAATTGCTCTTGCGCCTTAGATTTAATGTGGTGTATGATGGGTTATGTGATTGATTAGAATACTTGCATGCCATGATTTAGATGTGATGTATGATGATAAGTTGATGATGACCCTTACAACTGAATAATTGATGTTTAGGTTGATGGATTTGATCTAGTTGATTGTGGCTTTATTGTGTTAATGGGATTTAGACACCTCCTTGTTCCTTAGAACAGTCACCATCATTGAGACCTTAAATGGTCAAAATCAATTGGATCCTGGGCTTCAGCATTGCTTATGTGTCCCGGAGGTCCTAACCTTGCAGGGTAGGTTGGGCAGGTAGTCATTTTAATATTCATTATTTGATTGATCATTGTTTATAAATTGTTTCAAGATGATTGTGATGTGCTAAGCGATGATACTATTTATGTTTATGTGTTTCTATTCTTTTTATTGATGAGTTGAATGCGTCATTATTGATTTCAATGATGAGTAGCTAGTAATTCTTTTACTTATGATGTCGTTGATTTTGTGTTGCTATGATTTATATTGTTGACGTTAATTTCCTAATGTAAAAAAAATTGATTACCTTTTATGATTCGCTTTCCTAGTCATAAAAGAGGGTCCATTACATATGGTATCAGAGCGGGTTCAACCATGTGACTTTGGATCATCATGCCTTCCTCTATGTTATACATTGATCAATAATTTATCAATAATTTAAAATTTAAATTGGTCCCTAGGGTAATCCTAGATAGAGGACGTCGTGGAGGTAGATGATGTAGTTCTAGGGGAGGAGGTGTGACACCTCCAGTAGCATCCACACCAGAGGGGTCTAACCCCCAAGGAGAAGAACAATTCATCAAACAAGATCAGATTGTTGTGGGGGATGTGGTTGATTGGAGGAGGTCCTTTCAGAGGATGTTAGAGGCCTTAATTAACCAACTTGGTAGAGATAAGGCTAGGGTGCCTATACCTAATGAGGGTTCACAACACACTCCAGTTGGCCATGGTATCATTCACAGAGAAATCAAGAAGGTTAAGTTTCCCAAGTTTATGGGTGCCACAGACGGCTCAGCCGCCAAGGCAGGGTTGGAGGACATGAATATGTGCTTTCACTTCGGAACCATGCCTCCAACATGAAGGTCCACATGGCAGTCTTCCAATGGAAGGGAAGTTCTCTTCTATGGAGGAAGACACTTCTGCCTCAACTAAACATGGTCGTTGAATACATGTCATGGGAATTTTTCAAGGAGCGGTTCCGGGAGAGGTATTTATCGGAGGAATTCATCGAGCGCCAACTCAATGAGTTCAACGTCTTACAACACGATGGTCATACAGTGATGGATATGAGGCCCGATTCATGGATCTACTTCGGTATGCGCTGCATCTTAACACAAAGAAGTTGAAGTTCAACCATTTTTTGTTTGGCCTTAACTTCAACATTCATGTGAAGGTGAGGATCTTAATTCCTCAGACGTTGCACGATGCAGTCCATAAGGCCCTCATAACCGAGGAAGAACCAACCAGCGGGGGCTAAGGCAGGACTCCTACAAGACTGACTGGACAGACAACCTCATTTAGGCCAACATCGTCTACTTTGGGGACCAAGAGTATTGGGTTGAAGACTAGATGCTATACATGTGGAGAGCCACATTACTAGTGAGATTGTCCGGTTGAGAGGGCTAGAGCAGTCAGGTTAGCCAGACACACTACAGTTGGATATTTTGGCAAGGCCCACAGGATTCATGCAACGGTAAACAATCTCCAAGCCAAGCACCAATCTACTATGCTCGATACATCGGAATGATCTCCAATCAAACTGTTAGTAATTTGATAGATCCTGGTGCTACCGAGAGATTTATTACTAGTGCAACACTGAAAGGATTTATGGTAAAGGCAGTCAAACAGGACAATTTTAGATATGTAGAAATGGATTTAGGTGCCAAACAAAAGGTTGATGGGAAGGTTACGACTATCGTAGTAACCTAGTATATTTTGTAATGAAGTCTGACCTATACGTCATGATCTTAGGATCTTACCGGCATGGACTGGTTGGAATCGCATGATGCGATACTCAATTGTAAGACAAATTGCTTAAGTTGACCGATGATGAGAGATAGAGAAGACTGATTGTAGGAGGAACCCAAGGAGTGTCCTTGAGGTTCATTCCTTCCCTACAACTACAGAAGTGCATGCACAAAGGATACAATATATATGCAATTTTAATGTTGAACGACAAGGGTGTACGGAAGGACTACAAAACTTTCTAGTAGTACAATAGTTTTCGAATGTACTTCCAGAAGAGTTACCAGGATTGTCGCCTGGAAGAGAGATAGGAGTTTACAATCGACTCGAAACCTGGAATTGAACCGATAGTAAGAACACCTTATCGGATGTCAATGCCTGAGTTACAGAAGTTGAAAATGAAACTGAAGGAGTTGTTGGACCTAGGACATATACGTCCAAGTGTGTCACCTTGGGGTGCGCCTGTTATTTTCATATGGAAGAAGGATGGCTCGTGGAGACTCTGTATTGACTACCGTCAATTGAACAAGGAAACAATCAAGAACCAGTATCTGTTGCCAAGAATAGACAATTTTTTTGACCAAATGAAGGGTGCGATGGTGTTTTCAAAGATCGACTTGAGATCAAGATATCACCAACTACATATAGAAAAGGAAGACATTCCGAAGACCACATTCAAGACGAGGTTCGGACATTACAAGTTTAACGTTTTACCGTTGGGACTGACAAATGCCCCAGGGGTATTTATGAGCTTGATGAATGGGGTGTTCTATGAATACTTGGACAAGTTTGTTCAAGTATTCATTGAAGACATATTGATATATTCTTGGATGATGATAGAAAATGACGAACATTTTCGCTTGGTACTACAATGTTTATGAGAAAATAAATTATATGGGAAACTCTTGAAATGTTCTTTTTATAAATCGAGGATTCATTACTTAGGGCATGTTATTTCTGGCGAAGACATCGTTGTGAATCCAACGATGGTAGAGGATATTATGTAATGGAATGCGTCGATGAATGTACCAAAGGTACGTAGCTTCATGGGTTTAGCAAGATATTATCGACGGTTCATCGATGGTTTTTCAAAGATAGCAAATCTGATCACAAAATTGCAAAAGAAAAACAAGAAGTTTGTATGGACCGAGAAATGTGCGTAAGCATTTTGAAGGATCAAGGAGATATTTACGACAAATTCAATACTAAAAGTCCTCAACATGGATGAGGACTTCTTGGTATGCACAGACGCATCCAAGAAAGGCTTAGGCAGAGTCTTGATGCAAGACGATCGAGTGATCGCTTACATCTCAAGGAATTTAAGAAAGCATGAAGAGAACTACATGACACATGATTTTGATTTATTGGCCATTGTGTATGCCCTGAGAGTGTGGATACACTACCTGATTGGATGAAAATTCGAACTAAAAACAAACCACTGTGGCTTGCAACACATTTTTACGCAAAGTGACTTGAACATGCGACAAAGGCGTTGGCCAAAACTGCTTAGCAAGTACAATTTTGAGATTACCGACATAAAAGGAACAATGAATAGAGTGGAAAATGCGTTGACTCAGAGACCATGCATATTTTCGGTGATACCTCTTCATTCAAATATTCAGGAAAATATTCTAACTATACAGTGCGACGGTGACTGGTATAAAGAGGTTAAGGAAAATATCAGACAAGACACCATGCTGGTACCAAAGTTTGAAAGATATGCATTGGACAACGACAGATTGATGAGGTATAATAACTGGATTTACATACCACCTAATGAAAAATTGAGAAATTTGACCTTAAGAGAAGCTCATAGAGCAGTATACATGGCTCATCCAAGAGTCACGAAAATGAGGGTAGACTATAATCTCTTATTCTTCTGGAAGGGATGAAGGCGAACATAGTTATATACTTGGTGAGGTGTCTAGGATGTCAGTGAGTGAAGGTTGAACATAGACATTTGGTTGGATTACTACAACCACATGTCATTTGTTAGGGTCTTAACCCGCATATAGGTAGAACAATATATTCGGATGTAGTAAAGGTCAATATTAATAAGGCCTTTCAATAAAATAGAATAAGGAGGATGTAAGAAGACCTAATAGAAGCTTCCACTTCTAGAAGGATCTTCCTCTAGATGCTTCTTTTTAGTATAAATAGGAGTCGAGGGTATGAGAACCCTAGCTTGGATATTATTGTTATAGAGCTCTGCTCAACTAGAGGTTGCCCCCTCGAAGAGGCCCGTGAACATTTCTTTCAGATTCAAAGTGTTATTTATGTTGTTATTCTTATATCATTTTAGTGTTATTGTGGTGAATGTTATGGTTATATTGTTGTTATTCTGCCATTACTAGCATTTTATTTATGTTTTGCATACATTTTATATTTGGTATATTACAAGTGGTATCAGAGCACTTTCCTCGGCATAAAGTGTGGGTTAATTTTTTTTTCAGGGTAGAGATGTATCCTGGCGTCTTTACGCCACAAAGATCTGTCATTACGTGCATAAACTCACGGTTGAGGGATTCATACACGCATGAAATACAAGTGGTACTTAAGAACACATATGTTGGCCACCCTTGTAACCCCTGTTGGTACCCTTTCGAGTGGTAGCGCATTAGACAACACTTGTGTACGGATCGACCTAGATTACCTAAATCCCTCTTTAGATAAACTGATCAGCCACCTAACTGCTATAGTGTCACCAATAACATCACTCGGGAAGATACTCTCTAGTACCTGGGTAGTCAGGTAGTACGGCTAAGGGTACGATCTATCCTCCTTAGTTAGTGCCTTGAGATATTGGGTCAAGTACTATTTTTGGACCTCGCACGTATATCAGAGAGATATAGAACAGGGAAAACCCTTGTCTTTGGAACCCTTGAATACCTAACCCTTGGGGACAGAAACATAAAAAAATTAAAATAGACAAGATCTATTGCCACGCAACTGTGTTCGGGTTGCCAAGTAAATACACATTTATTTATGGCTAAGCATTTGGGTATTTCCTCTCTGCAGTATTATTCAGACCGGAGTATAACTCCGTAAAAAAAAAAGGTCTGAAAATTTGTTCACCATTATTTCAGACCTATTCCATTAGATTCATCTTTTCTCCCTTATCACATTCATCCATATCATTTTTTCGGCAAAATTTTCTTACCCTTCCCGCCCCTTTTCAGTTCCCCCATCCTCATGGCCCATACTCATAGCCAATACTTGGAAGCTCGCTTCAACACCTTGCAATATGGTCTCATTGAGACCCAACAAGAAGTGAAACAACTCAGTGCCAATGTCGCCGCCATCAATACAACCATGTAGTCCTCAATGGGAGAAATCAAACAAGACCTCACCACCCAGCTTGAATTAGTCTTTTCGGCACTCTGCACCAAATTGCATATCCCTACAGATAACCCTTCCTCTTCCTCACCCCCACATACTAAAGGTGACCATTCCTCTCATTCCCATACCTTGCAGAACCATTACTTTCAATGTGACCTACGCCTTCCACGGGTGGATGTGACCAAATTTGATGGCTCGGACCCCATCGGTTGGGTAACCCAAATGGAACATTACTTCTCTTTATACAACATTATATATGACTTGGCCAAACTCCGGCATGGTGTTCTCCATCTAGATCAAGAACGTTGGCAATGGAGAAAAAATTCTCGTCAAGGGTATATTGCTTGGACACAATTTGTGGCAGAGCTTTATGAATTCTTTGACACTGACATAAACCATTTGGGTCGTTTGACAAAGATGAAACAATTAGGAACAATGGAAGAATTTATAGCTTCCTTTGAGCACCTGGATTTTAGAACAGAGGGCATGTCTCATGCCTTTTTCCGAGAGTGTTTTATCAACAGCCTCAAGGATGAAATTAGGGCCCATGTCCTCATGGCTCGACCTGAGAGTTGGGTGGAGGCTACCAAAAGAGCTAAACAAGAACAACAGGTTGTATCTTCTCAAAACTGCAAACCCTCCTTCATCCCTCGCCCTAAACTAGTAAATCCCACTACTCCTTCTACTCCACTAAAGATCCAAAAAATTGACCCGGGTTGAAATGGTTGAATGCCAACTCAAAGGCCTTTGTTATAACTTTGATGACAAATATTTCCCGGGCCACAAGTGTAAATAACAAAATATTTTTATGGCCATCTCCGAGGAGGTTTCGAAAGAAGATGAAGAAACTCCCTCTATGTCTGAATCACCTGAATCCACTGACATAACCCCTCCCTCAGACCCTCTCGAAGTAGAACCAGTCATTTCCCTCAATGCTCTCACTGGCTTCTCCACTCCCCAAACCCTCAAGCTAATCGGTTACATCAATAATCAAAAGGTCATCATTCTAGTTGATAGTGGAAGCACCAATAATTTTATTTATCGCCGCATTGACCAAGAAACTCATTGCTACATCCATGTCATCAATAATTTCCAAATCATGATTGCCAATGGTGGTTCCATGAAATGTGGAGGGCGTTGTGAAAACGTGCGTCTCCAAATTGGTGACTACCACCTGAAATCCCATATGTTTGCTATCGACATGGGAGGCTGTGACATTGGGTCCCATTCTCATTCTCATGGATTTTAAAGACTTAACCATGCAATTCGACCAGGAGGGCCACCAATATAAGTTCCAAGGCATCATCGTCGTTTCACCTGGGATCATTAGTTCCCATCGCATGGAAAAGATGCTCAAAAAGGGTCATTCTGGTGTTATCGCCCAACTCCATACCATACAAGCAACAGAGACACCCTCCATACCGCAAGACCTCCAAGCCATCCTTTCTAAACATCAATTGGTATTTTCCACTCCCCAAGACCTCCCTCCTTCCCATGGTGTTCATGATCATTCCATTCCCCTTGTACCAGGAAGCCTTCCTCCCAATATCCATCTGTATCGTCACCCCTTTTCCCAAAAAAATGAAATTGAGAAAATGGTCCAGGAACTCCTTAATGCAGATGTTATCTTCCCTAGTACGAGCCCCTATTCGTCTCCTATGGTCATGGTCCTAAAGAAAGAAGGTTCTTGGTGAATGTGTCATGACTTCTTTGCCCTCAACAAACTTACCATCAAAGACAAATTCCCCATTCCTGTCATTGATGACCTCCTGGATGAATTGAGTGGTGCCCAATTCTTCACTAAACTGGATCTTCGTTCAGGCTACCACCAAATACGTATGAAAGAGGCAGATGTTCCCAAGACTACCTTTAGAACTCATGAGGGCCACTATGAGTTTTTTTTCATGCCCTTTGTCTTGTGTAATGCCCCCTCCACCTTCCAAAGCCTCATGAATCATGTCTTCCATCCTTTTCTCCGCCATTTTTTCGTAGTTTTCTTTGATGATATCCTCATCTATAGCAAAACTTGGACAAACCATCTTTCTCGTGTGGATCGAGTTCTCCATCTACTCTCTCAGCACAAACTTTTCCTGAAATAGTCTAAATGTGCTTTTGGCACCTCAGAAGTAGAATACTTGGGTCATCTAGTTGGCAAAGATGGCGTCAGGATGGATCCTAAAAATATTGAAGCTATGCAAGATTGGCCTCACCCAAAGACTCTTAAGATATTGCGTGGATTTCTAGGCTTAACAAGGTATTATCGCAAGTTTGTTAAGAGATATGGGAAGATTGCAGCACCTCTCACTGCTCTCCTCAAAAATAACTCTTTCACTTGGACTCGATCCACTGCTCAAGCTTTTCAAACCTTGAATATGGCCATGTGCACCACTCTAATCCTCACCCTTCCCGATTTCACAAAGACCTTTGTGTTGGAATGTGATGCCTCAGGGAAAGGAATTGGTGTTGTCCTTATGCAAGAGGGTCGACCTTTGGCTTTTACCAGCAAGCAACTATCCAAAAGAAATCTGGGAAAATCCATCTATGAAAAGGAAATGTTGGCTATTCTGCATGTTGTGGATCTGTGGCATCCTTATCTATTGGGGCAATGGTTCCAAATTAATACAGACCATCAAAGCCTCAAGTATTTTCTGGAACAATGCATTTCCTCCCCAGAACAACAAAAATGGGTGACTAAACTCTTTGGATATGATTATGAGATCATTTATAAGAAAGACAAAGACAATGTGGTTGTGGATGCACTTTCCCAAAAATATGAAGATGAAGGATCCTTTTTTTCTCTTTCATTCATTGTACCAGATTGGCTCCAAGTCGTTCGCCAGGAATGGCTACACGATCCCAAAAGTTCACAGTTGATCCAACAATTGCAGTCCAATGCTCCAACTTCCCTAGGGTACTTGTGGCTCCATGAGGAACTTCGATACAAAGTCTGTTTGTATTTAATTAAATAATCAAAGCTTAAATCCACAGTACTTTCTGAGCTTCATGGTACACCCACAGTAGGGCACTCCGGGTTCACCAAAACCTATGATAGGGTCAAACGTTCCTTTTTATGGGATGGTATGAAACAGGACATTCATACTTTTGTAGCTGAATGTGATGTGTTTCAATGCAACAAGGGAGAAACAGTCAAATCGGTGGGCACACTACAACCGCTCCTGATTCCACCTGCTATTTCGAAGGATATCTCTATGGATTTTATTACAGGCTTACCCAAATCGGGAAATAAATCCGTCATCATGGTGGTTGTTGATTGACTTTCCAAGTATGGTCATTTTTGTGCCCTTCAACACCCGTTTACAGCATCCACGATGGCTCAAATCTTCATGGATCAGGTCTTCAAGCTTCATGGCATGTTGCACTCTATTGTTTTTTATCGCAACCCAACTTTCACAAGAAATTTTTGGCAAGAACTGTTCAAGATACAAGGCACATAATTGCATCTCAGCACAACTTATCATCCCCAGACTGATGGCCAAATGGAAGTTGTCAACAAGTGTTTGGAAACATATTTGAGGTGTTTTGTCTAGGAAAAGAAAATTCATTGGGCTCAATGGTTACCCCAAGTTGAATGGTGGTACAACACTTCATACCATACAACTACATGCATGACTCCTTTTGAAGTGGTATATGGACAGAAGCCACCTTCAGTTCTCTCATACTTACTAGGTCCCTCGAAGGTCCAGGCATTTGACCTAACACTTATAGCTTGAGAGGCCATTCTCCGTACCCTCAAAGCGAATTTGGTCATGGCACAAAATCGCATGAAGCAACAAGTAGATCAAGGTTGCACTAAATGTCAATTTGCAGAAGGGGATCAGGTGTTTCTTCGACTGCAATGTTACAAGAAAACTTCCCTCAAGGCCGAGCATTGTCAGAAGCTAGCACCCAAATTTTATGGTCCGTATATCGTGCTCAAGTGTGTGGGACAAGTCGCCTATCAGTTATCTTTTCCCAACCATTCGAAGCTACATCTTGTTTTTCATGTTTCATGCTTAAAGAAGGTGATTGGAGCTAAGTGCCAAATTCAAACCAACCTTCCAGAGTTAGCTAAAGAAGGATCCATTTGGCTACAACCAGAATCATTTTTGGACCAACATGAGCATCGCCTACTTCATAGAACCATCAAGGAAGTGCTAGTCCAGTGGAAAGATACAACTCCAACAAATGCCACTTGGGAACCAGCTACCATTCTGCAGCAATTTCCCCATCTCAAGCCTTGAGGACAAGGTTGATTTTAAGGGGGCGAACACGTTAGGGTCATAACCTGCACATAGGTAGAACAATTTATTCAGATGTAATAAAGGTTAATATTAATAAGGCCTTTCAATAAAATAGAATAAGGCGGATGTAAGAAGACCTAATAGAAGCTTCCGCTTCTAGAAGGATCTTCCTCTAGATGCTTCTCTTTAGTATAAATAGGAGTCGAGAGTATGAGAACCCTAGCTTGGATATTATTGTAATAGATATCTTCTCAACTAGAGATTTCCCCCTCGAAGAGGCCCGTGAACATTGCTTTCAGATTCAAAGTGTTATTTATGTTGTTATTCTTATATCATTTCAGTGTTTTTGTGGTGAATGCTCTGGTTATATTGTTGTTATTCTACCATTACTAGCATTTTATTTATGTTCTGGATACATTTTATATCTGGTATATTATATCATTCCAAAATCGAAATGGGAGGCCATTTCGATGGATTTTATTGTTGGATTGTCGTTGACAAAAAGGAAGCACGACTCGATTTTTGTGGTAGTTGACTCTCTAACAAAGAGTGCACATTTTATCCCTGGGCATACGACCTATCAGGCACCAAACATAGCTAGAATTTTGTCAGTGATATTGTGAGACTTCTTAGCGTGCCAAATATAATCATATTTGATAGAGGATCGGTGTTTACATGACAATTTTTGGACTAGTTGCCAAGAGGCTTTGGGAACCCAACTTAACTCTAGTACAATGTATCATCCTGAGACTGACGGGAAGAAAGAAATAACGAACCAAATTTTGAGAAGATATGTTGTGTATGTATGTAATGGACTAGTGCAAGCGTTGGGGAGAGTTCATGTTATTGGTAGAATTGACATACAACATCAACGATCAAGGTACCATTAAGATGGCACCATTGAGTTTCTCTACGGGCAACCGTGTCAAATGCCATTGAGTTGGATTTGACTTGAGGATAGGTCCTAGAGGGACCAAAAATGATCCACGAAATGGAATAAAAATTGAAAACGATAATACAAAGGATTAAGACACACAATATTGGAAGAATAGTTATGTTGATGTGCATCGCGTTGACCGCAACTATGAAGTTGGCGGCCGAGTTTTGTTGCGGGTGAAACCGCACCAGAGTTCGATTAAGTTTGTAAGGGTGATAAACTCTCTCCTAGGTAGTGGGACCTTTAAAATTTGTGGAAAGGAAGGGACCCGTGGCCTATAAATTGGCCTTGCCTCATTCTTGGAGGCATATGCATGATGCTTATTTGTATATGTTTCACAACATTATGTTAGTGATCCTACTCATGAGATTGACATGTGTTCCTTGCGGCATCAGACGAGGGTGCACTTATGGCAGAGCCAATCTGCATTCTAGATCATCACATTCGACAACTACAACGTCGAATATTTGATCAAATCAATTTCTATTAGGACAATTATATTCCACACTCGGATACTTGGGAGGACGTATATGATATGCGACAATAGTTTCTATATTTGTCTTGGTAGTTAGATATTTAGATCCTATCAGATGCTTTATTTACTGCATATATACTATGAAACTTCGGGGTGAAGTTTAAAACAAGAGGGCATGTGTGTAACATCTCGCTCTTGCGAGCACATGTTATTGACTTATTCTTTGAGGAGACTTGCATACAAGTGATCCGGTTTTAGTATATGTTGTTTTTTTCGCTTATGAATTCTTATGATGATGTGGATGGATTATGATGTTATGTCATTTGATATCTATGTATTGACAGATGCTATTGATGAGTTTCCCCTGAGTGTGCAAGACACTTGACTGATTGGGGATGTCGATGGAATCAATGGACCTCCTTAGACTCTGAATTGAGGCAGGTAGTGGATTGTATTGGTTTGAGTATTTTATTTATGAATATGTGACATATGATCGGGTATATTATGATGTTGTTTATGGATCATTGACAATGTTTCGTTAATTGATGCAGGTTTACAATTGTTTGCTAATCAGAATCACATAAGGAGTAAAGGAGCCATGCAAAACAACAATATGTTGAGGGAGAGGTGTGGCATCAACCCTGTCACAAACTAATAACACTCACGTCATGGCACGAATTGTAGGTTAATGGTTACCTAATTTGAGAGATCCACGATGTCGTGAGGGAAAATTGAGACAACCACTCACAAATATTCTAAGGGGCGCGTAGTAAGGTAGATTCCTTATTCCTTCGAGGCCCTTAGTCTCTCACAATGTCACCTGAATGGAGTATTGACTCCAAGGGTTGGACAACTACCAAAACTAGTCAAAGGCGAGTGGCACCCTTGGAGCAAGTAGTGTGTCTTCAAGGGCACGTCACTTAATTAGAATTTGAATCAAAGGCGAGTGTAACCATTGGAGCACGTAGTGAGTCTTGAAGGGAACATCGCATAATAAAAGTTTGAATCAAAGGCGAGTTTCACCCTTAGAGCATAGAGTGCGTCTTGAAGGGCACATCGTGGAATTTAAAAAAAAAATGAGTCAATGAATCTAGGGGGGCTAGAAAACTTGAGCGAATTTTAAACTTGTAAAATATTGAGCACCTGCCAAATTAATTGATTGATTAATTAATTAACTAAATAACAAATTTATTAAGCATAATCCCTAAGGGTCTAAGCTCGTGCAAATAAAAATGTAGCTAAGACTAAGTCTAAGATTAGTGAGAAGACTAAAAGCTATTTTATAAATTAAATAATGAGAGGTGAAGTAAATCAATTTAAGAATTCAATAAAAATAAAACAAATATAAGGAGTGATTTAATACACATTGTGCAAGTAAATACCAAAATCAGAAATTAAAATAAGAAAGGAATAAAGTGTACAAGAATGTGTAAGCATAGAAAGGTATCTAAAGTCTAGTCTAACTAGAGAACATTCTTATTTTAACTCAACTCCATTTTAGAAATGCGTCAGTCATAAATGGGAATCAAGGGAATGAAGGGACAACTAGGAGTGATTTTAGGAGTGCTTTTAGGATGGGTGAGGGAAATTGAATTTTAATTAAATTAAATTGTGGGTTTACTTGTGCAACTAAGGGAATAGGTGACAAGTGTATAGGGGCAATAATTCCTAATTAAATTTTAATAAAACAAATTAAATGTGAAAATGGAAAGTTGTCACTAAGGAATTTCTATAAAAAATTTGGTTGAGGGGAGGAAGGGGACACATTGGTTTTGAGTAAGGTTATGTTGCATAAATTCTTACTGGTTTTACTTATGAGAGTTGGGATACGAAGCTTGAGAGAGTGGTAACTCTACCTTGTGAGGTGAGCTAGGAGCTAGCGTACTTTTCTAGTTTTGTGTGCATGGCCCCTTTGTAGCTCGAGGGGATAAGGAGGAAGAAGAGTACCCCTAGCGTTGGCTAGGAGGTACCGGGAAATAAATGTTTATATGTAAAAATTCATGTTTATATTGGCTAGGTTATATGTTAAAATTCATGTTTTGTAGTGGAAATTATGTAGGATTATAGGGAGACTATGGTTTAGTGAGGCTTGAAACCCACTGCTCTAGTGGAAAAACTCTAGATTGTTGGACTAGATCTAGGATGGTTGCGCGAACACTAGAATGATATTTTTTGTCTGTGGAGTTTTTTTAATTAAGTACAACCTTTGCAAGATTTATAGATCACTGTTGTAAACCATCTTCATTTTTTTTATACTGGAAAAATCCCTGGGCTCTAAGTTTTAAAGGATTCAGATCATCACTTCAATCAATTACATTCTCCTTCTTGGGAAAATTCCTTCGTTTGAGTTTTAAAGGAATTTGGGACCGAATCTAGGTTGTTTGGTGCACCTTCACCTTTCTCTTTCCCTAGAAAAAATCAGGCTTGCTGAGTGTGCCCATCCCCTGCTCCTTTATTTGACAGATCGGAGTTCTTAGTGCATCATTCCTCAGTGAATTTCTTCAATCTCCCTAGTGATTTGTTGAACCAGACCTGGGTTTGTTTTATCTAGTCTTCCTTCGTGAATTCTGGAATGTTTCTACGTTTTTCTCTGCGTTTGGCTAGAATTTTACCTTCGTTTTAATTCCTGGAGCACTCCTTAGAGTTCCTCTTCAAATTTTTTTTATGCTTACTCCTTGTGGAGAATGCATCAGATCTCACTCGACGTTTTGTGATTTCTCTCAGCCAGTTTTATTGCACCCCTCTCCCTTGAGATTCTTCCCATTCCTTTTTCCATCCTTCTAGAAATCATTGTAAGTTTATTGCTCGTCCTCTCCAGAAAAAGGAACCCACTGGCAGCATGTAATTCATCGGCTAAGTGTTAGATCACCTTGATTGGAAATGGTTTGTTCTTGACAATTTCAATTATTGCCCTTATTCTTGTCACCCAGCTCTCACCTAGGAACAGTTCCACACATTGTCCCATATAATTTTAATCTGAATGGTATGGAACCATCGTTTTTGTTGGGGCGCGTGGTGATATCTCCCCTATTTTTTCTGCTGTGGTAGCGTTGACCGGAGGTTGTGGCCGCTTAGTGGTTGTTTGTGGATTGACCTTCCGAGTCCTTTTTCCTTGGAGTTGAACCGTAGACAGAGAATCCATATTCCTTACCTGTTCTCTGCCTACAACAGGGCATGAGTCTCTATCTTCCTTGTTATTAAAATTTCCTTAAAGCTTAATGCTTGAGAAGATCTCAATATACCTCTAGCACAATGGGGATTAAGACCCCTTCATATTTAGTTCTCGGATGGTTACACAAGGGATCCCTTGGTTACCTCGTATTTTTTTTTTTCGATTAAGTCATAGTTTTCTTACTTAGAGAAGTAATCCTTAGCATGTTATATCTAAAATTCCTTACTTGGAAGTTGAAACCCTTCACCTTGTACAAGATGTTGGAAGAAGTTATTATAGGAAACCATAATAAGTGTTGATTTACTATGCTTGAGTGAGCTTCCTATAGTCATGCCTGAATGTGAGGGGCGGGTGAGATTCCTTTAATGTCTACAATGTTGATGTTGACCCTTGGTCAATGGATATAGCAGGAACTTAGCCTTGGGTCCTCATAACTTTTTCGAAAAGGGTTAGGTCCTTCTTTCAAATTTTAAATTGAATTTTAAGTTAGGAGGGAGTTCTTATATTATATGGGCTTAATAGATTGTTCGTATTCAATTTAAAATAGGATTACAAAATAATAATTTGGCACTTATTTATGGTTAAATAGAAGTGGCTTCCCTTAAATTTGATTGAAAGTTAGTACATGTATTACTATGTTATTTAAAATGATTAAGTGTTTAGCCTTATTAGCGCTATGGGATAATGTTGATGTATAGATGATTAAGTGATTAGATCTTTTTGCCTGAATGGAATTTTAGATATTTGACTTCTTGCGCGAAATGAATTTTAATGTGACAGATGATTTCATTTATGTGATTGGAATCTTGCGCCATGAATATAACTAACAATTTCTCTTGCGCCTTGGATTTAATGTGGTGTATGATGGGTTATGTGATTATTTAGAATACTTGTGCACCATGAATTAGATGTGATGTATGATGATAAGTTGATGATGACCCTTACACTTGAATAATTGATGTTTAGGTTGATGGATTTGATCTAGTTGATTGCGGCTTGATTGTATTAGTGGGATTTAGACACCTCCTTGTTCCTCAGAACAGTCGCTAGACCTGAGACCTTAAATGGTCAAAATCAATTGGATCCTGGGCTTGAGAGTTGCTTATGTGTCTTGGAGGTCCTAACCTTGTAGGATAGGTTGGGCGGGTAGTCATTTTAATATTCATTATCTAATTGACCATTGTTTATAAATTGTTTCAAGATGATTGTTGTGTCTTAAGAGATGATGTTATTTGTGTTTATGTGTCGCTATCCTTTTTGTTGATGCGTTGAATGTGTCATTATTGATTTCAATGATGAGTAGTTGGTAATTATTTTACTTATGATGTTGTTGATTTTACGTTTCTATGATTTATATTGTTCAAGTTAATTTCCTAATGTAAAAAACAAAAATTACCTTTTATGCTTCGCCTTCCTAGTTGTAATGAAGGGTTTGATACATAGGGAAATATACATTGTTAAGTTTTCCATTGAATGCAAGGAGTATTTAAGTAAGGCTAAAATAAAGGGTGTTGGTGTCCCTAGAAAGAGACTATTGAAAGATATCCATGTGGATCAATATGTTGTTTGTGGAGAAAGAGTTGGTCTGCATGGATCCCGATAAGATGGTCGAGTGAAATCCATTCTACGAGGGGGAGGTGGAAAGAAGGGGGGGTGAGAGAAAGAAAATGGGCACAATATAAGGGGTCTAGAAGATGAGGAGATGAGGTGAGGAAAAAATGTACCCAAAAGAGAAGAAGAGAAAAAAGGACGAGAGATACACAAGAATAAGTGAGCCAAGGAGGAGAGTCAGGCATATGAGTGAAAAATGGATAGCAAGGGGTGAAGGATGAGAGGTCAAACCCATAATGAAGAGAAAGAAGACTGCACTAAGAGGATGTGCAGGAGACGGTTTTGTTCCATAAAGAACCACAGAAGGAGAGAGGGGCTCAAAGAGACACAACATTAGGAGTAGGGTACACTTGTACATATGAGCAAATTTGCGATGGTTTTTCTTTGATATTGCCACACTTATCTGTCACAATTTCCACGAAAGTCGAGATTTTTTTTCATCAAAATAATTTCATCGCTATATCCATGATCCAAGTGTGCGTGGAAACATCGACGAAATTAGCTCTCCACGTGTCACCACATTCAATATCAGTTAACCCTATGCATCATCTCAATTATGATGAACTATCGCCGCAATAACAACGAAGAAATGTGGCAATTATGACGAAACTTCGTCTCAATTGGGATGAAAAGTTATGACAACCCAATAGCTTACGATGCAGCTGCTGTGTTACAGGTATGAAATAACTGAGGGGGGGGGGTGAATCAGTTATTGTAAATTATTAACAATTTCTCTCAATTTTAACTTCGAATCATTAATCTTAGTGGCAGTAAGTCTTTGCTGTGAAAACCAGTGTTGTAAACATAAAGCATATATCATAACGAACATCAATCACACACACATCATTCATTCACAATTATGAGACACAGATTTTTCAAGAGGAAACCCAACCCGGGAAAAAACCTCGTCTTCTTAAGATGTTCAGCAAGCACCAACTTCGTTACAACTCATCTTTTATGAGCACCAACTCATAGAGGCTACAACCTCTGATTGCCAGCACCAACTGGCAGAGAGCACCAACTCTCACAGAATCCCAGCACCCACTAGGTGGAAGCCCCGACTTCCTTTTACTTCAGCACCAACTGAGTGAAGGCACCAACCTTCAGATTCTACAAGCACCCACTTG
>ML785254.1:282698-300728 GCA_009831015.1 Picea engelmannii
AAAATATATTATAACCTACTAATTACCTTAATGAATGTATGCCAGTCATGTGTTTTAACCCTGCCAAAATCACCTTTTTTAGTTAAGATATTTTGTATGTTCGATGAAAACCCCGTCGGAAACCTAATTTTTCGAATGACCTCTTTTACAATATTGCTCTGTTGCTCCGTCAATAACCAAGGAAGACTAGTATTTTTTTCATGACCATCGCCATTAGAATTAATACTAACACTTTGCAAGGTGTGATTAGCTTCTCGGATGTCACAACAAATCTTTCCAATTCTCTCTTTGTTAGTCCTTCCATCTAATATCTGCCATAACAATTATGTTATGTTCTTCCCGATATGCATTGTATCAAACAAATGAAGTATTTGTAGGTGCTCGTAGTATGGCAATCTACTGAATTGCATCGGGTAACTTTTCATTCCTCTTGGAAGCCCATTCATGTCTTAACGACATTCATGAAACATCAACAAATTGAAATTAACACTAATTAATGGAACAAAATGAAATTAATACTAGTGAAATTAACAAAATATTTATATAATATGTCATACATAAATAATTTGTGTACCTTGACGATTTCTAATATATTCCAACTTCCATAGGCGAGGTGTCATTCTTCGTGGTTTTTTCTCGTTTTCTTCTTTACCATTGAACTTTGTTCTGTCTGTAGTTCGATAACTATGGTTCTTAGGCAGAAAGTGTCTATACTCATCAAACACTTCCTTTGCTAAACTCCTTGAATGACTAGATTTTATCCTAGGACCACAAACTGGGCATGCAAATTTACCCTTTGTTTGAAGACCTACAAGATATATGAATAAATGTAGCGTCAAATTAGAGTTACAATTAAAAATAATGCATGATTTTTTCAAAAAAGATATCTAATATTAAGTCACAAAAATAAAGTAACATTAATATACCACAAAAATGTGTTAACCTGGGAGCATCATGAATTGTCCATGATAGCATTCCATGGAATTGAAATCGTCTTTGCCCTATTGGTCTAGAGATGTCATACATAGTGACGCCAACCCATAATGTCAACAACTCATCGATGAGAGGCTCAATATATACATTCATATCTTTAACCTGGTACCTACCTGATTGGTTCAACCTAATGCATGATTAATTATACTTATCTAGATGTCGTGATATATAAAAGAAATAATTACCATGCACAAAACAAAGAAATGAAATATTTTGCCATGCTTTAAAGCAAATAAAAGATAATTAATTACCTAGAACAATCATTGCCAACATTGTGTGCTCTCTCTTGATCAACATCCAAGGAGGAAGGTTATTGTTTATAACAAAAACAAGCCACACTGAGTACGTAGAACGAAGCTCTCCAAATGGATTGACACCATCAGCTGCCAATGAAAGTCTAACATTACGAGGTTATTCTTTAAAAATTGGCCACTTTTCTTCGATGTAGTTCAATGCAGAACCATCTGCAGGCATTCAAAGAACATCATCTCGACTTCTATTCTTTGCATGGAAATCCATAAACTGTGCTATACTTTGGCACCTGAACAACTGCTGAAAATGTGGAATTATCGTAATATAACGAAGAACTTTGTGAGACACCTTGTTTGACGCTTTATCGGTTCGATATCTACTTATTTGACATTGTGGTCATTCATTTTCTAATGCATATTGTCCATAATATATGATATGATCATTAAGACATGCTTCAATAGCCTGATAGTCCATTCCAATTTATTTCATAATCACGGGTATTTCTCGATATGTGCGTGGCAAAATATTTGACGTCGGTAACAGAACATCACCTAACAATCTACAAAATTCTAAACAATAAATCAATGTAAACAATATTGATCATCAATATATCATCCAATATACTAATTTACAAATTAGAAAACAATAGCAATATAGGAATAAATTGAACCTTTTAAGTATTTGTGAATATGCAAGAATAAATAATTAACAAATTAAATACCTTAGTATCTGTGTGAGACGGGTGTTTGATAAACCATTCAAAACCTTTAGGTTCACCAACAACAATATAGCAGATAAAAGATTTATTGTTGAGCCTTCATAAAGAGGTTGACGTGACTTCTCGAGTAGAGGATCAACATCATGACTATCATCCTAGTTGTCCTCATCCATTGGAGAAAACGTGTCTTGGATCAATCTATGTATCTCATCTTCCTTATTTGAATCACTAACGTTATCTCCATCCATATCATCATTAATAACTTGATCAGCAGCTTCCATATTCTGATCTCAAATTTCATCTCCATGTAAAGTAGTATTTCTGCTAGTACTTGACAAATAACTCTCTAGAGGTCATCACTTTGGGGGCATCATCTATATATTTAAAAAACAACATAGAAAATTTAGTGTGTATAGAAAATATAAAAATCCCGATAAGAAATATCACTAAAATTCATGACATATTGATTATTACAGAGAATACATTAAATATTGAATCCTCTTACCAAGGGACGATATTCATAACCCCCTTCGGTGTGCCCCTTCTCCCTACAATGTTTTTGGGTTGTTGTTATTAAAAGTCTTCTATTTTGCAAGCCTCTACAATCATAGCAAGGGAAATAACATTTTCCATCGCCCCTCGCCTCTAATGCCACTCTTAACCAAGCAAGCTTCCTGTCATTTTTGTTCATTGTGACAAATCCTTGTCCTAACAAGTAATTGTCTTACCTACACCATACCAAACATTAAATTGTCAATTTTTTATATTTTGGCTACTCCTTTCGATTATGCTATGTTTATTTACAGTGACCTACATATTTATAATAAGGTCAACATATTTATAATAATGTGATCATATGTGTAGAGGATCAACATCATGATGACATAGATAGCATCTTTATAATAAGGTCATATGTGTACAAATGTTTTCTTTATATAATAATGACATATACACCTAACATAAGTTTAGGGTTAGTGTTTATGTATCTTATTAGTCCCTGCTAAAGCAGAGAATATAGCAATCAATTACTATCATTTCACCTATTAGGGTTGAGTTTCAAGAGAAATTCCATATCTTTATCAATGAAAAGAGAGAGAGATTATAGCTACAATTGAAGGGAAAAGGGTATGTGGATTCCATAAACCTAGAATATTATGGAATCCACATACCCTTTTCCATAGAATATACTAACTATATCCAAAAAGAAAAGACATGAAATATGATGCAGGAGCATCGCCCACGACAAACGAGCCAGCATGAAAGACAATGAACAGCTGGACAAGTCCAGCCGAAACTTTTTGAATTTTCATCCAAGATGATGCGCCAATGTATAAATGATGCATTTATGAAGAGTTCCTTTTCTATATTGTATCAGACCTCGATCCATACGCTCTTGTCTGAAGTAGATAGGAGGCATTTAATCTAGTTAATGCAGGTAGATAAGATTTATTTCCAGATTAGACAATTTTAGATGGAAGGAGGGAAAACGGATATAGACACCCTCATTGTATCATTTGTAACATTGTTCAGGAGCAAGAAGAGAAGAGCATGCAGAGAATCATATGAAGAACACCCATGTACAGATGTTGAATTAATAGAAGAAAGTTCTGATTCAAACTCATGGCTAGTGTTGTTTCTCTGGGTATATTGTTTATGTGCTCATGAATGTTTGCTTCTTGTTATGCATTTGCTTTGTATATGTTGTGCATGTGATTTCATGTTTTAAACTGAAGTCTGAAAGGGGGGGGAGAGAGTGAGTTGCAATTTTTTCTCTATCTGATCCAGGAGATTCCTGCAAGGTGTGCAGTTGAATTCATCCGCAAGGAGTGCGTTGATGAAGGCTCAGTAGTTTAAATTTTGTTCTCATTCACCCGGAAGTGGAATTAGGTTGTTGAAGTCGTGCAAGAGGGCGCGGGATGAAGAAGAAGTCTCAGTTGTAAACCTGAGCAAAGGAGATCGAGAACTGTTGTTGCAGGAGTGCGCAGAGTTGGAAGGATTCAACACTTGGAAAGTTGTTGAATGTTGAGCGTAAGGAGTACGCGCAAGTTCCTCTGAAGAATCAGAGTGGAAAAGCTCAGGAGGTATAGCACCCTCCTAGTATTGTTAAAGCAGAGCGCAGGAGTTCTGTGCCGAGGAAAGTTCAAGCAGGAGATGCAAGTGCAGGTGTCAAAGCACAAGTTCTGAGAAAGAACGTTTAACCCTTCTACAGAAATATTCAAGGAGGAGGAATTGACGGTCAGGATTCACCGAGAAAAACTGCGAAATCCTGTCAACCGTCAGATCTTGGGAAGTTGTGCAGGGTTTAAGCCCGAAGGAGCAAAGGAGGAACCCAAAGGAGACATCGGGATATCGGCGTCATTGGGTCTTCATAGAGTAAGAATCGGAGACCTTGAAAGTCCCGAAAACCCGAGAAGGGATCCTAGTCGTTGATCTCGACAGGACACGTGTTAGCATTCCGGGAAGTCATTGGGATTTTGGAGGCATCGGGGTTTTATAAGTCGAGAGAACTGAGACCTTTTGAGTCTCGAAACCTTGACGGAGAATCTCAGTCATTGATCTCCACAGGGACACGTGGCAAGAGATCCCGAGGAATCGGGAATCGGAGAATCGGGGTTTCTGGAGACAAGAGACTCGAGCATATTGAAGTCGCGATCCGCGATTTCCTGATACTGTTGGAGCCATTCGATCTGAGGGATGTGTGTCCAAGGATTTTAAGGAGTCGGGGTTTGGCATTTTAGGATTTTAGGTGACGAGAGACTCACGACAGGAGAAGTCACGAAATCCCGAAACGCGATAACCACGCAGTCACCATGTTGAGTGGAGAACAGGTGTCAACATATCAGAGTTCGGGTAATTGAAAGTCCCGTGTACATTGACAACAGGAATCGCGATATTACGATACGCGATTTCCCAACAGGGTTAAAGGCTGTAGTGGAGGACAGGTGTTGGAAGGTCAAGCCCTCACAGGAAATCAACGCTCAGGAGGTGTCGGAGATCGGGGATCGGGGATCCTGAGGGCGCAGAGTCCATACACTCTATTTTCCCGAAGTCCGAAACCCCGATACAACGGGTATTTTGGTCACATGGACCAGGAGGCCTAGCAGAGAGAGCCATCGCAAATCTGGAATCGGAGAATCGAGGAGGTAGGTTCTCACAACACCGTAGGTGCTGATTTCCCGACAGTTGAAAGTCCCGATAAGGTGGGACAAGGTCAGCATTGACTGAGAACATCAAGAGTCGGGGATCCGCGAGGGGAGTGGGTCGTGACCTCGTAAGTACCGATTTCTCAATGGGATATTCCCCGATAAGAGTAAGGAACACGTGGTCGAATATTCATCGATTTTCAGGGATTTATGGGGCCCAAATCTGTGACTTTAGGAATCGCGATCACGCGAGGTACGATTTCCCGATAGAACAAAGGGAAATCATCGGAGGATTCCTATGGGTATTGGAAGGTCTCAATAAGGGATCAGAAGAGAACTTTAGCTCTTCGGGCATTGAAGGAGAAGGTCCTGTGGGAGCAGGCGTACCCTGGGTGGCGCGTTTGCATCAAGTGGTATCAAAGCTTAGATATTGTCTGTATATTTCAAGCGAGGGAGCCAGAGAAAAGGATCACTCTTATACACGTCAAGTGGTATCAGAGTGAGAAAATCTCTTTGCTTTCTGTAGCAGAGAAGGAAGGAAAAATTCACCATGCCGCCGAGGAGAGAAAGACAATCACCCGATACAGAGGATAGGGGAAACTAGAGAGGTAGAGGAAGACAACCACAGAATCCAGAAATGGAGAGACAGATACGTGATCTCCGAGAAAGATTAGAAGATATGGAAGCAGCGCAGAGACGCACAACAAATGCTTGATATCTGAGTGACTCCGAAGGCGAAGTTGAAGTTGAACAACAAGGAGAAGTTGCAGCCGAAGATGCAGCCAATGAGCGATTAATTAAAGCTATCGCCCGGATGAGTTCGAAGACAAAGATGGACATTCCAGTTTATGAAGGGAGTCTGGATGCATAAGAGCTATTGGATTGGATTAGATCTCTTGACACTTACTTCGATCATGAAGACATCGAAGAAGATAAAAAGGTCAGGCATGCTGTCACGAAATTGAAGGGACACGCATCATTATGGTGGGACGAACTTCAAGCAGATAGACATTCCAAAGGCAAGCAAAAGATCAAAAACTGGGATCGAGTGATTGTGAAGATGAAGGCAAAATTCATCCCAAGGGATTATCAAATCACACTGTTCAGGAGGATGCAAAACCTGATACAGAAGCTGATGACAGTAAAGGAGTATACCGAAGAATTCTATACGATGAATATCAGAGCAGGTCATCGGGAGAGCGATGATGAAAAAGTTTCCAGGTATATGAATGGCTTAAGATACGATATCCAGGATGAATGAGTATGACAACCATCAAAATGGTGGAGGATGCGTATTAGATGGCGTTGAAAGCTGAGGAAAAGCTAAGCCGCAAGCCATCACAGCGAGGCCGAGGTAGGAGCCAGCCAAAAGGTAAGTCAGTTGCTCAAGATAGGTTCCAGAAATCCAAGGACGACTGGAAGAAGCCTCAGACAAGAATAGAAAGAGGTGGAAGTTCACAGCGAAGGCAGCAGACAGAACAGAGCGGAGGATACGCTGATAATAACACATTTCCTCGTACTAGAGGTAGAGGAAGAGGCAGAGGTGGATTCATCACATGCTTCACGTGTGGAAAAAATGGACACAAGGAAGTTGATTGTCCAGATAGGAAGAAGGATGGAGGAGAGGCTCACATTGCCGAGGCACAGAGGCGAGGTACTGAAGCAGAAGATGCAGAAGACGGAAGGTCGCTGATGATGCGTAAAGTTATCTTAACACCCGAGAAGGAGGTGGAGGACACGGCTCAGAGAAACCAACTTTTCAGAACCACATGCAAGACCAAAGACGGCAAGTGCAAGGTTATTGTGGACAGTGGAAGCACAGACAATCTTGTTTCAACCGAGATGGTGGAGAAACTAGAGCTGGAGACAACTGATCACCCGAGTCCATATAAAGTTTCATGGCTACAGAAGGGACATCAGGTAAATGTCACCAAACAGTGCTTAGTTGACATTAAGATAGGAGGATATAATGATAAAATACTTTGTGATGTTATTCCTATGGATGTATGTCATTTATTGCTAGGAAGACCATGGCAATATGACAGGAACGTAATTCATGGTGGGAAGATGAATACGTATACTTTGGAGAAGAATGGAAGAACTCATATGCTACTTCCAATTAAAGAAAAAGAAGTAAAACCAGAACCGAGAAATACTGTACTTCTCATGAGTGGGAAGGAACTTCTGGCAGAAGTAAAGAAGAAGGAAGATCCACAATTCTTTGCGGTCAAGAAACCAAAAGTTGTTTTGACCAGCACAAGAGTGGATGATTTGCCGGAAGAAATTCAGGAACTGCTGGAAGAGTTCGCTGATATAGTGGTGGAAGAATTACCTCATTCATTGTCGCTGATGAGGAGTGTGAGTCATCATATAGACCTCATACCAAGAGCCAGTTTGTTGAACAAAGCTGCGTACAGGTTGACGCCGCAGGAGAACGAAGAAGTTAAAAGACAGGTGCAGGAACTGTTGGATAAAGGATTGATCAGGGAAATTTTAATCCCGTGTGTCGTTCCAACGGTATTGAGTCCAAAGAAAGATGGAGGTTGGAGAATGTGCACTGATTCCAGATCCATTAACAAGATAACCATCAGGTACAGGTTTCCATTTCCACGGATGGATGACTTCATGGACTGTTTAAGTGGAGCAATTTTTTTTTCAAAGGTTGATTTGAAAAGCGGATACCATCAGATTCGCATGAGGGAAGGCGATGAGTGGAAGAAAGCCTTCAAAACCAACGAAGGGTTGTATGAATGGCTAGTCATGTCATTTGGCTTGATGAATGCACCAAGTACCTTTATGAGGCTGATGAATGAAGTGTTGAAGGAATTCATTGGTAAGTTTGTCATTGTTTATCTAGATGACATATTGATTTTCAACAAAACAAAAGAAGAACATCTGAAGCATTTAGCTGCAGTAATGAGGAAGCTACAGCAGGAGAAGTTGTTGATCAACATGAGGAAATCTTCATTTATGAAGACATAACTCATTTACTTTGGGTTTTTCATATCAGAAAATGAATTAAAGATGGATCCAAGTAAAGTGGAGGTAATTAAAAATTGGCCATCACCGAGAAATATTTTCGAGGTGAGAAGTTTTCATGGACTGGCTAGTTTCTACCGAAAATTCATCAGGAATTTCAATGGAATTAGCGTAGCAATGATGGATATTGTTAAGAAAAGACATAAATCATTTCATTGGACTGAAGAAGCAGAGAAGAGCTTCAATCTGTTGAAGCGAAAGATCACAGAACAACCAGTTTTGGTGTTGTCGAATTTTGCGAAGGTGTTCCAGGTGAAATGTGATGCAAGTGGCTTTGCCATAGGAGCGGTCTTGAGCCAGGAGGATAGACCAATTGCATATTTCAGTGAGAAGCTGGATGAGGCAAAGGTGAAGTACTCCACGTATGATAAAGAATTTTATGCTATCATACAGGCATTGAATAAGTGGAGGCATTATTTGATCCCGAAAGAATTTGTTTTGTATAGTGATAATCATGCATTACAGTTTGTGAATCAATAGGAGAAGTTGAATAAAAAAAATGATAAATGGGTAGAGTATATGTAGAATTTTACATTTGTAATTAAACACATTTCAGGTATTGCGAACAAAGTGGCTGATGCTTTGAGCAGGAAGTGTTTGTTGCTGCAGGAGTTCTGAGTCAAGACATTGGGTTTTGAAAATCTTAGGGACATGTATGCATGTGATGTAGATTTTTCAGAGGCATATGAGGCAACTGAGAATCCAGTTCTCAGAGACAGAAGCCCTTGGTTATATTATATGATCCAGGAGGGATTACTGTTCAAAGGAAATCAGTTATGCATTCCAAATTGGTCCATGAGGGAGAATCTGCTAAAAGAAAAGCACAGTGGTGGATTAGCAGGGAATTTTGGCCACGACAAAACATTTGCAAAGCTAAGAGAAGCCTACTTTTGGCCAGGGATGCGGTCGGAAGTCAAAAAGTTTGTTGATAGGTGCATAATTTTCCAACATTCAAAGGGTAGGAAGCAGAAAGCAGGATTCTATCAATCATTACCCGTACCCGAGAGGCCGTGGGATGAAATCAGCATGGATTTTGTATTGGGATTACCGAGGACGCAAAGAGGACATGATTCAATATTTGTGGTGGTTGAAAGGTTTTCCAAAATGGCACATTTTATTCCATGCCAGAAGACCAGCGATGCGACTCATATCGCAAATTTTTTTTTTAAGGAGGTCATTCGACTTCATGGTTTACCCAGAAGCATAGTATCGGACAGGGATACGAAATTCATTGGACATTTCTGGAGGACACTCTGGAAGAAGATGGGAACTAACTTGATGTTTAGTTCTGCCTATCATCCTCATACGGATGGGCAAACAGAGGTGGTAAATATAAGTCTGGGAGATTTGTTAAGAAGCTTGGTGACAGAGCACCATAGCAGTTGGGACAATGTGTTTCCACAAGCAAAGTTTGCATACAATGACTCAGTGAACAGGAGCACAGGCAAAAGTCCATTTGAGATTATATATGGAAGGAAGCCAAGAGGAGTATATAAACTGAGGGATTCAGAGCAGATAATGACTAAAAGCGCAACCGTTGAAGAATTCACAGAGGCGATGGAAGAACTTCACAGCAGGGTGAAGGAGCGATTGTTGGAATCAACCTAGGAATACAAGCGCAGAGCGGATCAGCATCGAAGACAACTTCAGTTCGAGGTTGGTGATCTAGTTTTGGCACATCTGAGGAAGGAAAGGTTCCCAAGGGGAACATACAATAAGCTAAAAATGAAGAAAATTGAGCCATGCAGAGTCCTAAAGAAATTGGGAGAAAACGCTTATGAAATTGAGTTGTCGGATGGGATCGGAATATCTCCGACATTCAATGTCTCAGAATTATATCCATTTAAGGCTGAGGAAGAAAGAGCTGCAAGTGATGAACAACCAGGGGTCCAGTGTCAGAAGTAGATGTCGATTACAGAAAAGCCACAGATGGAGAGTATACTTGACAAGAGAGTGAGCAAAAAGACCAGGCGAAAGCAATACTTCGAGTATCTGGTCAAATGGAAGAACCACCCAGTGGAAGATGCCAGCTGGGAGATAGAAGCAGTGATTCAAAAGCATGGACAGACCATGCAGGAGCTCATGGACAGGAGTGCATGAAATTTTTCAAGCCGAGGAGTATGATGTAGGAGCATCGCCCACGACAAGCGAGCCAGCATGAAAGACAATGAACAGCTGGACAAGTCCAGCCGAAACTTTTTGAATTTTCATCCAAGATGATGTGCCAATGTATAAATGATGCATTTATGAAGAGCGCCTTTTCTATATTGTATCAGACCTCGAGCCATACGCTCTTGTCCGAAGTAGATAGGAGGCATTTAATCTAGTTAATGCAGGTAGATATGATTTATTTCCAGATTAGACAGTTTTAGATGGAAGGAGGGAAAATAGATATAGACACCCTCATTGTATCATTTGTAACATTATTCAGGAGCAAGAAGAGAAGAGCATGCAGAGAATCATATGAAGAACACCCATGTACAGATGTTGAATTAATAGAAGAAAGTTTTGATTCAAACTCATGGCTGGTGTTGTTTCTCTGGGTATATTGTTTATGTGCTCATGAATGTTTGCTTCTTGTTATGCATTTGCTTTGTATATGTTGTGCATGTGATTTCATGTTTTAAACTGAATTCTGAAAGGGGGGGGAGAGAGTGAGGTGAAATTGTTTCTCTATCTGAGCCAGGAGATTCCTGCAAGGTGTGCAGTTGAATTCATCCGCAAAGAGTGCGTTGATGAAGGCTCAGTAGTTTAACTTTTGTTCTCATTCACCCGGAAGTGGAATTAGGTTGTTGAAGTCGTGCAAGAGGGCGCAGGCTAAAGAAGAAGTCTCAATTGTAAACCTGAGCAAAGGAGATCGAGGATTGCTGCTGCAGGAGTGCATAGAGTCGGAAGGATTCAACACTTGGAAAGTTGTTGAATGTTGAGCGTAAGGAGTACGCGCAAGTTCCTCTGAAGAATCAGAGTGGAAAAGCTCAGGATGTATAGCACCCTCGTAGTATCGTTAAAGCAGAGCACAGGATTTATGTGCCGAGGAAAGTTCGAGCAAGAGATCCAAGTGCAGGTGTCAGAGCACAAGTTCTAAGAAAGAATGTTTAACCCTTCTCAAGAAATCTTCAAGGAGGAGGAATTGACGGTCAGGATTCGCCGAGAAAAACTGTGAAATCCCGTCAACCGTCAAATCTCGGGAAGTTGCACAGGGTTTAAGCCCGAAGGAGCAGAGGAGGAACCCGAAGGAGACATCGAGATATCGGCGTCATCGGGTCTTCATAGAGTAAGAATCGGAGACCTTGAAAGTCTCGAAAACCTGAGAAGGGATCCTAGTCGTTGATCTCGGCAGGACATGTGTCAGCATTCCGGGAAGTCATCAGGATTTTGGAGGCATCGGGGTTTTATAATTCGAGAGAACTGAGACCTTTCGAGTCTCGAAACCCTGATGGAGAATCTCAGCCATTGATCTCCGCATGGACACGTGGCAAGAGATCCCGAGGAATCGGGAATTGGAGAATCGGGGTTTCCGGAGACAAGAGACTCAAGCATATTGAAGTCGCGATCCGCGATTTCCCGATACTGTCAGAGCCGTTTGATCTGAGGGACGCGTGTCCAAGGATTTGAAGAAGTCGGGGTTCGGCATTTCGAGATTTTAGGTGACGAGAGACTCACGACAAGAGAAGTCGCGAAATCCTAAAACGCGATAACCACGCAGTCACCGTGTTGAGTGGAGAACAGGTGTCAACATATCGGAGTTCAGGTAATTGAAAGTCTCGTGTACATTGACAACGGGAATCACGATATTCTGATACGCAATTTCCCGACAGGGTTAAAGGCCGTAGTGGAGGACAGGTGTTGGAAGGTCGAGCCCTTGCAGGAAATCAACGCTCAGGAGGTGTCGGAGATCGGGGATTGGGGATCCTGAGGGAGCAGAGTCCATACACTCTGTTTTCCCGAAGTCTGAAACCTCGATACAATAGGTATTGTGCTCACATGGACCGGGAGGCCTAGCAGAGAGAGCCATCGCAGATCGAGAATCGGAGAATCGAGGAGGCAGGTTCTCACAACATCGTAGGTGTCGATTTCCCGACAGCTGAAAGTCCCGATAAGGTGGGACAAGGTCAGCGTTGACTGAGAACATCGAGAGTCGGGGATCCGCGAGGGGAGCGGGTTGTGACCTCTTAAGTACAGATTTCCTGACGGGAGACTCCCCGATAAGAGCAAGGAACACGTGGTCGAATATTCATCGGGTTTCGGGGATTTGTGAGGCCCAAATCTGTGACTTCAGGACTCGCGATCACGCGAGGTCCAATTTCCCGATAGAACAAAGGGAAATCATCGGAGGAGTCCTGTGGGTATTGGAAGGTCTCGATAAGGGATCAGAAGAGCATTTCAGCTCTTCGGGCATTGAAGGAGAAATTCCTGTGGGAGAAGGCATGCCCTGGGTGGCGCGTTTGCGTCAAAATATGGTATAACTACACATATTATATAAATATATTATCAAGGAAAAAATAAGCTAAATGCAATTTGGACATTTGAAAAAATAATTACAAGTTAAATGAGTACATCAATAAAAAAAAACATACTAACCTTGCAAGTTCAAAATCCGAGCTATGTAGATCGAGAATTGGATTTTTTCAACCGGTGGGTGACAGAAAAAATAAACAGCTCAAATAAAAGCCAATAACAATGTCACGACTATAGCAATTGTGTCACAAAGTCTCTTAAAGTCACATCTATATAGATAAAATAGTCAAATAGTCGTTAACACCGACCAATGAGATAGACAAAATTTTCATCGCTATTGCCATGAAAGTTTGTCGCTATAGTGACGAAAATCCCGACTAGGTTAAATTAAGATTTTCATCAATATTACGACAAACTTTCGTGGCAATAGCAACGAAAATCTCGCCCTGTTTAAAAAAAATATGAAACTAGTGGAAAATTTTCGTGGAATAATCCGCCCATATGTAGTAGTGGTATCAAGTGAGGATATCATGAGTAGTGGGAGTAGGTTTAAAGAATATGAAATCATATCCCCTTTTCTATCAAGAGATGTAGTCAAATCAGAGGAAGATGAGGCATTCAGTAGCAGCGTTGACATGACAGTGGATGGTGATGGACCACTCCAAGAAGGAGAAGAGGATTTAACAATTATGAATGGGCTTATGCGTGTATAGGTAGGAAGATATTTTGGATTCCTCACTTAGGATAATGAAAGAGATGGAGTAACACCCTCTTTGAACCACCCCCCTTGTCCATTTTTAATCAAGAAGAAAGAAAAAAAGAAAATGTGGAGATAGGAGTAGAAGAAGAAAGAGTAGAATAAAGGAAAGGAGAAGATACGAGTGAAGAATAGGTCAAAGTCAACAATATTTCTCAAGGAAGAGTCTCGATATCACTATCAATATCACCAAAATATAGTGGTCAGTCGTGTAGTGTCCCCAAGGCCGAGCCCCTTTGTAAACCATGTTCTGAAAAGAATTGTAATTATGATTCGTAGGGTGGTGAGACAAGTTTTTATAAGCTGGAGGCTTATGTGTTTGATTAGGCCAGGGAGCCTGAGTGTTGAAGGCCAGGAGCCTGCTGTTGTAAATGTAATCAAGAAGAACAATTAATAAAATATAAACACCGCCATGTGCATACCGACCATGATGAATGAGTGAAGGGGGACTAAGCATCCACAGAGTGGGCAAGGAATTAGGGGATGAAGGTGGGAAAAAGGGGCTAAGTGTTGAGCCTAGGGGCTAAGACTAGGGGGCTTAAGCCTGGGAATAATATTTTAATATTATTCCAAAAGATATGTGCATTATATGTTTTAACCTAAGTCCTTTTGGAAGTACAGGTGATTTTCCAAATGATGGGAGGAACGCATGTTGAAGGAGCGCATGAACTCGCATGGGTGACAAGTCTCAACCCCGGCGCATGCAATAAAAAGTTGAGACAAGCCATGTTGGGGGTTCCTCCTCCTCCATTCGAACTTGAACTGTCCTGAGCGTGAACCGTGTGACCTATGCAAGAGACCCTCATGCAATTTTGAAATGGGGAAAAATCCTGTGTTCGTTTTTTGAAAATCCCGGTTCATCCTCCTCGTTCTGCACTAGAGAGTCTGTGTAATTCCCTACGGAAATTGCTTCTCACGCAATTCCGAATATCAACACCGTGAGACCTTGCCGCCATTGTTGAGCTTGTTTGAGAAGTCTGAGTCTGTATTCCCGGTTGACTGTAGTGGTCATGCAGAGAGGGACTGCGCGTGATTTGTTGTCCAGTGGAGGTGGTAATTGAGCCTGTGTGTGATCTCTCTCTAGGTGAGGGAGGTGGATGTTGTTGGAAGAGGTTTCTTCCAGAGAGTGTCCAGCACTAGCTTCAGGCTCTGAGACTTCCAGATCTAACCTTTTGTCGAGACCCAAAGAGGGAGGTTAGCATCGATGGACTGTGCTTGTGAAGGTGTATACTCCCGGGCGGAACAGGCATGTGGGGAATGAGAGTCTGATAGTAGTGGGCGTAAGATGGCATCCTGGGAAGAATCCTTCGAGATTTTGTGTGTTGTTTTCCCTGTAACCTCAGCCTAGCCTATGATTCCTTGTCTTGGGGTGGAGCTTAGTCCCAGCTCGGGGGTGACCCACTGCTGAGCTGATGAGCAGTGTGGTCTAAGGCTGGGAGGTTTGTGGAAGGCCTGCACTTAGTTGGTGGATTCTACCACTATTAAAAGATAAGTATCTGATTATGTTTTAATCATGTTTTGCATGACTCTACTGCTTATGTTATCATGATTTCCGATGTGTATATGAATTAGTATGAAATGCTATTGATTGTTAATTATGGTAGTAACTCATATGAATACTCTGTGTAGAATGTGTTTATTTGTTTAAATGCATGGGATTTATAATACCTGTATGAGTTATGTACAAAGTGGTGTTATAGTCTTTTTTTAATAATGTTTAAACCTTGGTAGCCAGAAAAGGTGTGCTACAGTTTGGTATTAAAGCCAAGGTTTCGACACTGAGCCTAGATGGGCCAGTGGAGCGATTTTTGGACCGAGAATGCAAGGGGAAATTGGGTCTGGAAGGCCAATTTTGGACCCTGGTTTGCTCCAAAGTGTTAATGAGTTACTTGACAAGTTTTTAAAGCTCAGGAGGAATAGCGGCATTATGAAACCGCAGCCAGTGTGGTATAAGTCCACAGGGAGAGAGGACTCCACACCAGAAGTGTAGGAGCTTTAGGATCTATTCGGGAGGGAAGGTGAACCCTCGTAACCGTTAGATCTATAAAGTGTGAACGGGGCTTAAAGCCCTTTGGAAATTGCATAGGAGTGTGGAAATCGCGATACACGAAATCCTGAATTAGTTAGGAATCGTCTGAGCTGTCAGATCTCGACTGGAAAACCCAACAGTCGTTGGATCTGTCTGGAGATATCTGAAGGTTAAAACCGCAGTGATTAGGGATGAAAGCCCTGAAATAGATCTGAACCATCTGAATGACGGAGGCCACGTGTCGTGAGATTACCCATTTCGGGAAATCGGGGATCGAGGATTCGGGAGTTCCGTTGACAAGAACTCAGACTCTCGCCTTGATAAGTCTCGACCCGTAATATCGAGACGTTAGCATGTGGCTAAGTCCCAGTGAACGGACGAGATTCCTTCGGGGAATCTCCGGGTCTGTAACGACCGTCTGATGTGAGGAAGAAATTGACGTTTTGGGAGATGGGAGGTGAGAAGAGGTGAACACCTTCAAAACCCCAAAATCCCAAAAACAATCTACACTGTAGATCGTGGGGAGAAGAACTTGACCGTAGGATCAAGTAAGTTAGTAGACAGTGATTTCGAGATTTCGGAAAATGGAAGTTCAATATGTGTGGATGCACGAACTTCTGACACCCAAAACCCTGAAATGCAAAAAGATCTACGTCATTGATCTGAGGAGGGAATCTGACCATTGGATTCCATGCTTGGATTGGACTTGGACGCATGAATGCGTACCACGTGCCAGTGAGTCGAGAAGATAGGCGAGAGTGGTGGGACCTGATGACATCGTTAAAAGTGACATGGACCCTCCTGAACGTACCACATGCCATGGTGGTGAAGGGAGACAGATGTGCTGTGGGCCCGGAGAATAAAGTAATTTGCGATTTCGGGGACTCGGGAGATAAGGGCATGGGAGCTCGAAATTGAAACGCGGGAAGTCGCGAGGTAGTGAGAACGAGAGGAGAAAAGTCAACATCGCTTCTCGGGGTTTCGTGAAAGGGAGGCACCAGGGTTGGATGCCACAACTCACGAAGGTGCGAGTAGCGAAGAGTGCTAGCACTTAGCCCTAGAATATGGTCATGCGTAGCAGACGCTAGCGAGGAGGGAGCCATACCCATGTCACATCTCGGGTATCGGTGGTTAGAGGACATGAGTCGAGGGTCTTCGACTCATGAACTCGTGAGATCACGAGTTGCAAAAAGGGTGACTCTCGTTACAAATATTTAACTGTTGGATTTTCGTGGACCGAAACCTGAAGTCCCGAAAGTCCCAAAATGCCAAAAATGAAAGCTTCGAAAACCCGAAAAATGAAGTCTCGAAATTGTAGAACCGAACGAGAGCTCAGAAAACTTATTTGAATCAAAATGTCTTTCGTTCTTGTTCATATTGGCTTATAAATGTTATGAATTGTTCCGGAAGGAGTAATGGCCTGACAAACCTCGAATTTAATTGCACAGTGCATGTGCAGAGTTCAACAGAGGTCAGGACTCCAGTTAAACAACGTCGAGTATGGAGTGGGGAAAGGTGCATATTACCCCCGAAACAAAAGATGAACGGGAAGGAAAGGATGTCAATATGGGAGTGGAAGGATCGAACTCCAATGGGCACGAAAAAGAAAAGGATAAGGAAGGACGCATAATGAAAATCATTGAAGGATTTCAAAGAGAGGCCAAGGCTCGCCGAGCTGATAGCCAAAAGCTTATGAAAGTCAGGGATCAGCAGGGTGAACTAAACTTAAAATTTTTGAAGAGCCTGGAAAGAATAGAGAAGAAACTCGAGAAGGGAAGAGACTCAAGTACGACGGAGAGTCGCAGAACCCATGGGAGAAGAAGTAGGTCGAGGAGTGGTAGTCGACATCTTAGTCGCTCCCAAAGACATTCTGACAGGAAGACACACAGTAGTTCAAGCCCATCCCCTACCAGAAAACATCGAAAATCTGGAAAGGAGGAATTGGAAGGGGAGATGAACAAGATTAAACCTCCAACATTCGATGGAGAACATAAGAAGGAGGAATATGCCGAGACATGGTTACTTGGCATGAAGAAATACTTCCAACTGCGGAATTATTCTACCCATGCAAAGGGAAGAATTGCAATGTACCAATTGAAAGGAAAAGCATCGATGTGGTGGGATCAGTTTGTGCAGGTGCAGCACATCAGAGAGAAAGAGGTCACTTGGAGGGAATTTAAGAGGTTTTTCGAGAAGAAATACCTGAATAAAAGATACTATGATAGGAAGATGAAGGATTTCTTTGAACTCAAGCTAGGCAGCATGACTATTGATGAGTACGAACGAAGTTTCCTAGAATTACTGAAGTATGTTCCATTCATCAAGGATGAGGCTGTCAAGATTCAGAGATATCTGAGTGGACTGCCACCTTCCATGAGTGACAAGATTCAATATGACAATCCTAAGACCATGGAAGAAACCATAAGAAAGGCGAAATTCTTTTATGAACAGCAAGGAGAAAGGCCCATCCTTCGGAAGGTTTGGAATGATCAGAGGAAGTTTAAGAAGGAACAGAGGCAGAAGGGAAACAAGCCTTCCTTTTTCAGAAACAGTCTTCAGGTATAGCCATCGGTTAGAGAGCCGAGAATGACTGAAGAGGGAGCACAAAGATAGAGACAAATGCCCATTCAGTGTTGGGGCT
>ML785254.1:309992-325648 GCA_009831015.1 Picea engelmannii
TAATATGCATGGAAGTAAACCAGTCAAGGTTCCTATTCCTATAGGTGTAAATTTATCTGCAGATTAGTGTCCCAAGACACAGGAAGAAGAAGAGGACATGTCCCATGTTCTGTATGCCAATGCAGTTGGCAGTTTGATGTATGCAATGGTCTGTACTAGACCAGAAATTGCATATGCAATGGGAGTTTTGAGAAGGTATATGTCCAAACCAGGGAAGGAGAATTGGACAGTAGTAAAGAGGGTCTTCAGGTATCTTTGTGGCACTACCAATTATGGATTGTGCTACCAAGGAAGACCAGGATTGGAAATAGTGTTGGACATACATGGCTTTGTTGATGCAGATTGGGCTGGAGATCTAGATCGCAGAAGATCTACAAGTGGGTATGTGTTTAACCTATTTGGAAGAGCAATCAGTTGAATGAGCAAAAGACAACCTATAGTGTCACTCTCAACTACAAAAGTTGAATACATGGCAGCCACTCATGAAAGCAAAGAAGCAGTATGGTTACAAAGATTGTGTTCAGTTATTGGGTTGGTACAACAAGCAGTGAGATTAGATTGTGACAGTCAGAGTGCAATATTCCTGGCAAAGAACCCAACTTATCATTCGAAGACAAAGCATATTGAGGTTCATTATCACTTTGTGAGAGACATGGTTGAGGAAAAGAAGGTGTTAATAGAAAAGGTTGACACTTTGAAGAATGTTGCAGATTCATTGACAAAATCTGTGATCAAAGAAAAGTTCTCCTGGTGTAGAGTAATAATGGGCATTGTTGCTCTGGATTGTTGACTATATAATCCCTTGGACCCCTTGATGCAAAGAAAACAACAAGTGGGAGAATTTTGGGCATGTGTTATATTCTTTGCATGTGTGTCTGTGGGCACGTTAGATATGACAACTGCATCTAATGATCCCTGTAGCAGTGCCCTTTGTGTCATGTGTGTTGGAATATTTCCTAGGGGAGGGCAGGTATTCCCCCCCTAGTTACATGCAACGTTCGGCAACGAGCGATATCCTGGGGCCGACGAAGTTTGGGGCAGCACCCCGAATTATTTTTTGGTTGTTTTTGCTATTTTTAGCGATTTTGTAAATTAATCCTGGATTAAGGGATTAGTGTTTTGGTATCTATGGAATACCTAAAAACATTGTATATATATTGTATAGTGAATGGTGAAATTCGATATAATGAATATAAGAAAGGTTTTCTCGGTTGAGGGTTTCCAGTATAAATCTCTGTGTACTATGTGAATGAGCCATTGATTAAATTATGTTTTGCTTAAGAATCTATATGCATTGCTTTACTTCATAGATTTAAAACTTACTTACCCCACATCTGTGTCCCACTATCCCAACAGAAGGTGACGACTCAGGAAGAGTTCGTGGAGATTGTGATGCACCTAAAAGATATGCTAGGATGTTGTGAGGCATAAACAAGGATGGTCCAGGTACAATCTTAGCTCACAATTCTCACCATGCAATTACAATTTATGACTAAGGCTAAGGTGGTGCATGAGAATGTGTGGTGTACTACATGCTATAAATAAGGTTACCATAGGAACGAATTTCATGTGTTGGGGAGCTACATGGTGACAGGCACACTGAATCCATTCCTAGCCAGACCTCGGATTGAGTGGTGTGATATTTGCAGACAATGGGAACATATACCTCGTCATTTCACAAAATTATAGAAATATCAAAATACTATGCATACTATATATTTTAACAGTGTACAATTAATTACTACAAACAGATTCTTAATAAAAATATAAAATAAACAATGGCACACCCACGCATTACATGAACATTTAACCCTAGAAATCCAAACTGGGAAAACCAACAACCTATTTAGAGCCACACCTATAATTCTTTATTCATCATACATGTTCATTGTTTACAATACAATATATATAGGATCATTTGGAATCCAAAACCTCTAATCCATTGATTCAAATTAGTCAACAACCCTAATTTATTAATAGGACTTAGAAAACCATCGACAAAAACCATGTGCCAATTTTTTTCTAAAAATAGATGCAAAAACTACCAAATTTGTTTTTCGAGGGCTTCGCCCCCATGTGAACCCCCCCCTCGCATGCCCAACGTAATGGAGACATTAGGTTTAGTCATTAAAAGAATATAAGACATACCCAACAGTATTCCACTTGTTATTTTATTTTCATACAGGGGGTCACATGATTACATAGTCAACAATCCAGGGAAACAATGCCCATGATTTTTGTACACCAAGAGAACTTCTCGGTGCTCGCAGAATTTTTCAATGTATCTGAAACATTCTTCGAAGTGTTCACCTTCATCAACAACACCTTGTCTTCAACCATGTCTTTCACAAAGTGATAACATCAATATTATTATTCTTTGAATGATAAGACAAGTTCTTTGCCAAGAATATTTCACCATGATTGTCACAATCTATCCTTACAGCCTGTTGTACAAACCCAAAAATTGAACATAATATATGTAACCATACTTCTTCCTTGCTTCCATGCGTTGATACCATTTATTCATATTTTTTAGTTGAGAGTGCCACTACACTATCTTTTTCTCCTCCAAATAGATTAAACACATACCCACTTGTAGATTGTTGATGAAATAGAATGAATTATCCAAATACCAAATTTTTTGAATTTTTTCTAGCTAGAACAAAATACTCGAGATTGTTACCTTGTTTTTATAGCCTCTTTGAAAAAATATCAATTAATCCTCAAGAAATAATTTCCTTGGGACTAATGTTATCTTTTTAAAAGAATATGATATATCAAAAGAAAGATAAAATACTTGTAACAAAAACTTTCAAATTTTCATAGAAACAATTATAGAAATAAGAATTTGAAACAAAGATATATAATGACTCAAAATTAGACTGCAAAACCATCCAATGATTTTTGTTTATTCAATTCTGAAATACATCCAAGAAAATTCTTCATGCCCAATGGGTAAGGACCAAAATGAGACTTAGAAGTCAAATATGGTATATGACATCATACAAAGACAATTTTTGTTTTTAAGTAAAGATCAAGATTGAAACAAAGAGGAAATGACAACCACAATTTCCACTGTCTTTGACTCTGGTGAAGTATATCAACAATAATATTTCTTGATTCTCCTTATTGCCACCTTCAGTAGGATCCTTATAAGAGTTATCTCTATCACTACCCCTTTGCTTGTCCCTTGAAATCTTATTTTATTTCTCCAAAAGGTAGTTTGAGTAGTTCAACCACCTTTAAGTTAATTTATTAACTAATCAAAGTTAAGTAGGAACAAATTTTATTTTAAATATTAATAAGGATCTAACAAATATTAACCAATAGGTGGGGACCCCTAACAACTTTATTTAAAATTTTCAACATATCCCCCTTGTTCTTCCTTGAAAATGATATAAATTAATTTCATCAAACATTCATTTAGTCATCAACATAACATATATCCCAATCACCTCATAAAAATTCTTGTAAACATCCTTTTGACTCATCAATGTCCAAATGTATTTATATCAAAATTAAATATATCATATTATTGTTCAAGTCAAAAATTTGTTATAAACATATCAAATTAATCATCTATCTTCCCAAAAGTTATTGTTGTAGAAATATCCAAAAATAGTGAGTGATTAATCTGTCCAAGCAAACCATTGTCTCAAAAATAATCAGATCTATCCCAACAATGAAAACATCAGATAACACTTATTAAAATTAGAAGTTGATAAGTACCTGAGACCATTCTCTGGTACTTATTGGATAAGACCAATAATTGGGGTCCAAAGGATCATTTATTTCGATCTTCTAACATGTGGGTTCTTTGGTCCATGAAGTGGATTGAAGTGGACGTCGCAATGTGACCTAAAGTGGACTGAAGTGGACCTGTGGTTTCTTTGTCCCATGAAGTGGATGTCGCATTGTGACAAACCTTTCCAAGCATCTCAATGTGTCAAACATAGTAATGATGCAAATTACCATAGATAGTAATGTCACAATGTGTCAAACATAGTAATGATGCAAATTACCATAGATAGTAATGTCACAATGTGACAAACATATCCGGACATCGCAATGTGACAAACATATACATCGATCACAATGTGATAAACATAACCCTATCATGACAATATGACGAACATATCCCCATTGTCACAATCTGATGAACATTGCCATGTTGTCGCAATGTGACAAACATATCCTCGTGTTGCAATGTGATGCACATATCTTGACATCGCATCATGACAAACATTTCCAAACATCACAATGGGATGAACACAACCCATTTTGGTCACAATGTGATGTACACAACCCAATGTAACAATTGACAAACATAGACTAACATTGCACTGAGAGAAACATTTCTTGACGTCGTAAAGTGACGAAATTAACCCACTGTCAGATTGTGACAAAACTATTCCAACTCCATGTATTATAATACTTTATAATACTTTATTAATGTATTATTCATATATTACTTTATTAGTGTATTAATACTTTAGCAATGTGTTAATTAATAATATATTAATGTACAAATTAATTTATGCATTGCATTATTAAAGTAACAATATTCCTTTATACACTAATGTAAATTAATACTTTAATTTATACATTAATGTTACACTACATTATTAATGTATCAAACAAACAATCAATGTATACTTTAATGTATTACTACATTATTAATGTATTAACAGTTTAATATGTTTTTTTTCCTTGAAAAAAAACGTAAATTTATTCGTCCGAAGAGAAAATTTTACATTTTTTAGGTGCTTCAAGAACAAGTCATCCTTAAGAGGATGCTTAGGACATAAATCATAGGGCCGCGAAAAAACAGATATGTTCATGTTTGGTTGATAGATATATAAAAACAAATATACATATCTTGTCATTGGTCCAAAAAACTGAGTCAAAGTATCGACTTCTCATATCATCTCATATTGTTTCTCAATATTAACAAAGTATAAAACATCTAAACTCATAAAGAGGAAATATGCTTCACCAAAAGTTGTTGGGAATCATCCTGAAAAAAAAAAAAAAAAATGAAGTATCAAACCATGAGATTGAATTCCTTTAGAGATTTATAACGAGCAGTCCTTCAATGAAGGGATGGTGGTAGAACTCATATGTTTCCTCTCCCCTTGATTCAATTATTAGCCATTGTCCAACGGGGATCTCAATGCATCCTTTTGAAACATAATATGCTACTCAGTTACGCTCCATGTATACATGTTTAATATCAAAGGATTCAAATGAGTCCATAAATCTAAAAAAATCTTCCAAAATAGGTTGCAAAAAAATATTATGGCATTGTTGAGCTTTATGAATCCAATTTATCAATATTGATAGAGTCCCCAAAGATTTGGATGGTTTGTACCCCATTTTATCCTGCAAATAAAAGTAAGAGTTTGATGGTCATAAGTTCAACATGGTTGTAAGTACCCGGTCCTAAACCCATTTTGAACTTGAAAGAGTGTTGTGAAGAAAGGAAAAGAATAGCTCCCCCTCCACAAGATTTATTTTCAATCTGAGAAGCTCCATAAAAAATATCCCATGACTTTAAGTAATCGATTTGTTCTAGTTGTATGATTCATATCGCAGGGGAGTCATTTTCTTGTGGGAAGTGAGAAATAATACTTAATCCTTTAGTAGAAACGATTTCAGGTATGGAAGTTCCATCATTAAAGATATATGAATTACGAGCCAACCACATCCCCTAACATACTATTAAAGGAAGAGATCTGATTCTCCTATTAGCCAAAACTTGTATCCAATCTTTCTAGGCATGTTCCACAGAGGGACCTATCTAAAAACAGTCCTGGTGTAATGACATAGATACTTCTTTCCATATTTGACATGAGAAATCTCAAGAGATAAGGAGATGATGGACTGATTCAGACTTAGCTCTGCATAAGGGTCACCAACTTGTCCCTTCGATTTGCCTATTTTTCATGTTATCGGATATTGGCACTTTATTGTATAAAACACACCACATAAAAATATTTTCCTTCAGTGGACATCTCACTTTCCATAGGCCTTTCCACCACCATCTAGACTCTCTCTGATAGAGATCCAGATTCAAATGGATATATCCAAGTTTAGGAGTATAGTGTCCATGAGGAGAATGCTTCCAAACCAACTCATCTTCTCTGCCAGTGATTATAATGTGTGAAGACTGAAGTGTATGAGAATAGTTGTCCCAAAAAGGGGTTTCTTGAGCATCTAATCTCATCATATCAACACTCTTCAAATCCTGGCACCAAATTGTAGTCTTAGGAGGGTACGAAATATCGGATAGATAATGGAAACCTTGGGCATGAATATGATCAAGAACATGATCATTTAGAAGTACATGTAAGATCCTAATACCTGGCCATGGTTCCACCCCAATCCAAACCTTATTACCTTTACCAATCCTCCAAGTGAGACCATCCCCAACAACTTGAAATGAATTAATAACCACTTTTCATATAATTGAGCTATTTGTATTGGTCTTGTTTGGTTTGCAAATCCATTCTTCCAAAGAATCTGAATGAATGTACTTATTTTCCACCACCATAGTCCATAAAATCTTAGTCAAAAACAGTCTCCACCCCACATTTGTTGCTAGAGCCTTTGAGAAAAGGAAGATATTTTTTAATCCCCATCCCTCTAGAGCTTTTGGTCTCACCAATCTATCCCACTTGGCCCATAGGGGTGTTTGTTGATATTTAGGACCAGACCATATAAATTTAAAATACATCCTCCTTACCTTCTCTAGAACCCCTTTTGGAATCCAAGATAGAGACATACAATATACTAGAATAACTTCCAATACTGATTTTACCAGGATGAGTATTCTCACTCTGTAAATCCATCTGAAACTCCAACCTTTTAGGAATTTCTCCATTTTAGCAATTAGCCATAGCCAATCAGATTTAAGATAGCAGTTGGGTTTGATTAGAAACCCCAAGTATTTTAGGACTTCATTAATATCGTGAACATGAAATGGGAAGACAAAGTTGTAAAAGAATGTATCAGCTTCTGCCATACCTGTCGCTAAAAGCGTAGATTTCTGTTGATTTATCAACATACCAGTAGCATTATGGAACAATTGTGATATCTCTGCCAACTTGTCCACGTCCCTAGGAAGACCATTGAAAAATGTCAATACGTCATTCACGAATAAGAGGTGGGTGATCCTTAAAGTAGGAAATATTGAGATGCCCTAAAAAAATGCCATTAATTGAAGGATGGTCAATAGCCTTGCTTAGCCCCTGAACTACGAACATAAATAGGAGAGCAGATAGAGGACATCCATGTCTAAGATATCTCTTAGATTTGAAGAAAGGGGATGTTTCCCCATTGATCAACACAACAAAGGAAACAGTAGAGATACACTCCATCACCCAAGTAATAAAAGGAACTTCAAAGCCTAAATGTGTAAGAATTAATATTATATATGACCAACAAACTCTATGATAGGATTTTAAAATATCAATCTTCAAGATGGGTCCTTTATATTTATTTATGTTTAGGTTGTGAAGGCCTTCCTGAGAAACCTCAATCGCTTCATGTATCTGATGCCCCTCCAAAAAGCCAAATTGTTCTTTATAAATTGATTTCGAGAGAACTACTTTGATGTGTTTGGCAATAATTTTTTCTACAATCTTATAAATGCAGTTACATAAAGAGATTGGTATGAAGTCATCAAAGGATCGAGGATCATCTGATTTTTGGATGATGCAATGAAAGTGGCACTAAACAAAGCATCCATATTCCCATCCATCTGGGATTTCTCAACAACCTCCAACAAGTGCTTTCTAAAGAGTTCAAAAAATCCAATATAAAATTTCATCATTCAGTTGTTCATCCCTAGGCTTTTATCCTTTTGGAAAATATGAAGGACTTCTTTCAATTCTTCTTCAGTGAATTCAACAAAAAGGTCCTTGTTTCCCTATTCATCTACAAAACTGGGAAAGAAAAGCACCATGCGAACAATATCAACTATATTTACTCTTTCAGGTGCCTTGTAAAGAGTTTGAAAATGATTTCTCCCCATCTAAGCTTAAAAAACGGAGACCTCCATGCCCTCTTCATCCTTCAGATGCCAAATTGTGTTGTTGGTCTTCCTTCCCTTCACATATTCCTGGAAAAACTTTGTATTTTCATCCCCCTTTGCAAGCCAAATAACATGACTCTTTTGACGCCATAAGGCTTCTATTTCCCCTAGCAGTTTTCTATGGTGGTCGTTCAATCCTTTTAGAGATTATTTCGATATTGTTGAATCATAACCGTCACCCACTGATTGGTGAGTGACTTCATTCAGGGCTTCAGTTTCTCTCAACTCCCACTCATCTCGAATACGCTTTTTATGCGCCCAAGGAATCATTTCTTGCTTAATATTTTTTAGGTTAGTTTTGAACTGCACCGCAACAAGGATCCAACACACACATCATATGGCACCAATGCCTCCTTAACAAGGTGTTGGAAACTATTGTCATTTATCCATTCTTCATTGAATTTAAATGGATTGGAAGGCTTGGAAAGGCCCCCTCCAACATCCAACCAAATCGACGAGTGCTCAGATTGACCCCCACTTCCAATCCACTGTGTGAACTGAAGGGGAAGATCCATCAATTTTCTGAGATCAAGAATCTATCTAGCCTCTTCACAACTCTATTCTCCCTTGTTCTCATATTTCACTGGTTAGGGATAATTTTTATCGATTCAATGACAATAAATACATTCCCAATCAATGAGTGAGTAAATAAATCTAATTGATGATCAAGGTGAGCCCAGGGTTCCTAGACTTCATCTACTCCTAACGAAAAAATTTGGATCCCCCCCAATAATATTATTATCAACCTTAAGGAGTGATCTCTTAAAGAGAGAATCCCATAACATTGTGTGATCCCGATAAGGGCCATAGAAATTGAAATTATGAATTCCATTCCTTGTCCTTCCACAAAAAAATACACTCTGAGGACAGATTTTGAAGCCCAAGAATTGAGGGCTCTAAAATATTTTGGATTCCACCCTATCACTAAACCACTCAATCTGTCTTTTGCATCACAAACAAACTTCCAAGATGGAAAGAGGGATTCAAACATCGACACTATTGAAACCTCATCACCCAAATTTTCTTGAAACAACACTATATCAGTCACTTACAAAGGGAGAATTTCTTTGAGGGGCTCGCTACACCCCTGCAGCTAAAATAAAAAATCTTCATGGGGGAAACCATTCCGAGGAATTCCCTGCTCTAAGGGCCCAAAAATATGACATTGTTTTCTGGAAGCAAGATTGATTAAGGCTCTTTTATGAGATTTAGAAAGATGAGAAACTCTACCCTTCCCCTTTTTTATCCCCACAGTGCTAGGATTTTTTCCTTGACCACAACCACCTATAGAGAGAGATAATATGACTCTATTCCTGAGCTAGAAGTGGATGTCTTGGTTAACATATGCATTTGAGGAGGAAGAATATCGAGATACAGAAGGTGAGGGGATGAAAAAAGATACTTGGAGAAGGGAAATGGATGCCAAGGAGGGGCCAGTAGGGGAAAAATGGGTAGAACCATATGAAACATCCAGGAGGTTAGGGAATGAGAGGGAGGTGAGGGAGGAGGACCAATACATCCTTAAAAAATTAAAAGCATTGATAATACCATTGATGGGAGGAGGGATAGAAAATTGCATACCCCTGAAATGAGTAAGATTCTAGAGCATCTCCGACAGAAAATACATGTTCGTCCCACCTGCCCTGGCGACAAGGGCTAATGGTTGATCCTGAGAAGACTACTTCAAACAATCTAGAGCCTCCACTAATTCTGGAGATGTGAAAACCTACACCAGTGATTAGTCCTTGGAGGTAGAATGTGGGCAAAAACCTTCACCCAACTAAGAGACGAGACACTTACTATTTTGAAAGGAAATCTACTTACCTTGAGAGCCTTTATAAGGTAATGGGAATTATTTTAAGATATGGTCATTCTCATGGCACCTTCTGTAGTGAAATGACACCCCTTCATAGTCCAGTCATTAAAGATGGGTTATACCTCGATTTACCAAATTCATCTCCTTCACTAGATTTCCATGAACATTTAATGAAACCAATATCTGTGTCATCAACATCTCCCCTATAGTCTAGAACAACATGTTTGCATCCATAAAGGTTCCCTATGCATTTCCAATTTCGTGGAAGAATTTAAAAGAACAGAACTGTGGAGGGAGCCCTGGTACTTGTACCCAAATCGGGAAGGAATCCATCCTTTCTATGGAGGCATGAAAGGTAGGATACCATTTCTTCAGCAAAACGGGTGTGGAGTCAATACACCAACAACTCTTGAGGGAATTATCTGCCTGATAAACCTCCACAAACTTCAACAAAAACCAACCTATATTAAGTCAAATCACAGAGGGAAGAGGGTCACTTGAGGACCCCTAGGAAATCTTATCCCATTTTATAATTGTGTTGATGTGAAAATGGTGGCCTCGAGCCCTACCCACAATAGCCCTGCCCGCTAATTCAACCACTTCTTTCATCGTGATATCGTCTCCTAGAATGATATTACAGGGTCTATTTTCGACTGGAATAACTTTATTCTGACGATGACGACAATCCAATCTACTATTCGTGATGTTGAGTCCTTACCAGGGGATAGATGATATTTCACTGTAGCAATCGCCGCAACCCTATCTTCTCCCACTTCATCCCAGTCAGTTAGGTTTGTGGGTTCTAATAGAGATGCCATGAACCCCTCTACCGAAAGAGGCCATTCACCATTATATGTCGATGGACCCAAAGAAACCTTGTGAGAGCTTAAAAACCCAGAAAAAACAATGATCTAGGAACCCATCATAATAGAGAGCAAGGTCAGGTAAATCTTCAAACACAGAGATTGGTAGAGAAGGTGTCGAAGAAGCCCAAATCCCAAAAGATGATGGAGTGGAGCAAGTCAAATCACTCGAGAAGAAAGTTGAGATGATACTTGAAGAAAAAAAACCTTAATCATGTTCGGTTGGAAACAAAATACTTTTCCCCGAAAGAACGATCGAGGTACCCCTTGACCCCAGACCACAACCCATATGAGGTTTAGATCCTATCTTCGGGTGTGGGACTCTAGAGGATACTGCAAATATACAGGGCGACTAAGGCGAGAATGACCATACCTCCTCCCGAGACTTTTTGACTGTAGCATTTGTGCTGGAGACAATATGAAAAGAAGGACTTCCAGCTGACTGCATCCACCATAAGTGTTCAGCCAGATTGGGAGAATAATCAACAATATCTCCATAAATTGTCATTAATCAGACTTCTAAACCACCACCGAAAGAGACGCCCTGACAAATCCCCACCCCACCACGCTCTGTCTTTGAGGGTGAAGGGAAAAAGGTAACCCTAAAAATATTGCAGCATCAATACCCTAGTACTTCGCAAAAAATTCATATCATGCGGTAAAAGGCGAAACCACAAATCCATTCCCCCCTTCCAAAATAAGATACTTATATAATATACAAATTTATTTACTAAATTGCACTATGAATGTCATTAACAATTTAATATGTTGCATTATACATTAATGTATTAGTACTTTAATTTATACATTACATTTAATAATATATTACTAAATACATTAAGGTGAATGTATTACTACTTTATTAATGTATTAATTTATTAGTGTATTAATATTTTATAAATGTATTAATACTTTAGTAATGTATTTATTAATCCATTGAAGTAATGTATTAATACTTTAGTAATAGTAATGAATATTATTTCTATGTTCAAAAAGCATTAAGAGAAGCATTCCAAGATCATCGTAGTTTTGTTGAGTTCAAAGGTTAGGAAGATGGGTAGTGTGACAAATATCTTGAAATTGAGATCTAATCTAGGTATATGCTTAACATTCTAAGAGAAAGTGTTTTTTATCGTCAACCCTCATAGTATCACAAAGGTGACATAGTCTTTCATCCAAGGGAATTTTGGGAATTGACCAACACCCAATTTCACTATGTATATCATGATAATTTGTTCTTATTTTAGCAATGTTTACTTTTTTCTTTACACTAGAGATATTTTTTATCTTTGAAATTAGGTTTGATTACTTCCTTAAAATATATTAGCTTTGTTTTTCCCTCTAACTCTCTATCATGCCACATTTTCTCCTTAAATTTTGATATAATAATATTTTTAATGTTATCCTTATTCTTCCATATGATCTCTTCCTTTATTCCCCAATGGTTTAGCAAGGATTGGGCATCCTTATGTCATCCCCACTTGAGTCGAAGGTGGTTTTGGTTGGAATTTGAAACAATTCTAGAAATCCTCTTGTCTTCCATGTTGTTTAACTTGTTCTTATACAATAGGTATCTAGTCAATGTCGTGCTCTCAATGGGGGGAAGGTTTTCTTCTGTGAGGAAGATAGAATATGGTGTTTTCCTTTAATTTTGAGATTATGGGTTCGATTTTTTTTGGATTTTCTCTATCTTTCTCTTTGAAAATCTAGAGATATGTTGATGGGGTGGAAATGCCCAACAACTGTAAGGGGTTCTCCCCAGTGCACAGTCCCAATTAGACTATGCACCATTTGGTTTAGGAGACCCATCCGGATTTTGACCTAGCTACCATCACTAGTTGTGAGGGTGAAAAAGTGGATGGTTATGCAAATGAAAGATGTATATGAAGACTATGTAAATGAATGAAATAAATATAATTTACTTCTAATCTATTGTATCCTATCTAGGAGTAGTTTATCGTAACCAAGTGAGTTGGAGTGACACTAAACTCTGCAAAAGCATTTGATTAGATAGTTATCTCAAAGGTGAAAAGTTAGATAACACAGGCATACAATTTAATAACCAGAATAGTCTAAGTCATATTTATGCATACACAATAAGCTCATGTTCTCGAGACATTAAATATGAGAGAATAACAAAAAATTGCAAGCATAACATTTATTGCATCATAAAATTCTATAAGAAAAGCATGTTCTTACAACCCATGTGGACATCAAATATTCTACTGGAAATAGTTTGCAACAAACCGTAGTACACATAATTTCTTCTCTCTATCAAAATCTGGCACTGAGAGCTTCTCAATATTCATTAACATGATATAGTTCCTTGAGATAGTTCTTGAGTCTATACAATGCTTGAAGAGCCATTTCTAAATGGGCTTCCACCTATATTTATAAAAATATTCCTAACTCCCAAAATGACTTCTTCTATTCCTTAAGAAGAGGTTACAAAACCTTTTGGCTCCCTTAGTAGTCATTTGACATATGTGAGGATAAAGAAAAAACTGAAGGTAGTTAGAAAAATATAAATAGGATGTAGTTGATAGTAAATTTGAATTTTTTGGTATGCCTCATCTATGTGCTCTTATCTCGAATGTAGGTATTCCACATCTCTAGTTGATCGAAAATTGCCATGACCCGGCGGTATGTCAATTCTTCAAGAGTGGTCTTATGCATGGTTGCGTTGTCATTGAATCTACATATATTTTTCCATAGTATCCATGAATTCCTTAATCATGGTGCATAACTTGGTGAGTTGAATGAGGCGTTTTTCAATTAAGTTTGTCATCACTCTGGAGGATGATATAGTTACCTCTACTCTATTGTACTTTATTTATTAGTTGTTTCATGATAAGATTCTTTCCAAGTTCTTCAAGGGGAGTGAGATGGAAACTTCTTCTTAGGTCTTGTGCCACCTTATATAGTTGTGAAAAAATCACCATTGAGCTAGTTGTTTCTTTGTCTGCTCTCTGCCCAACCTATTGGAATAAATCAAGCACAGCAAGATCAAATTTCCTTTCTATTCTTGATAGACATGGAAGTTGTTGGAAGATTGGTTGTTGTCATTGATGTCAACCCTAGTCATGGGTTTTGGACCACAAGATTGATGAAGTTATTTGGACATGAAGGAAAATGCACATGCAGATACAACACCCATGGATGGATAGTATACATCATGCTATTTCCGGTGGTATGTGGCACGTCACGTGGATACTCATGGTTGAGGAGAAATGAATTTTTGAAGATGAAAAAGTAAATTGTACATGTAGGCCCTGAAGATAATTAAAGAAAAGAATTACAAAATAAGAAAGTGTCGGGTCGGACCTAATGGTAAAAGGAAGTGACCTAAATGGTATAAATAAACATCATTATACATTCATTTGATACAAGTCGAATTTCAGAGAGAAGAATAAGTAAAATAAGGCCGGATTTCAAGGGAGGATGAAGTCTTTTGGTGATGTGTTCTAAGGTATGTTATTTTCAGGTCATCTTACCATTTTTGCTATAACTTTTTTTCTAGAACGATTCCAATGGTGAAATCTCTATGGTATTTAGAATACATATCAAGGTACCTCTGGTAAAAATTTCAGCTCTTTATTCTCTATAATTATGGAGATACACTCTGTGGAATATAGGGTTTGTGCCCAGTCCTGAAACTAGTCAATAAACAGGTGTTCTGGGTAAAACAGTCATAACGTTTTCATACAGACTCCAAATGCAGTGGTACCACTTCCATTGGAAAGAGTACGGACTGTAGTTTCTTGTGTGTGATTTTCATAATTATATGTTAAATATTGAGCGCGGGGCATGTTGTACAAGTTGGGTCTTCTGAACAGACCAGAATTGAATAAAGTTTTATTATCTCTCATATATTCTTGGGTGGAAGGAAGGGGAAAGGATAGAGAGCTCAGATATCTCTTGATATTGGAGGATTGTATCTTCCTCTTGGAGGTTTATCCCTCCCTTTACATTTGGAAGCTGTAGCTACCTTTGGAAGTCATTACTTCCCTTGAACAAAAACTATTGATTATTTCTCATTTATATTGTGCATGGTGTATTCTGGTGTATTGGTGTAACTCTTATACTATTGTTCATTGCTCATTGGATAAATTGAATGGTTTAAGTATAAGTTGGAAAAGGTTTTTAAATTGTACCTGATACTGATTCACCCCCCTCTCAGCATCAACAATTGGGATCAGAGTAGGTTGCCTTCAGAACAGTTTAACCACTGGAAGGAAAATCCTGAGTAGAAATGGATGACAATGAACAGATTTCAAATGGGATTCAAAAATTTGACGGAAGAAATTATGCATACTGGAGTGATAGAGTGAAGACTTACCTAACAGCTTTGGGAGTAGACATTTGGTACTCAGTTGTGAATGGATATGTAATCCCAAATAATGCTACAACCGATCCAAATGAGAAGAAGCTTATGAGTTGTAATTCAAAAGCCAGACATGTTATTCTAGCATCATTGACACCAACCATTGCTAGAAAAGTGATGGGATGCAACACTGCTAAAGAGGTGTGGGACAAACTCAAGAATATCTATGAAGTTGATCCAAAAGTTAAGCAGGTCAAGCTTCAAAGACATAGAGCAGAATTTGAAAATTTGAAGATGAATGAAAAGGAAGATATTGCAACATATCTTCTTAGAGTTGATGAAGTTGTTAATGCTATCAGAGGATTAGGTGAAGCAGTCGATGAATCGTTGGTTGTACAAAAAGTGTTGAGATCACTTCTTGAAGTATGATGCTAAGGTCTCCGCCATTGAAGAAACTAGGGACTTGACCAAAATGACAATGGATGAATTACATGGGACTCTTATGGCATATGAAATGAGAACAGGTACAGAAAGTGACCAGAAAAACAATGAAGCAGC
>ML785254.1:327135-346264 GCA_009831015.1 Picea engelmannii
TTGGGATCATGATGATAGGGGGAGCATGAGTGTTGCCATCAATGACAAAGGGGGAGATTGTTGGAAGATTGGTTGTTGTCATTGATGTCAACCCTAGTCATGGGTTTTGGACCACAAGATTGATGAAGTTATTTGGACATGAACGAAAATGAACATGCATATACAACACCCATGGATGGGTAGTACACATCATGCTATTTCCGGTGGTATGTGGCACATCACGTGGATCCTCATGGTTGAGAAGAAATGATTTTTTGAAGATGACAAAGTAAATTGTACATGTAGGCCCTGAAGATAATTAAAGAAAAGAATTACAAAATAAGAAAGTGTCAGGTTGGCCCTAATGTTAAAAGGAAGTGACCTAAATGGTATAAATAAACATCATTATACATTCATTTGATACAAGTCAAATTTCATAGAGAAGAAGAAGTAAAAGAAGGCCGGATTTCAAGGGAGGATGAAGTCTTTTGGTGATGTGTTCTAAGGTATGTTATTTTCAGGTCATCTTACCATTTTTGCTATAACCTTTTTTATAGAACGATTCAGATGGTGAAATCGCTATGGTATTGAGAAGACATATCAAGGTACCTCTGGTAAAAAGTTCAGCTCTTGATTCTCTATAATTATGGAGATACACTCTGTGGAATATAGGGTTTGTGACCAGTCCTGAAACTAGTCAATAAACAGGTGTTCCGGGTAAAACAGTCTTAACTTTTTCATACAGACTCCAAATGCAGTGGGACCACTTCCATTGGAAATAGTACTGACTTTAGTTTCTTGTGTGCGATTTTCAGAATCATATGTTAAATATTGAGCGCGGGGCATGCTGTACAAGTTGGGTCTTCTGAACAGACCAGAATTGAATAAAGTTTTATTATCTCTCATATATTCTTGGGTGGAAGGAAGGGGCAAGGATAGAGAGCTCAGATCTCTCTTTATATTGGAGTATTGTATCTTCCTCTTGGAGGTTTATCCCTCCCTTTACATTTGGAAGTTGTAGCTACCTTTGGAAGTCATTACTTCCCTTGAACAAAAATTATTGATTATTTCTCATATATATTGTGCATGGTGTATTGTGGTGTATTGGTGTAACTCTTATACTATTGTTCATTGATCATTGGATATAATTGAATGGTTTAAGTATAATTTGGAAAAGGTTTTTAAATTGTACTCAATACTGATTCACCCCCCTCTCAGCATCAATAGAAGCTTGATTGGCACATCTACATTTTCAACGGTCCACCTGTCGATATCGCCTATTCTTTCCTGGACATTGTTGAAGTGATTGTTTTTGGATTGCACTTGGCTATGTTGTTCCATAATGGTGGTTGTTGTCTCTTGGAACAAGTGCATGTGGGTGTACATATCAATTATGGTCTCTTATAGTTCTGCCCTAAGTTTCTATGCACTAGCCTTAAATTTTTGCAGGCTACCCTCATCTATATTGACTCTTCCGAGTTGTTCCTCTAGTTCCCTAATTCATCCATTCTTTTCTAGATTTTGGTGATATAGGTTCCTAAAATTATCTTTTGTTGTCTTCATGAATGTAGTGCCAACATATGTTATGGAGGTTGGGTCTTTATTCACATTTTTTTTCACCAGGGTCTACTTAAGCACTGATATCAGATCCTACTTGCGGCCTTCTCATATGTGAACTTATTTAGGTTTGGCACTTCACGTGCTTTGAATGTGGTGAAAATCACTAGACCTAGCCCATTGAATTGAGTATGTCCAATGACACCTACTATTGATATCTCTAGGATATTTGTGTCCATTGGTGCATCACCATTGTTCCTTGCTTCTTCTCTTTTATTATGGTTCTCTTCAGTTGCCTTTCAGCAGCATCACTTGTTGTTTTTTGTGATACTTATGCTACCGTTGCTTCCTTTATTTATTTCTCGACATTTTCTTTTTCTACAGCCTCTATCTAAGTTTTTGTCATTGTTGCGTCAGCTTTAGCCTTAGCTTTGGCTTCATCGATTCTTTTTTTTTTCTCTGTCGCATATTTTTCTTTCTTTTGTATCTTATATTTCTTTCTTCTCTTATTTTCTATTATTGGCTCTTCTTCTTCTATTGATCTTGATTGCATCGATGTAGTTTTAGTAGATGCCTTCATTGTTTCCTCTACTTCTACTTTCTTCTTGGCCTCCTCTCTTTCCTTTTCCTCATCGATGATCCTTCCAATAGATTTTCCTTTTCTTCTACCAATTACTTTTTGATAGTTCTTGGCTCTGAAATGGATCTATTCCTCCTCCCATACTTCTGATGTATATTTCTAGGGAATGCCAAGCTTATTAAAGTGTTCTTTGACTATTTTCTTTAGGTCATCCCTGCTAAGACTCTCTTCCCCGAAGTAGTATGAGAGTTGTGTATCCACTTCATCTTGGGCCTGCTTGGTGTTGGAAAATGGGTAGGCGCCAATCCACAATGGAAGCAAGGGCCATATAGCTTTCTTATCCCAATAGAGTATTCCCCCAACTCCATTGATCACCATATGGTAAGATACCTCTTAGACCACTAGTTTGTGTGGGACAAATTGGGAAAGCATATGTGGTACTTTCATGGCCCCGTATATCCTAATATATGTGCCATGATCCATCATGTACCATTCTTTTATTCTCTTGATCATGGCCAATGATTTTTCGGTCATACATGAGGCTAGTGAGCAGAAAATGAACTCCTACAATGGGACTAGAAAGATCTCACAGATCTTGTGACATTATGTCATGTATTTATGCTCCCATAATACATTGAAATATATGTGTATGACTAGGTATGTTGGTTTCCATGCCCAGTCCATATTCTGGTATTGGTGCACAACAAAGATGATATTTATGATATATGAGGACATATGGAAGTTGGGAAAAGTCTCGGGTCATGCTTCCACAACTAATGTGATGGCCTCTACTAAGTTTTCTGACAAAATTTCATCCCAATTGAAAGACGATCCTTCTTGTGCACAATAGTAAATCAAGAATATATATGATAGCGAGAATTTGGAGGCATTTGGATCTTTGTACAACCTACATAGCTTGGCCACCATATATTGATATGGATTCCTTAGAAATGTTGAAGGGTATCCACCCATTGGTCTGAGCTTAAATTGCTTATCTGGCTTGTACCAAATGCAACATAGGTATTTAGTCGGATGCTTGAATCCACCAAGAAGCTCATTACCCAGATTCTAGGTTCCTTTCTCCAAATGATAACACTTTGCTAGATATGTGGGCTAGAATGAGGCTATAGGATATCCCTGAGAATTACGTATGTACATATTTCCTAAGTCCACATGTTTAAGGATCCATGCAATGACATTGACATAGGGGAATGTCGCAGCATGGGATGCTACTCTGTGAAATCCATATATTTTGATGTTATTGAAAATTATTTGTTCGTATTGATCTTCCGCATTCAAGACAAAATTATGTTTCTTGAACATTTGATAAACATCTCCCCACTTGATCGAATCTTCCCCCTTTTCCAAGAAGTTGAATGTGTCATCATATATCGCTCCTACAATGTCAAGTTCATCTTCATGATGGCGGCCACTCTAGGAGGCCTCTGTGGAATGATATTTGCTAGTAACCTTCTACCTTGGAGACATATATGAATCTGCAAATAGAGAAGAAATTAGTATAATCAAACCCAAAAAATAAGATGAACATGATTAGATCAAATGTTGTAAAAAAAATAAAGGATATATATGAAAGGCATAAATGTTGTATTAACCATGTGATAAGTACCCAAAGAATTACTTGTATTGATGCTAGGTGGGAGATCGTCACCAGATGATGATAGTATGATGGAAAACATTATGGAGATTTGGGATTTAGTGAGAATGTGATGATAGAATTTAGACACTTTTGGTTAAAATTTACCCTAGATATTAGCTTGAAAGTTTGAGACTGGAGAAATTTGTATGAACTGCTCCAACATATATCAAAGAAGTTAGTGTGAAAAACTTCTATGTATACTAGAATAGGTCATGCAAAACCCTCCAGTTTACATAAGAGAAGTTTGTGAAAATTCCTATGGTTTAAACCAAGGGAGTGCATGTGAAAAGTTGAGGTTGGACTGGAGACAATCATGCCAAGTCTGTTGGTTTTTTAAATGTGTACATTGTATAGGTTAATTCAAAGTTATCTAGTTGAATCTGTGGAAATTCATGCGAAGTGTTCTACTTAAAGGTCGACAACCCTCATGATAAGTGTTCCGATGAACCAAAGGACTTAAAATTACGTCCTCTGAGAAGAACCAACAAGGTTTGTACTAACTCTTCCAGTGAATACTAGAGAAATTCACTTAAATATCTCTGAAGAGACCAGGGACAGTCTTGTTAAATTTTTCAGTTTCCAACGACGACAAACTTGTGAAGTGCTTTGTTTTCAAAGAATTTTGAAAAACTAAGTCTTGAGAACAGTTTCTTTATTCAATTTTAGGGTTCATATCCTATTGCAATGGTGACTTGGGTTGAGATTAAAATGGAACTCGGATAACCTTCCTTCGAAGGAGATCGAATTGTGCCAAAACCCACCGTGGCGATAGAGAAATCTAGGGTTCAAACCCAACTTGAGCTAAAATATTAAGTAAAGGATTTGACCATGGGGGGGGGAGTTAAATCCAGGATGATGAGGTTTTTCCAGATACAAGAGGAAATAGGGGGTAGAGGTCCTTGGATTGTCCTAGATTAAGGTACGAGAATATGTGCTATAATGGAGAGACCATAGGCACCTAAAGTAATATCTATGACAGGGTAGGATTTTAAGGGGGCAATTATCAACATGAAAAATCACTTAAAAATTAAAAAGCCTAACCCTAAACATTTAGAGAGAGAAGGTGCTTAGGGAATACCTGGCACTAAAGACCATGTGGATGGTGATAAAAGGTTGGGGGCGAGGAAGCTTTGGGCTCGTCATCTCTACGCTCAATGATATTTTCTTCTCTTGGGAGCTCAATGAACAATGGTTAAAAGGTGAAGGGTGAGCACCCTTTAAAAAGAGTTGAGTGCACTTAATACTATCAAGGATGCTTTTAATGTCATTACTAATGATGTTGCTAGAAAGGTTTTCGGTCTATACCGAAGGAATTAGTGGGAAGTTCTCTGTTATGCACCGAAATACATCGTAGAAAAGTCTTCGATATATACCAGAGGCATTGACATGAAGTGTGTTGATACACATCGAAGGAGAAGACATGAACTCCTCCAATTTGAATGAAGGAGTTTGTAAGAACTCTTCCAATAAAACTAGAGGAGTTTATACGAAGTCATGCAATTATAAATTTGGTGTTTTGGGGAAGTTTGAGGGAAGTGATATGATTATTACCTGAGTTCTTGAGGGGAACTCATCTGGTATACACCAGAGGATTTTATACTAACTTGTCCAATGACTAAACCTTCAAAATTTGCTCAAGTGCCAAAAAAAATAATTGCAATTCCATCCAAACTTAAGAAGATTGGAAAGGCATAATTAAACATAGGTAATCAATGATCAATTATTGAGGAAAAAAATCAAACCAATAAGTTTTTATAAAATAGAAAACGGTGCTCCATTTTCTTGGTGAGGGGATTTACAAGTAAATATACAAGAAAAAGGAGGTTGTTTATTTGCATGATACAAAGAAGAATTTGGGATCATGCTTATAACAGATTGATTATCATGAAATAACTTTTTCAACTTGAGATTGGTTTCATGAAGGAATAAGGAGTACTACAGTGAGATGAAATGCCAGGAATGTTGAAAATAGAAGTTGCTTATGCATTTATCTAGTGGTTCTCCGCTACAAGTGAGCATTCATACCCCTGGAAGAGTCACCCCAATGTCACAAGCCTTGCTCCGCTACTAATGACCATCTATAGCCCCAAAAAAGATACTTGCATATCCCACATGATCTGGAATGCCTTTCCCCAATCCCTTACCTTTTATAATTTAATTCTCTTTTATTCATAGAAAGGTGGATGGGGGTGACACCTGTGACGATGATATTTTCCAACTTGATTACAGATGAGCGAACTTCCAAAGTAACATTCCTTGGAGTACTACAATTTCCTTCCCGGAACCATTTCTCCTTGGTTCAGACAAATAAACAAAACATTTTTTCTTTAAACATGAATCTTGCCTCCTTTCCTTATTACATTTAAAGAATACAATCCTTGTATGATGATAAACTATGTTCTTCTACTGGGCCTAAATTGAAGATGTGCAAAACAATACTACATAGTTAGGAATGAGGTTATGTCTAGAAGCCAAGCTACTGATTTCCAAGATTTTTATACGAGATGTGTTAAACTTCAAGGGATATTCAAGTCCAAGTCATCAAACCTTTGAGAAATTCCAAGAGACCATTTTCAAGAAAGAAAGTTAAAAATTAAAAAAGATGGAATTGCAATTATTTTTTTTAGCAAACCTTGATGTAGGTCCTGCACTTCAAGGGTGACTAGGTCACTCTAGGGAGGTGATCCTGGTGACCCTAGGGGGAATGAGATGGGGATGGATAGAGATGAAAGTGGATCCCCTAGAGGTCAAGTCTAAGTGGAGTGAGATGTATAAAGAGATTCCTTTTAAGTCAAGTGATTGTTGTCCCAAAGGTGTAGTACTTCTTTGGATTATTGTACCTACCCAGGACACAAAGAAAGACACCTTGCAATGATATATGTTAGTATGGATCATCAAGTTAAGCTTGATGTCCCTAATTTTCAGCAGTATATGACAATTTATATCAGAAAATAAAGCATCTAAATCAGCATATAAATATCTAAACTAGTTAAGCAAATCAACATTAATCTAGCAATAAATATGGGATGAAAAATGGCACTTGAAATGCAAGAGAAGATGATTGTTGTAAACATGTATTTTCTAAAGAAAATTGCATCCTTATGGATGTATATTTCATTCACTTATATCAGCAAGTTATACCATCAAAATGTGCCAACAATAAGTCCAAAAGATGTGCCCTATTTAGTAGAGTTAGTGAGCAAAATTTAGGATCTAGTCTAGGATTAGTTTAAGAGTTAGGAGAGAGTTAACAACTAGGGTTATGCAGCCCTAATGGATATAATGTAACGTCCCCAACCACCAAAAGGCTGAGCAAAGACACTTATTGGACATATCTCTTAGTTCTGATACCATTTTTGAATTTATTTGCATGCATATCTAACACAATTAACAGTTACAACATTCTGCTCATGCCACTTATTCATGTGGAAAAAATCATTAAAACATACTGACAATATATGCATACAGACAACATATTCTAACCATACACAGATTAATGCAGAAATAACAACAAGCCTACACACACAACATAGCTAATATATCCAGGCCTTACTCATCAAGTTATAACACATGTACAATTACACAACATACAATTAACAGACATTTGGTACTTATCTTTCAATAAATGACCACCAAACCATGTGTAGACCTTCCACGAACCTCCCAGCCTTAGACCATGTTACTCATCACGCTCAGTAGTGGGTCTCCCATGAGCTGGGACTAAACTCCACCGAGCAATGGATTCCTAGGCAAGGCAAGGACAACAGGAAGGTTGCACAGATCAATAGGAAGGATTTTCTTCGAGGATCAGCTCACACTAATAGCCTATAGCCTCTCATTCCCCACATGCTTGTCCCACCCTAGAAAGTGTGCCCCTTCTTTGCTCAACATTTCTTTGGCTTCCCCACTTCCCTTCCAGGGCATCAAAAACAGGTCGAACATGAATTCTTCGAGCACTATAGATGGAGTTGGGATCCCTCTGAGAAAACACTTCCCCACCAACCTCTCTCACCTGAAGAGAGTTTCTTGCAATCCTGGTAGCATGCTTCTTCAACCTAATTTCTAAGTAAACTCTAGTAAGGGTGATGGAAAAAACAAGGCTTGGTATAGCTCAGGTGATGGCAGCAACAAAAACCGTTAAGGAATGGCACGACTCAAGCAAGGTACATGTGCAAGCATGAATCCCTCGATGAATCAGGAAGGGTGAAAAACTTCCAGATAATCATAAGGGTCGTGAGGAAACTCGAAATTGGTCCTGACACAAGGATGGGGAGACATGCCAACATGGGAAGTGAACCCCCAATAGGTTGTCTTTCTCAGATTTAACTGCATGCGCCCAAGTCGACACCTATCTTCCTGCAACTGCATGAGTTCCACTTAGCACTTGTTCCCTTTCTAGGAACTTAGGACAACACCGATCATGTCCCCTTAGGCTTTAGGAAATAATAATAAAATATTATTCCCTTAGAGGTAAGCCTTATATCTTAGTCACTAGGCCTAAACACGTATCCCCCTCCCTTACCCTACCTAGTGGAGCTTAGTCCCCCATACTCTTTCTTCATGGTCAGTCTACACGCAACAATGTAATTTTATTAATGAAATGTGCAATTACATATACAAAAAATCAGGCTCATGGCCTTGAAAATATAGGCTCTTCGATGTAACAAACATATAATTCTTCAACTTATAAACACTTGGCTCACCATCCTATAAACATAAATTCAATTCAGCAGGGGCTTGGCCTTGGGGTGTTACAATCCCCTCCCCTTATTTTTTCACTGTCCTCAGTGCATATTACTTACACAACAATAAAAAGATTTCCAAAATCTTCAAAAAGATGCAGGTACTATGCCTGCATAGCATTTTCATGCTCCCATGTTGCGTCCTCAGGACTGTACTAGGTTCACTGAACTTTTACAAGCCCTATGGATCAATTCCAAGGCTGCTTTCTTTTTCGATCCAGTATACGCACCGAATGAACCTAAAAAGCACTTTCCTTCTCCACCCAAATCACATTTCAATCAACAACATGATTAGCATCAAGTACATATTTCTTAAGCAATAACACATGAAATACATTATGTATAGACATGCATGCAGGCAATGCAAGCCTATATGCTATTGGACCAATCCTCTCTAGGATTTCAAATGACCCACAATACCAAGCTGCCAACTTTGAACAATTTCCCAACTTCAGGGAACTTTTGTTGGCCTTCACTCTTAGGAATAAATGATTCACTACTTTATATTCCCTGTGAGTTTTGTCCTTATCGTCATAATGTTTTTGCCTGTCTTGGTCAACCTTCAAATTTTGCTTAATCTTCAGCATTTGTTCTTCCATTTCCTTGAGAAACTCTGGCCCAACCACTACCCTATTAGTTGGGTTTTCCCAGCTTACTAGGGTGTTTCACTTTCTGCCATAAATTGCTTCAAATGGGATCATCTTTAGTGATGCTTGATACCCATTGTTGTAGGAAAATTCTACTAAGTGTAGATAATATTCCCATTTAGATGGTTTGTCCATCACATACATCCTTAACATGTCCTATATCACTTGGTTCGCCCTTTTGTTTTTCCCATCAGACTCGGGATGATATGTTGTGTTGAAGTTCAGATTTGTTATGAACCCTTTGAATAAACCCTTCCAGAACTTTGATCTAAACTTCAGGTCTCTGTCAGACACAATTGTCTTGAGTACACCATGCAAGCGTGCTACTTCCTTCATATAAATATCAACAACATTAGTTGTTTTATGAGTAGTACTCATAGGAATGAAATGGGAATCTTTAGTAAGCTTGTCCACCACTACCATGATTGCATCATGATGCTTGCTCGTTCTAGGAAATCCCGTGATGAAATCCATTGTTACCACTTATGCAGCCTAATTCAGGCTCGGTGTCGAAAATTGGGCTCTGAACTTCAATTTTGTCCATTTCGACAACAATTCTTTTCTGGAACTTTTTCTTCAGCGTCCACTAACATGGCCCATCCGGGCTTAGTGTTGAAACCATGGCTCTGATACCATTTTGTAACATCCCCAACCACCAACAGGCCAGGAAACGTCACTTCTTAGACATCTCTCGTAGCTCTTATACTATTTGTGAATTTATATGCATTCATATCTAACACAATTAATAGTTACAACGTTGTGTTCATGTGACTTATTCATGTGGAAATAATCATTAAAACATACCTACAATATATGCATACAAACGACATATTCTAACCATACACAGATTAATGTGGAGATAACAGTAAGCCTACACACATAACATAGTTGATATATCCAGGCCTTATTCATCAAGTTATAACACATGTACAATTACACAACATACAATTAATAGACATTTGGTACTTATCTTTCAATAAATGACCACCAAACTGCGTGCAGACCTTCCACGAACCTCCCAGCCTTAGACCATGTTGTTCATCATGCTTAGCAGTGGGTCACCCCCGAGCTAGGACTAAAATCCATCAGGCAATGGATTCCTGGGCTAGGCAAGGACAACAGGAAGGTCGCACAGGTCAACAGGAAGGATTTTCTTCCAGGTATAGCTCACACTAATAGCCTACAACCTCTCATTCCCCACATGCATGTCCCACCCTAGGAATTCTGCCCCTTCTTTGTTCAACAGTCCTTTGGCTGCCCCACTTCCCTTCCAGGGCTTTAGCAACAAGTCGAACATGAATTCTCTGAGCACTATAGCTGCAGTTGGGCTCCCTCTGGGAAAACACTTCCCCAACAACCTCTCTCACCTAGAGAGAGTTGCTTGTAGGCCTGACAACCTACTTCTTCATCCCAGTTTCTAAGTCAACTCCAGTAAGTGTGATGGAAACAACAAGGCTCGGTATAGCTCAAGTAATGGCAGCAACAACAACCGTTAAGGCATGGCATGGATCAGGAAAGGTACATGTGCGAGCATGAATCCCTCGATGAATCAGTAAGAATGACATAATTCCAGAGAATCGTAAGGGTCATGAGGAAAATCAAAATTGGTCCTGACATAAGTATTGGGAGCAATGGCAGCATGGGAAGATAACCCCCAATGAGTTGGCTTTCCCAGCTTTAACTGCATGCGCCTAGGTCGACACATGTCTTCCTGTAGCTACATGAGTTCCACTTAGCACTCGTTCCCTTTCAAGGAACTTAGGACAACATCGATCATGTCCTCTTAGCCTTTAGGAAATAATAATAAAATATTATTCCCTTAGAGGTAAGCCCTCTAGGTTAACCCCTGGGCCTAAACACTTATCCCACTCCCTTACCCTACCTAGTGGACCTTAGTCCCCCATACTCTTTCTTCATGATCGGTCTTCACACAACATTGTAATTTTATTAATGATATGTGAAATTACATATGCAAAAAATCAGGCTCATGGCCTTAAGCATCTAGGATCTCCAGCCTAATAAACATTTAAGTCTTCAGGTTATAAACACTTGGCTCACCAACCTATAAACATAATTACAATTCAGTGGGGGATCAACCTTGGGGTGTTACATGTAGTTTAAAGTTTGTAACAGAAATCAAAGAAGTGGGAGAAGATGGATGCCTCAATGAGGTAAGAGAGATCAAGGCTCAATGAACACTTCTCCAAAAAGATAGACTTGAAACTAGCAAAAATCACTCTTCCCAAGGAAATGATTTTATATCTCTAATGCAATTTAAAAAATGACTAGTGCCTTAAATATTGGGTTAATGGAGTCAATTAAATGAACTAGAGATACTACTTCCTTACGGTGTAAACCCTCTTACTTCCCAAGGCAAGTATCTCTAGTTAGGGTTTGAGAATGAGGGGTGTGAATCCTCTTAATTCCTCAAAAAAACCCTTGCAACATCAATAAAACTCAAGCAATAAATGATGAAGACTAGAGTGGGGGTGTAAATGCTCTTACTTCCCACTTAGCTCCTAGCACAACAATCCTTGACTTGAAACAAATGATAGAATAAGAGTAAAAACCATACCAAATCAAGAAGATGCTAAGATAATCCACCATAAAATCTAGAAACCATTCATCCAAGGCTAGCGTCTCACTCCTCCATCAACCATTCACTAAAGATAGCCATAAACAAGTGTACAAGAGACAAATATGCCAAGTGTAGAGAAAATTTCAGATCAAGTCTTATCACAAGAGGGAGAGTTAGGTTATGATATGAGATCTTATGATTTCTAATTATAAAAAATGTCTCCAAAATAGTTTTTCCACATAACTTCAGAGAAAACACAAGATTAGGGGTCAACAACCCTAATATTTTCCCTTTTAAAAAATAATATTAAACAATTTCTCTAATATTTCACTTTTTGGACAAATAAACCATGTTTTACATGGACGTCTACCCTTTAGGGTGCGTTTTTTTACTTGGTAGAAGTCATTGGTGTTGGAGAATCATTGTTAGACCTCTAAAGGACACATGTCAATCATCTAGGAAATCTCCTCATGGTGAAGACCTCCTCCTCAAAACTTCCATGTGTCAATGAGTAGCTACATCACCACCAAACCCTAGCCCCCAAAAGTGGCATCATTCCCTAGGAGGTGATCTTTTTCCTCTCCTAGGAAAGTCGTTTGGAAAGTGAAGCATGGGGTAGGTACATCCAACTATCCTCTAGGCCTCCAAAGGCATCTATCTCTCATCAGGCATGCATTCCTATTCCATCCATCATGTGGGATGCTTGCCCCCGTGGAAGCCCAAGATGGGTTTTTTCTTCCAAAATTGGCCACCAACCTGTACCTGCAAGACAAATGGATACACCCTCCAACGATCTCAAGTCAAAGAACCATGATGAGTGAATAAATTCAATAAAAGAGTCATTACAACATGTCTACTAGGACTACATCATACAAACATGTTCCTAAGAAACTAGATGTTTTACCAAGTTTGGTTGTGGGGGGGTTGGAATGGTACTCATTTTCAATAGATCAAACCCCTAAGTCAAGGAACAATTCCATATGAGTCATGTGGATGAAGTGGAATGGATGGGGGAAGTACTCAATGGGAATGGGGTTCATAATATGAAAGGGTCCATAATATCTCATTTATGGGTGCCTTTGTGGAGGGTGTGTTGCACCTTCGTCCATAATGCATTTTTTCCAAGCCCATCAAATGCCTTTTATATTTCTTTCTTTGTATTTTCTTTCACATAACATAGTGTGAGTTGGAGGCCACTACCCTGGCGTGGTGACTAGGTAACGACAATTTCACTCATAAGTACTTTCATAGAAATTAGAAGGTTGGCTCGTGATGAGACCCCCTTTCCCTCAACCATGCAACTAAGAGACATTACCCTTGTGTGGTGGTCAGAAATAGTAATGTCATACAATTAGATACCCATGGACGTGATAGGATGGTTCATGATGAGATCCCCTATCCTCAACTGATCCTTTAAGCGTATTTATTTATTATTTTCATGAGGTTCTCATTTTCTTGCCAAGAAGCTTTTTATTTCTTTCTCGGGATCCCCTGGGCAAAGCATCTAGAAGGTTCTTTCATTAGGATTTTATCTTTTTTCTAGCTAACTCCCCTTTGGGCCTTCATCCCCTTCGTCCCATGAAATGAGGAATGGTCCCTTCTAAGGTCGTTCTACCCCAAAATCCCAAGAGATGATGTCATGAGGGTAAAGAGTGATGAAAAGTGGTAAGTATGGTCAAGAGTGTAATTTTCCTGACTTGGCTAGTCGGGGAAACGCTGCTAATGTGTGTGTAGGATCAAAGGTGTACAACATATAAATGATCATACAAATAATAAACATGACAAAGGACTGCAAGTTTGTATTATGATATCTCTATGGATTATAAAATGGTTGAATGTGACTGAATAACTGACAATACTCGACTAGATCAACATACAAAGGATCTTAGTCGGAAAATAAGCAACTGCAGCTGAAAAATAACAACACTCGACTAGATCAAAAGACAAAAGGATCTTAGCCAGAATACAAATAAGCAACTAAAAGATAATACCCAGAATATGGGAGCACTGCGGAATCAATGAAGAATGATGAAAGACCTGGATGATCTTCCCGGTGACTAGGGTGTGTCTTTCAGCACCGAAATCAGCCAACTGGTGTCTTCCTCCTGGAATACATTGAACTATCTCTCCTGAGATGCACCTCTTATCCTTAATGACAAGTCATAATCTGCATAATGATGAATTAGGTCGTTGACCCTTCCTTTATAGCTTTCCAAAACCCTAAATCATGTTGAAACCCTAATTCATTGTTGACTTCTATTTTTAGCTCATAATGACTTAAAAGCGTTGTTAACCCTTGTTAGCTCAATGTCACTTTCTGAATATAACACTTGTGACTAGAGTGACCTCTAGTAACCCTGTTTACCCCTCTTTGGCCCTGGCTATAGTCTAACGAGGTGGTTTAGACCATTAAGCCTCCTATTTTGGAGCTCCTATTTGGAAAGGGACATTACAGTCCTCCCTTCCCGAAATTGCTTGTCCTCAAGCAATACCAGTCCAGGGTGCTGCAACACCTGCTCGCTCTCCCAAGTAGTGTCCTCTACCGGAAGCCCTCTGCATATGATCAAACACTCTCTGATGACCCTGCTCCTTAGTTTTCTCTCCCGAAACTCCAAAACCTCCTCCAGAACTAACTCCAACTGTCCCTCCTCATCCAATGGGGGAAGCTCCTCTGATGTGTTAATGAATTGTCCCACTTCCTTTTTTATGCAAGACACGTGGAACACGTTATGAATCTTTCTCCCCTCTGGAAGCTCTAGATCATAAGAAACCTCGCCTACTCGGCGCATGATCCTGTAAGGACCATAAAATCTGGGCTTGAGATTCTCGTCTCCACTGTTCTTTAGAGATGATTGTCTGTAGGGTTGGAGTCTCAAGAAAACGAAATCTCCAACCTCAAATCTACACTCTATCCTATGCTTGTCCACGCTTATCTTCTGTCAGTTTTGCATCGTCTACAGGTTCTCTTTCAACAATTTAAGAATCTCCTAACTCTCTATGATCCAATCCTTGGCCTTGGGAGCTCTGCTCTCCCTGAAGACCAAGTCTACCAAAGTAGGAGCATCATATCTGTACAATGCTCGGAAGGGTGTCATACCAATGGACATGTGGAAGGTGGTGTTGTAGCAATGTTCCCCTAAATGTAACCACTTTACCCATGTTCTTTGTTGTCCTCCTACATAGTTCCTCAAATACCCTTCAACCCACATGTTGACAATCTCGGTCTGCCCATCTGTCTGAGGGTGATAGCTGGTGCTAGGTGCCAACTCTGTCCCCACCAACTGAAACAACTCTCTCCAAAATGTCCATATGAACTGATTGTCCTTGTCACTGACGATGTTTTTCGGCAACCCATGAAGTCTGAAGACCTCCCTGAAGAAAATATCGGCCACCTGAACTGTGCTATACTCTATCGGTATGGCATAGAAGTGAGCAAACTTGATCAATATTTCGACCACTACATAGATACAGTCCTTACCCTGGACCTTGGGTAGACCGATGATGAAGTCCATAGATATACTCTCCCATTTCTGCTCTGGAATGGGGAGTGGTTGAAGTAGCCCTACTAGAAGAGCATGCTCTGACTTGTTCTGCTGGAAAGTCACACACTCACTGACATGTCTCATAACGTCTTGTTTGAGGCCCTTCCATGAGAACCTCTCTCTGATCTGTCTGTAGGTTTTGAAAAACCCCTAATGGCCTGTTAGAGGTGAATCATGAACTGCGGTGAGGATTTTCTTCTTAAGCCCTGAATCTGGCACAAAGTAAACTCTATCCTTGTAAAATATGACATCGTCAATGACCCTGTACCGGTCATCATGTATCTACCCATCCATCACCTCACAAGCGAACTTGTTCTTGGAATATTCCACTAACAAGTGGGATTTCCAATCTACTGAAATCTCCATCAAAGAACATGCCGCAGGTATCCTCGATAGTGCATTGGCCACAATGTTATTCTTCCCCTTGACATACTCTATGTCAAATTCGAATGCTTGTACCTTCGTCACCCATTTCTATTGGTGCTCACTGAGGTCCTTCTGCTCAAGGAAATACTTCAAACTATTGTGATCGGTCTTGACCACGAATTTGCTTCCCACCAACTATTGTCTGAACTTGGTCAAGGCATGCATGATTGCCGACATTTCCTTGTCATAAATGGAGTAAAACCTCTTAGGTTTACTAAGCTTTCATCTCTCGAATACAATGGAGTGTCCTCCCTGCATCAAAAATGCATCAATCCCTTCGCCGAATGCGTCACACTCTAGTACAAATGGCAGGGTGAAGTTTGGTAGTGCCAACACTGGACAAGTGCCCATGAATTCCTTCATGTGATCAAAGGCTTCCTGTGATTTCTCGGTCCATATGAAGGCCCCATGCTTGGTAAGATCTGCCAGCGGTGCTCCAAGCTGAGAAAAACCCTAGACGAACCGCCTATAATAGTTGCACAACCCGAAGAAGCTCCTCAATTCTGTCATGTTCTTGGGCATCGGCCAATCCAGAATGGCCCTAATCTTCTCTTAATGCACATGTACCCCCTGTGCACTGATGATGTGGCCTAAGTAAATCATCTCTATCATACCGAACTCGCACTTGGACTCTTTGGCATATAATGATTGTGCCTTCATGATGCTCAATACCTCATCCAGGTGCCTCATATGCTCTTGCCATGACCGACTATAGATCAAGATGTCGTCAAAGAAAACCAATACTGATTTCCTTAATTGATCCTTGAATATATGGTTCATGCAAGACTGGAATGTAGTGGGTGCATTGGTTAGCCCAAATGGCATAACCAGGAACTCGAAGTGTCCAAAATGACATTGAAATGTCATCTTTTCTATGTCCTGCTCTCGGATGCTGATATGGTGACATCCAGAGCATAGATCAATTTTTTAGAAGAAAACTGCCCCATGCAGTTCATACATCAACTCGTCAATGCATGGAATAGGGTACCGGTTTTTTATGGTTTTCTTGTTCAAGGCTCGGTAATCAATGCACATCCTCATGGTGTCATCCTTCTTCAGAACTAAGACAACTGAAGAAGAAAATGGGTTGTTGCTCCGTCTGATGTGTCCCATCGCCAATAATTCCTTGATTTCCTTCTCTATCTCATCCTTGAACCTCCTAGAATGATGATNGGGGGGGGGGGGGGGGTGATCATAGGTTTGACCCCCTCCTCTAACTCAATGGTGTTCTCAAAACCCCTATCAGGTGGTCTCCCTGGTGGGATTGCCTCAAAGACCTGTTGATGTCATCCCAATAAATTCTTGATATATGTGTGGTATTGTTGTCGATATTTTGAATCCTTCTGAGTAGTGATCAAGCATTCTGCGGCATATGCTACCTCCCCATGTCTGAATATCCTCTCCATCCTCTTGGCTAAAACTGTCCTAGGTGCTCCTGTCGACATACCTCTTAGAACAACCTTCTTCCCATCCTGATCTCTGAATCCCATTTCCAAGGTTTGGTAGTTGGTAGTGATTTTTCCTAAGGTAATCATCCACTGAACTCCTAACACCACATCTGTGTCTGATAGGTCAACCACATAAAATGTGTCTCTCACTTTGTAGTTGCCTAAATTCATCTCTAAGTTTGGAATTTTGTCTAGACACTCCACTGTGTGGCCATCTGCTACCGCAACGTCAAACCCCTCAAACTCCTCTGTCTGAAGTGCCCGTCTCGATACTAGTGAAGCGTCGATGAAGTTGTGTGTGGCCCCACCATCTATCAGGGTGATTTCCCATTGCCCTTGAATAATCCCTCTGAAATGGAGGGTATCATACCTGGGAACACCGGAAATGGTTGCTATGACTCCTCCCTTTGTTGTTTTCCTCCTGTTAGCCTGCTCTGGTGATTATGGGACTACTGGAGGATGGGCTTCTGCCGGTGTCGGTGGTCTACGGGGAAGCTTCTCCTCTACTGGTGCTTACTCCTATTTTGAACTAGTGGATCCACTGTACTGCTCCTCTTCCTCATTGTCCACGCTATATGTTGCTACCTCAATATAATGAATCTCTCCCTTGCCCATGCACCTGTGGCCTGGGACCCAAGGATCTCTACAGCTGAAGCAAAGCTTCTTCCACATAAGCTCTCACCTAGTCTTGTCATCCAACTTCTCCTTCCGCTTCCATTCTCTCTAGAATAACTTCCTGTCTTGATCCCTCTGGGGCACAAATGGCTTGGAGAAAGTTTTAGTCTTTGGCACTGAGCCTGCTAGATCTCGAGTGCGAAGGATGGCATCCTGCAAAGTGGGAGGCCTGTATGCCTTCACCCATCCTCTCAAAGGATTTGTGAGTCCTTCTGTGAATAGCATGATCAGCCTAGTTTCTGATATATCTGTCACTGCCACGGCTACCTACTGAAACTCTGTGATGAATGCCTCTTCTGTGCCAGTTTGTCTCAATTGGGCTAGATCCCTAAAGTGTATCTCGAGATCCTTCCTGTCAAACCTATCCATGAGCCTATATGTAAACTCCCTATAGGAGGTGATGTGACTGTGACCCAATGCCACTAGTCCATGATACCACCAGCCTCACGCTCTGCCTCACGCTCTGCCCTTCTCTCTGCTTCTCTATGTGCCTCTTCCTCTTCCTCTGAGCTAGGAGGAAAAGGGGGAAAATCAGGCCTATTCCTTCTTTCTCGATGTCTGTTGTAAGTGACATATTCATCACCTACATGTTCACGGCCCTCTGGGTCTTCTGCTGCACTCATTGTCTTTAGTCACAGGCTGGCAGGACTAAAGCTCTGAAACCACTGTAATGTTCCTGACTTGGCTAGTCTATGAAACGTTGTTAATGTGTGTGTAGGATCAAAGGTGTACAGCATATAAATGATCATACAAATAATAAACGCGACAAAGGACTGCAAGTTTTTATTATGATATCTCTATGGATTACAAAATGGTTGAATGCAGCTGAATAACTGACAATACTCGACTAGATCAACATACAAAGGATCTTAGACGGAAAATAAGCAACTGCGACTGAAAAATAACAACACTTGACTCGATCAAAAGACAAAAGGATCTTAGTCGGAATACAAATAAGAAACTAAAAGATAATACCTGAAATATGGGAGCACTGCGGAATCAATGAAGAATGATGGAAGACCTGGATGATCTTTCCAGTGACTAGGGTGTGTCTTTCAACACCAAAATCAGTCAACTGGTGTCTTCCTCCTGGAATACACTGAACTATCTCTCCTGAGATGTGCCTCTTCTTCTTAATGACAAGTCATAATCTGCATAATGATGAATTAGGTCGTTGACCCTTCCTTTATAGCTTTCCAAAACCCTAAATCATGTTGAAACCCTAAATCACTGTTGAAACCCTAATTCACTATTGACTTCTATTTTTAGCTCATAATGACTTAAAAGCATTGTTAACC
>ML785254.1:346314-383270 GCA_009831015.1 Picea engelmannii
CACTTTTCGAATATAACACCTGTGACTAGAGTGACCTCTAGTAACCCTGTTTACCCCTCTTTGGCCCTGGCTATAGTCTAACGGGGTGGTTTAGACCATTAAGCCTCCTTTTCTGGAGCTCCTATTTGGAAAGGGACATTACAAAGAGTGGCACAATGAATCATAAAAGTAAGCTCCTTGAAACACCCCATCCTAAGGGTGACCATCTACTTGAGTGTCCAAGTCAACCACCAACATTTAAACAAGGTAAAAAGCATAGTTTCCAAAGCAAATGTCCCATAATAAAAAATAACCTCTGATACACAAGCTAGAATGCCTTAAATATTAAAATGATACACACCATCATACCTTACTTGTACTGCATGGAGAAATACCCAAGTGTCCTGTGGTGGTAAGTTGGTGTGGATGATGACCAAGTGTTGGATCATTTTGGTGGCAATGCAGGTCTTTGGTTGTGCAAAAGGGGAAATTTGTGGTCTTCACATCTCCCAGTACTCCATGTTTGCAACCTAATGGCCTCGAGACATCATCTCCTTAGTTATCCCTAGGCTAGGGGATAACATCTGGCTCCTACTTGGGGACATGTTCTTGTCGTAGAGTGCATGCTAATCTCAGAATATCCAGGTAGACCTTTTCCTGGAAGGAAACATCAAACTATCAAGTGCAATATGGCCTACTCATCCTTTTCATATAATCATAATCAAAACTAAGCTAGAGAAAGAAAAATTTGACAAAATTTTTAACTAAGTATACATATATGATGATGAAATATATAATGCAAGTAGAGAAAAATGAAAAATCAATGCAACTAAACTAATATGAGCAAAACCAAAATGCAATATGCAAGCAATCAAGATGAATTACCTACTTACGTGGGGTCTTGGGACCCTGAAGATAAAGCCCTGAAGATGTCAGGTGAAATCGTACAACCAGTGCAACCACTTGATTGTCTGATGAAGACAGCTCCCCCTGTTCTTAATCATGTGAAACAACAAACATAAGTACAACACATAGTAATCATGCAAATGAATAGAAATATAATCAATCATGAAATAAAACTCATGGAGATGGGTGGGAGGGAGGAAATCATGCTGGAAAGAGAAACCACAATCTCGATCGTCCTTGAAATATCGCCTACAAGCATAGCCACAAGACTGATCTATCCATCTCTAGAGTGGAATATCATTTTCATATGATGTCTCATATTCATCCTCATCAACACAATCATTTCTCCCTAAAGATTGATAAGGTTTGAGATTACTCAAGAAGACCCCATGCTTCACCGGAGGGGAAGAAATGAGGCACGGGACAAGATCAGTTATAAAAGAAGAAAAAAATTCCTCTTCGTCCTCGAATCCCAATGAGAATCCCTAATATGACAAAACTTCTTCTTTGTAGAGTGAGCCTCTGACTGCCTTGGTCTGGCCATGACATGGTATCTATCAAAATCTAACCATAAAGGATGAAATTCCTTGTAGAAAAAATATGCATCCTCAAAAGGGTGTGCATCAAAGGATGAATGAAAATCACTCTGAGTATGATGCGACAAGTCATCCTTGAATGGGCTGAACGAATTTGTAACCATATCATCACTAGGCTACCAAATATATGGACCATTCAGTTGTGGAAAGAAATCCTCTAAAAATATGTCTATGTCATGTATCTAAGAGTGGCCTTCAATGTCGTAGACGGGATTTTCATCAAAGATGTAACAACTCATGTCCCATCCATGCCTCACAATATGTATGAAATCATCAATGTGGTTTTCAATTATATCGGGGGGTTGTTCCATGATTTCATATTCTACAAGAGAAACTTTATCAATATCCTTTTGGCATTTTTCTTCATTTCCATAGTCATGGAACAAAGAATCGTCAAAGTTTTCAAAAGGATTAGAATTCATCAAGTTCTCTTCTCGATGTGTAGGAGGAGTAGAGGCATGGATGTCAACAAGCTCCTCAAATTCATCACTAAGGCTAGTTGCTTCTTTAACTTCATGAACATAAGGAGACCATGGTCAGACAACCTCCACTACATCAAGCGTGAGCAAAGATAATAATGCCTCAACATGTTGTGCCTCATCAATATTATTTTTTCTCTTCACGGGTATGCTCCTCCATCACCTCTTCATCACACAAGGCTTGATTCTTAATTCAAAGTAATTAATGTGTCTTTTTTCAAAAGGATCGGCCGCATCTGCGAGATCCTCTAATAATTCTTCATTAGGATTTTCTTCAAGCTTGTATTCATCCTCATCTACGTAAAAGAGAATTTCTTTGAGCTCTTGGAAAGTATCTTGCAGATCCTGAGTAGTTGTTCGATAGTGCCTGAGAAATTCTTCAAGGATATTGGTAGAAGAGGGGATTCTCTTTGGTTCACATAAGCATGCAAGAACATTTCTTTGACCTAAATCCGGTGAAGATACAAATATCTTCATAAACACATCCTCATGTATCACATATTCATGTAGCACAGCTAGGATTGAAGCATACTTCATATAATTGACAACATGAGTGACTGCTAGAGTTGGATCGCCATTAAATTTAGGGAAATTTGTCCTCCAATCTAGGAAAAAAATATTTGGATACCCAGGGATATCCTGAACATCAAAGGAGGGGTAAATCTTATGTAGTGCACATGGCAAGTCCCATGAGGCCATGGTTCCATTTACTTAGGGTAACACCTAGAGAAGTCTCTAGATGATCCCAAGGCTCATTGAAGGGAGGAAATGGATAAGGTGGGTTATGGTAAGGTGCAGTCGCCATATGAGTTTCAAGATTATCTCATCAGGAAGGGTGGAAAGGGAAATTCCTTTGGGTGGAGTCGCTAGGAAATCTAGGGGATAGATGATTTTGGGAGGGAAGCTTGCCAAAGTGTCATTAGGGCATGAAGAGGATTCAAAATCCTCCCTGGAAACAATGCCAAAATGTTATAGCACAAGTTGTAGGTTGGGAAAATCCTGACCCAACCACAAAATCAAGTGCTACAACTTGGGAAAATGTCACCTCGATGTAGGTCCCACACTTCAAGGGTGACTAGGTAACTCTAGGGAGGTGATCTCGGTGACCCTAGTGGGAATGAGATGAGGATGGATAGAGATGAAAGTGAATCCCCTAGAGGTCAATTCTAAGTGGAGTGAGATGTGGAAAGAGATTCCTTGTAAGTCAAGTGATCTTTTTCCCAAAGGTGTAGTACTTCTTTGGATGATTGTACCTGCCCAAGACACAAAGAAAGACACCTTGCAATGATATATGTTAGTATGGACCAACAAGTAAAGTTTGATGTCTCTAATTTGCAGCAGTAGATGGAAGTTTATATCAGCAAATAGAGCATCTAAAACATAATGTAAAGATCTAAACTAGTTAAGCAAATCAACATTAAGACTAGCAATAAATATGGGATGAAAAATGGCACTTGAGAGGAAAGAGAAGATGATTGTTGTAAACATATATTTTATGCAGAAAATTGCATCGTTATGGCTGTAGCTTTAAGTCACTTATATAATCAAGTTATACCATCAAAATATTCCAAATTATTCCAAAATATGTGCCCTATTTAGTAGAGTTAGTGAGCAAAATTTAGGAGCTAGTCTAGGGTTAGTTTAGGAGTTAGGAGAGAGTTGGCAACTAGGGTTATCCAACCCTAATGGTTGTAGGTTACATTTTGTAATAGAATATCAAAGTAGTGTGATAATAGGGATGCCTCAATGAGGAAATAGAGCTCAAGGCTCAAGGAACACTTCTCCAAAAAGATAGACTTGAAACTAGAAAAAATCAATCTTCCCAAGGCAATGATTTTATATCTCCAATGCAATTTAAAAAATGACTAGTGCCTTAAATATTGGGTTAATGGAGTCAAGTAAACGAATTATATATTCTACTTCCTTGGGGGTGTAGACCCTCTTACTTCCCAAGAAAAGTATCTCTAGTTATGGTTTGAGAATGAGGGGTGTAAATCCTCTTACTTCCTCAAACAAACCCTTGCAACATCAATAAACTTCAAGAAATAAATGATGAAGACTAGAGTGGGGGTTTAAATGCTCTTACTTCCCACTTAGCTCCTAGCAAAACAATCCTTGACTTGAAACAAATGATAACATAAGATTAAAAACCATACCAAATCAAGAATATGCTAAGATAATCCACCATAAAACCTAGAAACCATTCATCCAAGGCTAGCGCCTCACTCCTCCATCAACCATTCACTAAAGATAGCCATAAACAAGTGCACAAGAGACAAATATACCAAGTGTAGAGAAAAATTCAGATCAAGTCTTCTCATAAGAGGGAGAGTTATGTTATGATATGAGATCTTATGATTTCTATTTATACAAAATGTCTCCAAAATAGTTTGTCCACATAACTTGAAGGAAAACACAAGATTAGGGGTCAACAACCCTAATATTGCCCAGTTTACAAAGTAATATTAAACAAATCCTCTAATATTTCACTTTTTACACAAAGAAATCCTAATTTTACATGGACATCTCCCCTTTAGGGGACTTTTTTTCTACTTGGGAGAAGTTGTTAGTGTTGGAGAAGCATTGGTATACCTCCAAAGTCCACATGTCAAGAATCTAGACAATCTCCTCATGGCGAACACCTCCTCCTCCTTAAAAAATCCATGTGTCAATGAGTGGCTACATTACCACCAAACTCTAGCCCCAAAAAGTGACGTCACACCCTAGGAGGTGACGTTTTGTCTCTCCTAGAAAATTCATTTTCCAAGTGAAGCATGGGTTAGGTCCATCCAACTGTCCTCTAGGAATTCAAAGGCATCTCTCTCTCATCGTGCATGCGGGCCTATGTCATCCATCCTGTGGGCTAATTTCTCCCATGGAAGCCCAAGCTGGGCTTATTCTTCCAAAACTAGCCACCAACCTGTACCTGCAATATAAATGGATACACCCTCCAAGGATATATATTCAAAGCATCATGATGAGTGAATCAAGTCAATGAAAGAGCCATTAAAGCATGTATACTAGGACAGCATCATACAAACATGTGCCTAAGAAACTAGACATTTTACCAAGTTTGGTTGTGGGAGGGTTGACATGGTACTCTTTTTCAATGGCTCAAACCCCTAATTCTAGGAACAACCCTATTCGAGTCATGTGGATGAAGTGGAATGGATGGGGGAAGTACTCAATGGGAATGGGGTTCATGATGTGAAAGGGTCCATATTATCTCATTTATGGGTGCCTTTGCAGAGGGTGTGTTGCACCTTCATCCATAATGCATTTTTCCAAGCCCATCAAATGTATTTTATCTTTCTTTCTTTGTATTTTATTTACATAGAATAGGGTGAGTTGGAGGCCACTTTCTTGGCATGGTGACCAGGTAATGACAGTGTCACCCATAAGTACTTTCATGAAAATGAGAAAGTTGGATCGTGATGAGACCCCCTTTCCCTTAGCCATGCAACTAAGAGCCATTACCCCGGTGTGGTAGCTAGAAATGGTAATTGCATACCATTAGATACCCATGTACATGATAGGATGCCTCATTTTGAGACCCCCTATCCTCAACTGATCCTCTAAGCATCTTTGTTTGTTCTTTTGACGGGGTCCTCATTTTTCTTGCGGAGAAGTTTTTCATTGCTTTCTCGGGATCCCATGGGTGAAGCATATGGAAGGTTATTTCAATAGGATTTTATATTTTTCCAACTAACTCCCCTTTGGGCCCTCAGCCCCTTCTTCCCATGAAATAAGGAATGGTCCCTTCTAGGTTCAGTCTACCCCAAAATCCCAAGAGATGATGTCATGATGGGAAAGAGTGATGAAAAGTAGTAAGTATGGTCGGGAGTCGCATGATGACTCATCAAAGGAAGCTCCCAATAACACCATCCTAAGGGTGACCATCTACTTGAGTGCCCAAGTCAACCACCAACATTTAAACAAGGTAAAAGACATACTTTCCAAAGAAAATGTCTCATAATAAAAAATAACCTCTGATACACAAGCTAGAATGCCTCAATATTAAAATGATACCCAACATCATACCTGACTTGTATCGCATAGAGAAAGACCCAAGTGACCTGTGGTGGCAAGGTGGTGTGGATGATGACCAAGTGTTGGATCATTGTGGTGGCAATGCGAGTCTCTGGTTGTGCAAAGGGAAAATGCATGGTCTTCACATCTCTCGGTACTCCATGTATACAACCTAAGGGCCTCAATAAATCATCTCCTTAATTATCCCTAGGCTAGGGGGTAATAGTCCCTATGGAAGCCTTGAGGGTGAAAAAATCATCCCAGAGGGCATTTGGTAGTGAGTTATGCCAATTTATTTGTTGTTCAACTATAGTTTGTTTTAGAATGTGGATTATATATTTGTTTGTAGATTTGGCCAATCCATTTCCCTGAGGGTAATAATTTCCTTCATATTTCTAGGTAATCCCTTTTTCCAAAAGAAACTTAGCCAAATTGAGTGACGAAAAATATGTTGCATTATCAAATACAAGAGAGTCAGGTACTCCAAACGTGGTTATGATGTACTATTCAAGAAATTTCATTACCACTTCATCATTTACTTTGGTTAGTGGTATTGCTTCAGTCCAGTGTGTAAAGTAATTTGTAGTGGTTAGAATATACATGTGTTGCTTGGATGAACAAGGATTAATCTCACCAATAATTTCTAGCTCCCATTTTTCAAAGGGTTGCTCAACAACTATAGGTTGAAGCAATATAGTTGCTCTTCTCTCTCTTCCAATTGATTTTTTCCAAGTGTCACAACTGTGAGAATAGGTATGAGCATCCTTAAATAATGTCGACCAGTAGTACCCAACTCTTAATATTTTGTGATCTATTGTATCTCATGATAAATGGCCTCCACTTGGTCCATCATATAGGTTTTTAAGGACTTTATCAACATCTATATTTTCAAGACAACATAGTAGGACTCCATCGTAATTGTTTTTTGCACAAGATGCCATGGAGCAACTAATACTGTGTTGATTTCAGCCTAAGATCTCTCTTTTGTTTGGCATTGAGATGGTCCAGAGCCGTACCATGTTGAGGATAGTACTTGAGGTCATTGTTATATGAATTTTCAATAGATGGAACATGTGGGACTTTTTGTGTGTATAGGTTTGGCTCCTCTTGCCATCCATCTTCTTCTTGATTTTCAGCATCTATGATCCCAATTCCCAACTTTCAAAGACCTTGACCTTTGATGATATTTGTTAATTTAAATTCGAGGTCATACTCTTGTAAAGTTGTCATCCAATTACCTCATATCTCACCCAAATCCCTCTATACAAACAAAGATCTAACCTCTAGGTGAGGAACGATCACTTTGGTATGATTCTTCAAAAATACGGCCTGAACTTTTGATGGCTTTGTGGAAAACAAAATATTTTGTGTCCACTTGTGGGTAATTTAGTTCAGCACCTTGTGATCCAGTGCTCATAAATTTCATGGGGCACTCATTTTACTGCTCATCCTTTTGTGTGAGCAATGTTGCAAGAGAATGGTTTGATGTAAAGGTGTACAACAAGAAGTCCTTGGTAAAATATGGACTCTATAAAGACATTGCAATTGTTGTAGAGTCCTTGATATTCTCAAAGGCGTCCTTTTCAAAATGTGTCCATTTGAACAAAACGTATTTCTTAATCATTTGTTGAAGAGGATTCAAAATTTCGGTGAAATTTGGAACAAACCTTCTTACAAAAGTGATCTTTCCAGAAAAACACTGAATGGAATTTTTACTGTGCAGTGGTGGTATTTGCCTTATTTCTTTCTGTGTCCATTGAAATCCCATCTTCATAAATAAATGCCCCAAAAAAAATCTTTCTAAAACAACAAAGATGGTCTTCTTGGGATTCAAATATATTTTTTATTTCCTACATCTTCTGAAATGTTTCAAGTGTTTTGGGTGATCAACTCTCTGTTTTGAATAGACCATGACATCATCAAGATAGACCACCATACTTTGACTGACCATGTACCTTTGAAAGAGATATCCATAGCTCTTTGAAAGGTATCCCTGACGTTAATTAAACCAATGGGAATTATTTGATATGTGTATGTCCCTCGTTTCATTCTAAAGGAAGTATTTAATCAGTTTAGTTCTACTATGAGAACCTGATTGTAACCTGAAAAACCACCCAATAGAGAAAGCATTTCAAAGCCTTAGATGAGTTGCAAGATTTGTTCCATAGGGGGAACTAGATATTTGTCTTTATCAAAGGCCTGATTCAGATTCCATAAATCTATGAAATTTTTTATTTCCCCTGATTTGTTTCTTACACGTACCATATTAGACACCTAGGTTGAATGACGAACTTTGAAGATTATCTGGGTGTCTAGAAGCTTCTTTAATTATTTATGAATGAGCGGTTCAAGGGTTGAATGTATTTTCCTCAAATTCTGTTGAAATGGATTAACACCTTATTTGATTGGAATCACATGTCAAATGATATAGGTTTCTTAAGTCTTCAAATATTCATATGTCTAGGAAAATGCACGACGATACCTTTTGAACAACTGTGTAAACGTATGTTTTTCTTCCTTCAAACATCAAGTACCTAGATTGATGTACTTAGGTTGCTCGAGGGTACCTAGATTCACGAGGAAATGCATCATGGTAGAGCTATTTGTCTTTGGTTTCATCAGTTTTTTAAACTTAGGCTGAAGGTTGAAACCCTTTTCCAGTGATAGTACATTTCTTGGGATGCAATTTGTTTTCACTTTACTTTCTTCATCTTGATAGTTCTGAATATCTTCTTCATGGGATTCATCGTCTATAACTGAGTCTTGGAAAATGTCTGAACTGGTAATGAAATTTATGATCTGACCATCATTATTGAATACCCTCCATTTTGTTATATTATCCAGTATCAAAGGCCCGAACATGATTTTGACAAAAAACCATCGTTAATAGGTGTATATCTAGAGGTTGCATTCGCCAAAATGCTTATAGCATCATTCTGGTAATTAGATATAGATTCAATATTAAAAGCTTCAAAAGAATAAAGAAAATTCCATAACTCTTGTTGGTAACCCCTCAAATGTGGAGACAAACAATGAATGGTATTTCTTACCTATCGAACAACTCGTTCCTAATCACCAAATACTCATAATCATTTTACCTCGAGGTCGGTGGCTATTTTCAAACCTTGGACCAAGGCTTCATATTCCACGATATTATCGGTGCATTCAAATTCTAAATGGGAGGATATGAGGGTTTTACATTGATGTGGGTTAATAAGAATACATACTAACCCAACTCCATCCTGAGATTTGGAGCCATCAAATAACATAGTCCAAATGTCAGTATATACAGGTGGGTTAATTATACAATATCCTAATTCTTTTAATATAATACAAGAATTATCATCAGTATGATTGCATGGAAGGAGTTCAAAGTGGGTTTTTGTTTGAATTTCATATGGTAGTGCTTCATAACAACCAAGGTCAGTCTATAATAAATAATTACTCAACACAGTATGAGCAAAGTTGATAGGATCATTTTTACCTTCCAATTATGTTACCATGTGCTTCATGTGAGCCTCGTTGTCTACATGAATATGGTTGGTTTTACCTTTGTAAGGGAGCCATAAGTGGGACCATTCAATGGATAAATAGCCTTGAATCTTATCTTACCAATCCCTGCTCAACAAAAAAACGATAACTTTATGGGATGTCAACAACAACAATGTCAATAACATGATGCACTCTAGGGTCAGATGCAAGTCTAGTTAAGACATATTTAAGTTTTCCTTTTACTTTAACATCTGACCTATCTAGTTGTATGATCCTTGTGGCGGTCAATTATGGAACAACATTTATTATTTGGAAAACTAAATAAGGCATGAAGTTAAAAGAAACACTAGAGTCTGTTAAGAAATTATTCACATTAAAGTTGAAAATCACATATGTAACTAGAAAAGGAGGGATATGAGACTTGGAATGTGCACCTATACTTGTTGTGTTTGTGGCATATTTGATTTCTACCTTGTGTATCTCCTTTTCTTTAGAAACTCTAGGCATGTTGTCGTTGCAGCGATGATATTCTTCTGAAGATTATTGGGGTTAAAATCACCACGAAGGAAATCATGTTGTTGTGGTAGCGAGTAGATATCATACATAGAAATATTAGCTTCAGTCTTCTTCATATCTTTCATAACATTGTATTCCAAAGCATGCATCTTTTTTTTACTTGTTGTTATGTTGGGTTGTGAACCATTGGGTTTTTTGTTAGTAATTGAAGTTTTGGGCTTGTTAATGTTTGTATTCAGGTTCAACGTACTCAATTTGTTGTTCTTTGTTGAAACGGGTACATTAAATTTATTGTTGGCTTTCGTTGGCGTTAGGGTACTTGGTTTCAAAGCGGGGAAAGGAGGAGTAATTTTCCTGAGAGGTATATTATCCTTCGAGGAGGACGAACTATTGGGAACTGGACCTCTGTTGCATAGGTTGTAGTCTCTATGGGTATCTTTTACAATTGGTGTATCTTATATAAAACCTTCTTCAATATGATCATCTTCTAAGTCGATACACCAATATCATAAGAACATAGCAGATCTCAGGGGATATTATTCATTGGTTCCTTCAGTTTCCACCTCATTGGGTTGTTCATCATTCAAACTTTGTTGGTCTAGTAGTTGGTTGATAACCAAGGTCATGGAATTGACCCACTGAGGGAAAAAAAAATCAGAGTGGTTCTGATGGTTGTAAGAGAAGAATTTATCATTGACAAAGTTGTCCATATTTAATACAATTTGAGGGACTTCTAGTGGTTTAGGTGGGTTTTCATTCCATTTGAATAGTGGGAGGAAAGGTCTAGGCCTTGAATTTCCTTCACTAGAACTCTTCTTAAGATCGACAAATTTGTTTGACAACTCTTTTACCAACTTGACTACATTATCCAGATATTGGGGTTCTCTCTTGGGAGGTTCCATCAATAATATAGGTTTCTTTCCAACTAACTTAATTTCCTCAGAGTATGAATGATTGTCGTAAGAGGACAACTCCTTTTCAACAACTTTTGCTTCTTCAAAATTATGAGCTAATGAGTCTTTACCAACTCATTTACCAAACATTTCTATGGAAGGAATCAAAGTTGAAGTGCAATATTCAATGGCCAAGGATTCTATGGGTGCAGTCTCAATAGAAAACTTATTTAGGACCGTAGTAAAGCATTGATTGAATTCCTTCACTTTCTCCTTCTTTTTCATATTTATAACTCATAACAGTTTGTATAAAGTAGTGGTGGATTTCTGTTCCCCAAATTTTCCAATAAAATATTTTTCAAAGTCCTCCCAAATAATTATGGAATTAGATGGCAGGTTAAAATACCATGTCGAGACTTCTCCCGCGAAAGTGTAAGGGAAAATTCTGGAGACCACATCTTCATGGAGAACATTTAAGATGTGGGTAGCTAAGAATACATTCTTAATATGATTTTTTGGGGAGCCTGGTCTGTCTAGGTCAATTTTTGGAAGGAGATTCTTAGGTTTTATGGGAATTCCATTCCAAGTTTCTGCTAAATTCATAGTACCTTCATAAAACCGTGGTGTAATCACTACTCTCTGGTCTTCATGTTCCCCATATCAATTTCTAGTTTTTCACGTCAAAGTTATGCTCAGATTCAGGAGGGGTAGGGGGGTATGATTTAAAGGCATGTGTACTTCCTAGAAAGTAGCTTCAATCATATCTTATATATATTCAACAAGAATATTGGTTTGGTTACTAGGTCATCTTGTGCGGGTAGTTCCCCTCAATGTGGAGGCTTTTTCTACAAAGTTGTAAGGGAAAAGTATACAGACCATGTCTTCATGGAGAACATTTAGGAGGTGGGTAGCTAAGAATAAGTTCTTAATATGATCCTCTTGGGAGCCAGGTCTATCTAGGTCGAATTTTGGAAGGATATTCTTAGTTTTTCAAGGAATTTCATGCAAAGGTTTTGCTAAATTCATAGCACCTTCGGAAAACCATGGTGGAATCAATTCTCTCTGAAGTTCATGGTCCCCATATCAATTTCTAGTTTTTCACATCGAAGTTATGCTCGGATTTAGGAAGGGTAGGGGGGTTTGATTTAAAGGCACAAATACTTCCTGGAAATTTTTTTCAATAAGATCTTATACAAAGTTGACAAGAATATTTGTTTGGTTACTAGGTCATCTTGTAAGGGTAGTTCCCCTCCCTGAGAGTTCTCTAGTTGTTGGTAGCTTACCAAGCAATTTTGCATATGCATGGGTGATACGACGAGTTTCAGTAAACTCCTCATAAGGTACATGAAACCAATTTTTTGTTTTAGTTTCAGAGATACCAACAACACTTCTGAATGTGGGGTTTGTTTCTTCAAATATAAAGGCATATTCTGAATTAATATGAGGATAAATAGTTGGAACAGGGGTGTTTTCATAGGATTAGCCATGCGTTTATGCAAGCCATACAATTTGAGGCCCTCCTTCTAGCACCAATTTTATTAACGGGGAAAAATTACCAACAACAGTAAGGGATTCTCCCCTATACACGGTCCCAATTAGACTATGCACCATTTAGGAGACCCATCTGGATTCTATCCCAACTGCCATTACTAGTTGTGAGGGTGAAAAATTGGATGGTTATGTAAATGAAAGATGTAGATGAAGACTACATAAATGCATGAAAGAAATATAGTCTATTATATCCTATCTAGGAGCATTTTATCATAGCCTAGTCAGCTGGAGTGACACTAAACTCCACAAAAACCTTTAACTAGATAGTTATATCAAAGGTAAAAAGTTAGATAACACATGCATACAATTTAATAACCATAATAGTATAATTCATATTTTTGCATACATAACAACTTCATGTTCTCATGAGATTAAATATGAGAGAGAATAACAAAAAATTGTAAGCATAACATTTATTGCATTAGAAAAGTCTATAAGTAAAGCATGTTCTTACAGCCCATGTGGACAACAAACATTATGCTGGAAATAGTTCATAGCAAACCACAGTACACAAAAGTTCTTCTCTTTGTCAAAATATGGCCTTAATGGATTCTCAATATTAATTAACATGGTATACTTCCTTGAAATAGTTCTTGTGTCTATATAATGCTTGAAGAGCCCTTTCTAAATGGGATTCCCCCTATATTTATACAATTATTCCTAACTCCCAAAATGACTTCTTGTATTCCTCAAGAAGTGGTTGAAAAACTTTTCGGCTCCCTTCAGCAATTGTTTGACATGTATGAGGATAAAGAAAAAACTGAAGGTGGTTAGAAAAAGACAAAACATGATGTAATTGAAAGAAAATTTGAATTTGTTGTTATGCCTTGTCTATGTTCTCTTATCTCGAATGTAGCCAATCCACATCTCTAGCTGATTGTAAAGTGCCATGACCCAACAATATGCCAATTCTTCGAGAGTGGCCTTATAAATGGTTGTGTTTTCGCTGAGTGTCTACGTATATTTTTCTAGATTAGCCATGAATTCTCAGATAATGGTGTAGACTTTGGTGCGTTGAATGAGGTTTTGTTCAATTAAGTTTGTCGTCACTTTGGAGTTCGATTCAGTAACCTTCCGTCAATGATTTGTACTATGTTTTACTTTCTCTATTAGTTATTATGTGATAAGAGTCTTTCCAATTTCTTCAAGGGGAGGAAGATGACATCTTCTTGTTAGGTGTTTCACTTCCTTGTGTAGTCGCAAACAAATCACCATTGATATGGTTTTTTATTTGTCTTCTCTCTAACCGGCTTGCTGGCAACGATCAAGTGCAGTGAGATAAAATTTCATTGCTATGCTTGAGGGATATGGAAGCACAATTGGCGCATTTGTATTTCTAACAGTCCACCTGTCAATATTTCCTATGCTTTCCTAGACATTGTGGAAGTGAGTGTTTTTGGCCTACACTTGGCTATGTTGTTCCATAATGGTGGTCATTGTCTCTTGGAATAGGTGTACGTGGGAATACATATCTATGATGGTCTCTTTTGGTTCCTCCTTGACTTTCTTTGCACTAGCCTGGAATTTTTACAGGTTGTCCTCATCTATCTTTACTCATCTAAGTTGTTCCTCTAGCTCCCTAATTCGTGCATCCTTTTCTAGATTTTGGTGATATAGGTTCCTGACATTATCTTATGTTGTCGTCATGAAAGCGGTTATAGAATATGTTATGGTGATTGGGTATTTATTGATTTTTTCCATCATCGGGGTCTCTCTAAGTACCAATATCGGATTACCTCCTATGATTGGAACATTCTTTATTTTTCTTGCATGATCATGCATGTGGCCTTGTCATATGTGAACTTCTTTAGGTTGGGAACTTCACTTTCTTTGAATGAGGTGCAAATCCCTAGATCTAGCCCACTAAATTGAACATGTCCTCTAACACATGTTGTGGATATCTTCAGGATATCAGTGTCCGTCGGTGAAACATCATTGTTCCTTGCTTCTTCATCTTTCTTACATTAGTCTTCAGCTGCCCATTCTAAAGCTTCACTTGTTTCTTTTTGTCTTGCTTCTACTATCACTATTGTGTTTGATTTTTTCTCAACATTTTCTTTTTCTGCAACCTCTATCTTAGTTGTTTTCATTGCTCCATCATCTTTATCCTTAGTTTTGGCTTCATTGGTTCTTCTTTTATTCTCCACCACATCTTATTTTCTCTTGTGTGCCTTCTCTTTATTTCTTCTCTTCTTTTATGTTATTGGATATTCTTCTTTTGTTTACCCTGATTCCATCGATGTAATTGCAGCATATTCCTTCATTGTTGACTTTGTTTCGACTTTCTTCTTGGCCTCCTCTCTTTCCTTTTCTTCATCGGTCATCCTTCCAATAGGTTTTCCTTGTCTTCTACCAATTACTTCTTCATAGGTCCTGGCTCCAAAATGGACCTTTTCCTCCTCCCATACTTCTAATGTATATTCCTAGGGCACACCAATCTTATTCAAGTGTTCTTTGACTATTTTATTTGGATCATGCCTCTTGAACCTCTCTTCCCCGAAGTGGTATGAGATCAATGTATCCACTTCATCTTGGGATAGCTTGGTGTTGTAAAATTAGTAGGTACCAATACACAATGGAATTGGGGGGAATATATATTTCTTATTGTGATAGAGTATTCCCTTGGCTTTGTTGATCGTCATCTGGCGAGCTACTTCCTATAGCACTAGTTTTTCTAGTACAAATCGGGGAAGCATATGTGGTGCTTTCATGGCCTTGTATGTCCTAATACATGTTCCATGCTCCATAAGGTACGAATATCCTATTCTCTTGATAATAGCCAATTCTTTTTCAGTCATACATGGGGTTGGTGAGAAAAAAATGAACTTGTACAATGGGACTAGAAATCTCTCACGGATCTTGTGATATTCTATCCTGTATTTATGCTCCTATAATACCTTGCAATATATATGTACGGATGGGTCTTTTTGATTCCATGCCCAACCCATATTTAGGTATTGGTGCATAATGCACATGATGGCTATGAGATATGAGTACATATGGAAGTCCAAAAAATCCGCAAGCCATGCTTCCACAAATGATATGATGGATTTTGTTAAGTTTGTTGACAAAATGTTAGCCCAGTTGAAAGATGATCCTTCGTCTCCACGTTATTGAATCAAGGGCATATATGATAGCGATAATTTGGAGGCATTTGGCTCTCTGTACAATTTTCATAACATGGCCACCATATATTGATATGGATTCCATAGTAAGGTTGCAGGGTAGCCACCAATTGGTATGAGCTTAAACTATTTACCTGGCTTGTACCAAATGTGACACAGTTCTTTAGTTGGATGCTTGAATCCACATAGAAGTTCGCTATCCATATTTTGGGTTCCTTTCTCCATATGGTACCACTTTGCTAGATCTTTAGGCTGGAATGAGGCTATAACAAGATATCCCCAAGCATTCCATATGTACATGTTTCCTAAGTACACATTTTTAAGGATCCAAGAAACAACATCGACATAGAGGAATATCACAGTGCGAGCTTATACTCTGCGAAGTCCATATTTCCTAATGTTCATGAATATTCTAAGTTCATCTTGATATTTTGCATCAATGATGAAATTTGTTTCTTGAAAATTTGATAAACATCGCCCCACTTGTGCGAATCTTCCCCTTTTTCAAAGAAGTTGATTGTGTCGTCATACATCACTCCTGCGATGTTGGGTTCATCTTCATGATGGAAACCACTCCTGTAGGCCTTTGTGGAAACCGCTTTGCTAGTAACCTTATTCCTTGGAGACATATTAGTTGAATCTACAAACCCATGCAGTAAGATGAACACAATTAGATCATATGGTGTAAGCAAATAAAGGATAAGTGTGAAATGAAGAATTGTTTTATTAACCATGTGATAAGTACCTGAAAAATTACTCATGCTGATTCTAGGTGGGAGATCGTCATTACACGGTGATAGTATGATGGCAAGAATTATAGAGATTTGGGCTTTAGTGAGAAGGTAATGACATAATTTAGAAAGTTTAGATTAAAATTTACCCTGGATATTAGCTTGAAAGTTTGAGAGCAGATAAATTTGTATGAACTGCTCCAGTGTATATCGGAGAAGTTAGACTAAAAATATCTTGCATATACAAGATGTGTTCATGCAAAACCCTCTGGTGTACACCGAAAAAGTTCATGAAAATTCCTTTGTTTCAAAGCTGGGGAGTTTGTGTGAAAACTCTAGTTGGACGAGAGACAATCATGCCAAATCTATTAGTTGCTTAATTGTGTACACCGGATAGGTTAATTCAAATTTTTCTGATTGAATCTAGGGAACTTTGTGCAAAGTGTTCTAGTTAAAGGTCAACAACCCTTATTCTAAGTGTTTTGATGAACTGGAGGAATCAAAATTGTGTCCACTTAGGAGAACCGGAAAGGGTTGTACTAAATCTTCTGGTGAAGATTGAGGAATTTCACTTAAATATCTCTAAAGAGACCGAGGATAGTCTTGTTAACTTTTTTTATTTCCACCAGCAACAAACTTGTGAAGCGCTCTAGTTTCCAAGAATTTTGAAAAACTAAGTGTCGTGAACAATTTCTTCATTCAATCTTAGGATTTGGATATTGTTGCAAAGGTGACTTAGGTTAAGACAGCACTGGAACTAAGATAATATCCCTTCTAAGGAGATCAAATTGTTCCAAAACCCACTGGGGCGGTGGAGAAATCTATAGTTCAACCCAACTCGAGCTAAAAAATTTGGTTAAGGCTTTGGCCATGGGGGGGGGGGGGGGGGGGGGGGGGAGTTAAATTTGGGATGATGATGTTTAACTAGAGACCAAAGGAAATAGGGGGTCGAGGTCCTTGGGATATCCTGAATTAGGGTACAATATTATGCACTACATTTTACTGATCGTAGGCACCTAGAGTAAGATCGATGTCAGGGAATGATTTTAAATGGGTGATCATCAACATGGCAATTCACTTAAAAAATTAAAAACTTAACCCTAAAAATTCAGAGAGAGAAAATTCTTAGGGCATGCTTGGAACTGAAGACCACATGGATGGAAATAATAGGTTGGGGGTGGGGAAGCTTTGGGCTCATCGTCTCGGTGCTCAGTGATCCTTTTCTTCTCTCGAGCACTCAATGAACAATGGATAAAAAGTGAATGGTGAGCACCCTTTTATAAGCGTTGAATGCACTTAATGTTATTGGGGATGTTTTTAATTCCTTTACCGGCAATGTTGTTGGAAAGTTTTCCAGTGTATACTAGAGGCATTACTGGGAATTTCTCCGGTATGTACTAGAAGACATCGTGGGAAAGTCTCCAGTGTATACTGGAGGCATTGACACGAATTGTGCCAATACACATCGGAGGAGAATATGGGAACTCCTCTGGTTTGGCTGGAGGGGTTTGTAAGAACTCTTCCTATTTGACTGGAGGAGTTTGTAAGAAATATTCCGGTCAAACCAAAGGAGTTTATACGAAGTTGTGTGGTTATAATTTTTTTGTTTCAGGGAAGTTTGAGGGAAGTCCTCTGATGAATACTGAAGTACTTGAGGGGAACTCCTCCAATATACACCAGAGGATTTTATACTAACTTGTCTGATGACTAAACCTTCAAAATTTTCTCAAGTGCCAAAAATAAAATTGCAATTTCAGCCAAACTTAAGAATATTAGAAAGGCATGCTTAAATAGGGGTAATCAATGATAAACTATTAAGGAAAAAATTAAAACCAATAACTTTTTATAGAAGAGAAAATGGGGCTCCATTTTCTTGGAGAGGGGATTTACAAGTAAATATACAATAAAAAGGAGGTTATTTATGCGTGGCACAACAAGATAATGCATCCCCAAACTTCACATCCATATAAAATAACTTGAGTAACAAGATTCTTAGAGAGGAGTTTTTTCTTATCACATATCTGAAGATCCACTAAATTACAATTGTTTTCAAGCCCATAATAAGCTTTCCACCCTCCATTTATCCTTTTATTAATTATATAATTCCATTTGAATTTGTGGTGCATGTCGATTTCAAGATATTTGTATGAAGGCACTTCCTCCAAGTTATTTTTGTCACATACGAAAGTATCATAGGTGATCTTATTGGATTTAATTACCATGACTTTTGTTTTGATCGTGTTAATAGTCAATACCTATATTGGAGCGTAAATACTTGAGGATTCTTAGTTTCTTTCTAAGATCATGGTGAATCGTCACCATAAGGACAATATCATCAACGCAAATAATAATAATGATGACTCTACTAGTGAGAGTTGGTCCGATACAACCTGCTTCTTCCAAACAATCTTCTAACTTGCCAAGGTATATGCCAAAAAGGGAAGGGGACAAGGGACAACATTGATTGACTCTAATATTGTATTTAATTTCTTCTAACCAAACCTTAGTTTTCTTGAACTTGACAATATCATTCTCAAAAAAACTTATTTCAGCAACCCTAAACTCACTAGGCATTTTTGTCTCTTCCAACCTATCCCAAATGTTTTTATTAGGAATTGTGCCAAAAGTTTTTCTAAGGTAAATGAAACAACACAAGAGATTAGTTTTATTATTGTGACACTTCTCCACAATGATCCTAAGTGTAACAAGGTGGTCCATAGTTGAATGATATTTCCTAAATAAGGCTTGGCCTTTAGCTCTTTTTATGTGTCTTTCTATCCATCAGATAATATTTTTTACCAAAATAAATGTGTGTAGCTTGGCTAAAATGGGGCTAATCATAATGGTCTTATAATTAGAGGGAATGTTTTTATCACCACTTTTTAAAATAGGTACAATGAGGCTTTATGTCCTAGGTTTAGGGAAGCCTTGTTTGAATGCTAAATTGAATAGCTTGTGTATGTGAGGACTGAAGATAGAACCCCTGATTTTAAAAATTTCAACCTAGTGGCATTCTCAATGTCCTTAGATTTCCCATTTGTGAACCACTTAACCCTGAACTCTATGTATTCCACAGAAAAAAAAAATCATCCTCTGTAGGAAAATTTGGAATGGTGTCCAAGGAATTAGGGAATTCGTAAATAATTTTAAGGTAGGAATTTCAGTCTTTCAAAGGAATCATACTATTTTCTATAGTATTATGAATTATAATTTTCTTCCAAAACTTCTTAGGATCAAGCTTAGATAGGTGAAAAAGTCACTCTTGTTTTCTATTTATATAGTATTTTTTTTCCTTTTAATTAGGGAATTGTATGTGTTTATCTTATCGAATTTTAAGGACCCATTAGAAGCATCCATGATGATTTTCCTAGCAATTTTACATTCATTATCATACCAAGGGTTGGTTGTTCTATTATTATTCTTTTTTTATATAGTGGAATCAAAAACTTGGGTGGGCTCATACTCACGTGACATTGGGTCAATTCCAAATTCTACTACTATAATATTTAGGTGTACCCACATTACCCCAAACACAACACATAGGGTTAATTTGAGGTTTGAACTAGCGATGTCACAAGGAGTGCCTTAATAGTACACTTTATCACCAACTGATTTACACCTCGGGGGTTTTTCTATTATTCTTTTTACATGACATCTCGAAAGAGAATTTGTTAATAGAAGTGGAAAGATATGTTGTAAATTGATGATAGAGGCCTTTGATGTTGTCCTTATAAGTTAGGAGATTTAATTCAGTATTTAAATCCTTTAAGAAAATATCAACTTTACTTTTGTCAAAAATCAGGTGCCTTTGATTATCGAAATTTTCTTCAATGAATTTTTTTTGCATGGAAAAGTTTAGAGTTAGGGTTAAAGGCATATGAAGTCAGGTTCATGGTTGTTTAAAAGGTCAAAACTTACTATTTTTTTGGATATGGGGATATTAGATATCACATAATCCATAACACTACTATCTAGCCCATGAATACAAGTCATCTTGTGGGAGTCTGGCCACTTCATTACACCATTGCATATTATTAGATCTTGAAAACTACAAAGCTTTACTAGCTCAATACCAAACAAATTCTTGGTTAGGTATTAAGAGTTTATTTTTTATATATTAGATAAAACAAGTTCCACATATAACTATGAAGGATTAGGGTTGGAATCATTCATTAAAAGAATATCTTGGTTAGTTGCAATTATAGCATTAAAGTATCCTAGCAAGAAGATATTATCTTCATTTCTCAATTGTAAATATGTTGTTCTAGAGTATTATAGGGACAATTTTTATCTAAAAAAAATTCTTATAAAAATTAGAATTAATAGGTGTGAAATAATAAATTTCTGCAAAAATGTTCTTAGCAGTGATTTATGATATTTCTATCCAAATGTACTAATTGAGAGAGTCTATATTATGAAGTCAAGTGTGAGGAGAAATGTTGTTTTTTATATAACAGACTATACCTCCAATCTCTCTATGATAGGATTTCTTGTTCCATGCCAACCACAAGACAAAACCCTCTATGTTAGGGACCTTAGACTCTTCTTGCTCTCATGTTTCAACTAGAAACATAATAACAATATCACTCAGGATCTTGTTTAACATAGGACCTTTGTTCTGTGGATCCACGACAATTCTAAAAAAGGATCTGGACTACCCCAACTTCCTATTTATTATTATCATTATGGTCTCTATCCCTAGAAATACATTTTCGATTTCTAATTATTTCACATTTTCCTTCCTTCATGTATTCTTTTACCTTTTGAACTTCCTTCCTTAATTCAACTTGGTCTTATGGAATGAGGTCTTCATTTATTAATATTCCTAAACCTTTTAAGCTCAAATGTTTACTAAGTATGCATATTGATGTTCATTACATATTACTTTGACACTGATCAACCTATCCTTATCATATTTTAAGTCAAAATTACTTATTTTCCTTCTAATTATTTTTGAATTGTCAAAAAATAACCCATTCATAATACATGTAGATTAGGATGATTAATAATTAAATGAACATTAATAAATTGTGTATTAAAAACTAATTATAATAATATATATAATTAATAACATAAATATAGAATATTATAATAATCAAATAAGTAGTTCAGATATGGTGATTTTGAAAACAATATTTATAATTAGTAATATAACTTACAGAATATTAATAATAACCAAATGGGTAATCATCTATGACTGTGATGATGATGATTAATGTCCATTGCGACCAAATTGGTCTTTATGACCTTAAGAAGGTAAGGGATTACATGAATTCTTTAGAATTTTGATTATGTGCTTGAAACAAATTAAGAGATGAGTTATGAGATCACCATAGTTTTGCTAAGTTAAAAGGTTGGGAAGTTTGGTAGTATGAAAAATCGTTTGAAATTGAGATCAAATCTGGGTATATGCTAGATATTCTAAGAGAAAGTCATTTCCATCTTCAACCGTCTTAGTGTAACAAAGATGACAGACTCTTTCATCCCACCACATTTTGGGAATTGACCAACGCTAAATTTCACTATGGAACTCATGAGTTTTTTTTCTTATTTTAGCAATGAGTATTTTTTTCTTTACACTTGTCAAAATAGAGAGATATTTTTTGTCTTCTAGATTAGAGTTGATTACCTCCTTAGAATATCTTGATTTTCTTTTTCCCCATAACTCTTTATTGCACTACATTTTCTCCTTAAATTTTGATTTAATAATATTTTTAATATTATCCTTATTTTGCAAGATGATTCCTTCCTTTATTCCCCAATGGTTTAGCCAAGACTAGGCATCCTTATGCCACCCCCACTTGAACCGAAGCTGGTTTTGGATGGATTTTGAAACAATTTTACAAAACCTCTTTTCTTCCATGTTGTTTAGCTTGTTCTTATACAATAGGTATATGGTCATAGTCATGCTTTTAGTTGGGGGGATTATTTCTTCTGTGAGGAGGATAGGATAGGGTGTATTTCCTTCAATTTTTGAGATTATAGGTTATAAAATTCTTTTGGATTTCCTATATCTTTCTCCATTGTTAGGATATTTAGACACTGAGTTATTAAGATCTATTTGGTCCATTGTGTCGTTAGGCAAGAGTGTGTTTTATAGTGTGTTTCTTTAGTATGCATTAGTATGCATTTGTAGTTAGGAAATCTGACGGTCACGATATGTTCCCGACATAGAGTGATCCGATGGTTCATACTCTCCTCGATCTTAACAACCATTGATTCGTGGCTTAACACCCGATTGGTCCATGATCTCTATTTAAAGAGCATGGAGGGTCATTTGCAGATGATTGATTGTGAGAAAATCTCTTGTAAGATCTCTCTGTAATCTTTTTCTTTGCATTAATAAATTGTTCCAAGTGGTTGCGTTGGTTGGGGCCGTGGATGTTTCCCCGTAGGGGTTTTACCACGTGAAAACATCAGTGTGTTGATCTTTGATCTGGTTATGTGAGTGGTTACTGAAGGTGTTCATCCTCTGTTGGAATACCTATGTTGTCGAACATCCATGACTCTCTAGAGATGCTACATCCCCAAAATTTGCATCCATATAAAATAAAAATAGTAACAAGAGCCTCAAACATGAGTTTTTTCTTATCCCATATCCAAAGATACGCAAATTTACAATTGTTTCAAGCCCATAATAATGTTTCCACCATCCATTTACCTTTTTCTCAATTATATAATTCCAATTGAGCTTGTGGTGAATATCTATTCTAAGATATTTGTATGAAGGCACTTCCTCCAAATTTTTGTTGTCATAATTGATAGTATTATAGGTGATTTTGTTGGATTTAATTATCATGACTTTTCAGTATTGTTAGTATTAGCAATCATACATGTATTAGAGTATAAATCCTTGAGGATTCTTAGTTTCTTGCCAAGAGCATGGGGACTCCTCGCCATTAGAATAATATCATTACTGTAAATAAGAAGAATGGTGACTATGCTGATGAGAGTTGGGTCAACACAACTTGATTCTTCCAAATAATCTTCTAACTTATCATTATATATGCTAAAAATGGTAGGTGACAATGGACAAGCTTGTTTGAATCCAATATTGCATTTGATTTATTCTAACCATACCTCGATGTTCCTAAACATGGAAACATCATTCTTATACAATCTTTTTGTAGTATCCCTCAACTTGAAAGGAACTTTTATCTCTTCCAACCTATCCCAAACGTTTATTCTAGGTATTGTTTCAAAATATTTTCTAAACTCAATGAAACCACACAAGAGATTGGTTTTATTATTGTGGAACTCCTTTGAAATGATCCTAAGTATAACAAGGTGTTCCATAGTTGAATGCTATCTCCTAAATCTAGCCTAGACTTTATCTCTTTTTTCCATGGATTTATAGAAATAAACTAATCTTCTTTTCCAAAATAATTTCATATAGCTTGCCTTAAATGGGGCTAATCATAATGGTCCTATAATTAGAGGGAATATTTTTATCCCCACTTTTAAAAATAGGTACAATGAGGCTTTGTGTTCAAGGTTTAGGGAAGATCTTCATGATTGCTAAATTGAAGAGATTGTGTAGGTGCGAGATGAGGGCATGCCCTCTAATTTTAAAAATTTCAACTTGGTAGCCTTCAATGTCCTTAGCTTTCCCACTTGCAAGTCGCTTAACCCTGAACTCTATGTCTTCAATAGAAAAAAAATCATCCTGTGTAGGAACATTTCGAATGGTGTTCATGTTGTTAGGGAATTCGTAAAGACTTTTAAGGTAGGAATTCCAATCCTTTAAGGGAATCATATTATTTTATTTAGTATTACAAATTAGAATTTTCTTTCAGAACTTCTTAGAATCGAGCTTAGATAGGTGTGAAAACTACTCTTTCTTTCTGTTTATAGAGTACCTTTTTTTTTTCATTTTAATTGGGGATTCATATGTATTTATCTTATTGAGTTTTGAGGACTCATTGTATTTACATTTGTTAGCATACCAAGATTTGGTTGTTCTATTATTATTTTTACATGACACCTCAAAAGAGAACTTGTTAATGGAAGTGGAAAGGGTTGTTGTAAAATTATGATAGAGGTCTTTGATGTTGTCCTTATAAGTTAGGAGACTTAATTCACTATTGAATCATTTAAGAAAATATCAACTTTACTTTTGTCAAAAAGCAAGTCACTTTGATTATCAGAATTTTCTTCAATGGTGCTTGTGTGCATGGAAAAGTTTAAAGTTAGGTTAAAGGTATATGAACTGAATTGGGTTCATGGTCATTTAAAAGGTCAAAATTTACTATTTAGTTGGATACAAGGATATCAAATATAACATAATCCACGACACTACTACTTAGACCATGAATATAAGTCATGTGGTTGGAATTCGACCACTTAATTACACCATTGCAAGTTATTAGGTCTTGAGAACTATAGAGCTTGACTAGCTCGGTACCAAACAAATTCTCGGTTAGGTCTTGAGAGTTTCTTGTGTATCTATTAGCTAAGACAAGGCCCTGATCTAACCATAAAAGATTAAGGTTGCAATAGCTTTGTTAGTTGCAGTTATAACATTAAATTCTCCTAACATGAGGATATTACCTTATTTTTTAAAGTGTAAATATCTTCTTCTGGAATATTATAGGGACATTTTTTTATCTAGATCACTTTTTTTATAAAAAGTAAAATTAATAAATGCAAAATGAAAGATTGCTCTATAAATCAACATTTATGTTTAATATTTTTATCAAATTATACTAATTAAAATATCAGATTGATGTATAATATTTTTAGAAATTATAAAGGGTTTATCTTATAAAGCTATAAAAATTATGAAATGTGAGCGAGATAAAGATAAGTGTTAAAAAAAATTATTGAAGGAATGCATCCCAAGGTAGTAATGAATGAGTACCGAATGAGACAATTATAGTAGTTATTAATTATGTATAGATAAATTAAATTTTAAAAAATATAATATCAAGATGATTGTTGTAAGACTCTAAACCAAAAATACATTAATTTTAAATGGTTTTTTTTAATATAAATTTTAAATTTAAATTATTTATTTTATTTTTGGTTATTTTAAATTAAAAAATAACATGGATAATACATTTAAATTATATAGTTAATAATTAAATGGATAAATATATATATATATAAATATTAAATATTATAAAGTTATATTATAAAAATTGATTACAATAACATTTATAACATTTATAGTTAATAACATAAAATATAAGTTTATAATTAATAACATAATTTAAATTATTTGTTTTCTTTTTAGTTATTTTGAACAGTTGAATTGTATGATTAATAATTAATGGATAACTACATATAGATATTTATTTTATATCAATATTCATTAAACATTTAAATTATATTTAATGGATAACTATATATAAATATTTAATATTAATAAATTATATAATAAAAATTTATTACAATAATATCTATAATTATTAACCTAAATATGAAATAGTGTAATGGATAGCTACAAATAAAAAAAAATTATTATTAAGATTCATTAAACATTTAAATTATAGGATTAATAATTAATGGTATATATATATATATATATATATATATATATATATATATATATATATATATATATATATATATATTATGAGCTTGGTATTTATTCTATTAAAATATAATGGAGTAAAGTATAGTCAAGAAAATATAGTATACACAGTTGTCCCTGTCCTTAGTGGGAAATTATGCGTGGAATTTTGCCTACTTTTGATGAGAAACCAAACATACTCCAAAAAATAAAACTGAGTTTTAGTTGTTCATGTGTCTTATACTGGAAACCAGAAAAGTTTGCAAATATTTAAAAAAAGACCTGAGAAGTGGTGTCAAGGCTTGAACATTAAGGATGGGTGTCATCCATGGGAATTTCTTCAATGACTGGACAACCACCAAAGTCACAGTTTCTATCGTTGGTCGAGCTAGAGTTGTCTGTGGATAGGTTTTTGATAGAGAGGCTGACTGTTTTGATTTATGGAACCTTCAATGAGTTGTGTGCCTGGGGCAGTCAGCGTAATTTTCATACATGGAGTCGTCGTTGTCGTCGAGTTGTGTGTGCCTAGAGTTGTCAACGTGTCGCTCATACCTAGAGGTGTCTCCTTAACATTGATGCTAGGTGTCTCGTGAGGCGTCAAGGAGGTGGGAGGGGCCACAACGAAAGGAGGATGAGTGTTGGGAGAGGCCAGAGCAAAGGGAGGGGGGTGAGATGTGGGGGAGTGGGGTGAGTGAGGTGAGATGGAAGGACTAGGAACAAAGACACCAAAGAGGTTGAGGACGACGCATGCGAGTAAATTCTTGACCACCCAGTAGATGCGTTGATGCCTAGAGGTGCGACGAGATGTTGGGAGGGAGCTAGAGATCTCTTCTTCCCAGTCATCAAGCAATTTCCATAGGGAACCCGGAACAGAGTGGTTGAAGCCATCCTGGTTGGCCAGGAAAGGTAGGTGAGGAGCTGAGGAAATGCATCTATCGCGACCACTCCATCCCAAGGTGGGGGTGGTGCACCAACGAGGAGGCATGTGGGAGCAATTGAGAGGGAAAGGTGCAAAGTTGAACCTCCACCGAGGCAATAGAATCCATATGTAGGAATTCGAGTTGTACCAACTGGGCAGTTCGTGTCCTAAATTGAGGCAATAGAATCCATATGTAGGAATTCCCCTGGGAATTCCTCTTCAATTATACATGTAGCTCCCTCCATGGTTGTGGGGGCACTTGTGCTTTTTGGGTTATGGCTGGGGGACTGCATATCATCCAGGAATGTGAAGAGGAGAGAATTTGTAGGAACATGTATGGGTTCCTCTGGAATCTCCTCCTCGACATATGCCATTGGCGGTGTTCTTGGTTTCTCCCATCTTTGAGTCCGAGCAATGGACAAGGCACGTTCCAACCTCTACACATGCCTCTGTTGGGCAGATAGATTGTACCAGGTTGGGTCGTGCCTCAGCTTGCCTCTCTCCCTTAGCATGGCTAGGCTAGGAGGATTGATAATTCTCTGGGTAAGCTCAATTAGAATCCACTGCACGTAGGTCTCATTCTCGTAGTGGCCAGGGAAGTGGAGCACGAGAGAGAAATAGATCCAACCTCATTCGAGTGGGAGAGATAAGCCCAAGCTCGACATGACCATAGTATTGATCCCTCCCCTGCATTTACACCTTGGTGTCGTCATCAGCTTCACGCGAGGGAGTTGTCCTCCCTAATCAACAGGCAGTGATGACCTCCCTTCATTCAAGATTGAGGTGAAGGGCGTCAGCTTTCCATATTCGGAAGAAGCCATATTAAATATGTAGATAATATGGATTTAAAAACTGAAACTAATGATTTGGATGGAAAGATCTCAAAAAATAATGCGGTTTAAAAAAAAAGATATTGAAACGGATTTCATATGTGAAATTTATGCCCCCACTTTTATAAAGAAGTTGTTGTATGAAGTGACCCACTTTTATAAAAAGAAGTGGGGATCACTTTTACAATGAAGTTACTTTATAAAACAAGGTTGCATGAAAAATAAACAAATATAAAATAAAATATTAAAGCTATTTATAGTGATTCACTTTTATACTTGAAGTGAAATACACTTTACAATGGATGCATGAACTTTAAAAAAAAAAAATAACGAAAAAAATACTTGAACTCAAGACCTCTTACTTAATAAGGCAATTATTAACCAAGTGAGCTAGAAAAACATATTGTATTGTTTGGAAGGAGGATTGGGGTGTTGTTGTTGTTGTTGTGGAAGATGCCCTTGGAGAGCATGTTCATAAAAAACTCTTTTCACACAAGAATTTTTTTTTTTTTTCGATGACAACAAGGGTTAGATCTTGGTTAGCTTACCCTGAAAATGCACCATTTTTTATTTGTTTCTGATTTGTCGGGATCACACAAGCTGCGGGGAAAAGAGCATATGCAGATCCAAAGTAGTAGTAAACCAGAAATAAAAAAATAGAAAAGTGAAATAAAACTGAAATAATACTCTGCAAGATTTTTTTAAAAAGGCATATTCAAGCTTTATACCTCTGGATCTGACTAAAATGGTCATATCTTGGGAAAAAGGAAACCTCTTTTAGTGAAATGAAAAGCGTTCCTAACTTAAACGAGCACTCTGGACAGAATGGAACAGTTCTCCTAGCCCATAGATGTATGGAAATGGTAGAAACTAGAGATGAGGAAACTCGGCTTCATGATCTCAATCTACAACGGGAGCGGGTCTTCAAACAAGCTCGGATACCATGTTCGACAACACAGGTATTCCAACAAAGGATGAACACCTTCATTAACCACTCAAAAAACCAGATCAAAGATCAACACACCAATATTTTGGCATTGTAAAACCCCTACGGGGAAACATCCATGGCCTTAGCCAATGCGACCACTTAGAGCAATTTATTAATGCAAAAGAAAAATATTACAGAGAGATTTTACAACAGAGTTTCTCATAATCAATCAATGACAAATTACCCTCCATGCTCTTTAAATAGATATCATGGACCAATCGGGTGTTAAGCCACAAATCAATGTCGTCATTAAGATTGAGGAGAGTATGAACCATAGGATCACTCAATGTCGGGAACATATCATGACCATCGGATTTACTAACTACAAATGCATACTAATGCATACTAAAGAAACACACTTTTACCTAACAACACATTAGACCAAGTAGATCTTAACTAACTCCTAAGTGTCTAAATATCCTAACACAAACTAATGCAGCCAACTATTCAACTTAATAACATCAATATCACCTTGGCAGGGCTTGATGTCCACTTTTTCTTCCATATTAAATAGAGGTTGTGAAATATTGATGGCACTAGAACTTGTTTTTTCTTTCTTGGGCTCTTTTTTCAACTCTTGTTTTAGGTCTTCACTGTCTCCCAATTTCTTCTCTGATCCAATTTATGAGTTAGATCCACCAACCTCCCCAAACCAAAAATTTTCACTAGAGCCACCATGAGGAGGGCCATGTTACAAGAAATATTAATTACTTGTTCTTCCATCCTCACAAATATCACTTATGCTGCATCTCGAGGGTTTTTATGGTTGGACTCATCCACCATGGCTAGGGTTTTGCAACTTCCTTCTTAAGCCAATTCCTAGATCCTGCAAATTCCCAAAAATACCCCAAAGAAAACTACTATGATACCAATATGATATGTAAACTGCAATGGATATTCCACTGGAATAGTTCATCATAACAAATCTTGCGATTTTCTAAAATATTTTATTATTCAATTTATTTCCTTAGATCCCAGATTTATTGTTTCTATCTTAATTCTCAAATTTATGAGAATTTAACTAAAATACACCATCCAAAAAAATGAAGACAAGATGTATCCTGGGAAACCCGATATGGGAGAAAACCTAGCTAGAAGGTGAGACCTATGTTATGCTCTCTTTTTTTTCAATTATAAAAATGTAAGAAAAAAGAAAGAAGCACTCACTATGGAGATTCCTATGATATTGTGGCCTGAATGGCTACTACAGAATATTCTTCGTCCTATGTTATGACTCAACTATGGAACAATTACAGTATTAAAAGAATGGAAACCCAACCCCCTCCTCCTAGTGGCCTAGTATTTAAAATAGTTTGATATCCATCTAAGGTTAGGGTTTTTATATGCCTCAACCCTCAAGTAGTGTTATGGTTTTGGAATTTTTAGAATCTTCTTGAAATTCCACTCATGACTATCCCCACGCATGAGTAATGGGGGAGAACATGGCATCCACTTGGTACCATGGTGGTCAACAAGGTAGGTCAACTTCTAGGAGAAATAACTTATGCATACAAACTCCAATTGAAGTATTTTCCACATCGTTGGAAAGGTCTCAGTGTGTAGAACACGTTGATGGGTTAGGAGCTATGTTCACAAATTGTTTACCCCAAAAAAGTGTCAATTGGTGCCTCAAAATGGCTCTAGAAGGTTCTCGACCCCAAATCTCCAAACTAGGACCTACCACTAAAATGGGCCCAATAAAACAATTCCTCTAATTATTTCACCCATAAATTACCAAGATAATGAAAATTTATATAATGATCCATTCCAAATCAACTTTCCATAAATACATTAAGCTTAGGCTTATTATAACAATGATCAACATGCTTATGCAAAACAATAGACTAGTACTCCTAGATACTTTTCTTCATAACTAATATTTAATAGCATAATCATATATTTAATAACATAATCATATACAAGGCAAGGCAATCTCACATATATCTTTATATGTGCATTATATCTCATAAATTGTTTGAGAACTCTTCTAAAAAAGGATTTGAGAACTCTTCTAAAAAATGATTCATTATTTCATTATTCATTTTAGAATACTTCTAAAAAAGGATTCGTTATTTTATCATTCATTTTAGAATACTACGAAAAATGATTTGTTATTTCATCGTTCATTTTAGAATACTACGACAAATGCATCTTATAAATTAATTTAAGGATAAAAAAATGAGTCTTAAAAAATCTTTGTGCAAACTTCATAATTATTTCACCCATAAATTACCAAGATAATGAAAATTTATATAATGATCCATTCCAAATAAACTTTCCAAAAATACATTAAGCTTAGGCTTATTATAACAATGATCAACATGCTTATGCAAAACAATAGACTAGTACTCCTAGATACTTTTCTTCATAACTAATATTTAATAGCATAGTAATATATTTAATAACATGATCATATGCAAGGAAGGTCACTCTCACATATATCTTTATATGTGGATTATATCTCATAAATTGTTTGAGAACTCTTCTAAAAAAGGATTTGAGAACTCTTCTAAAAAATGATTCATTATTTCATTATTCATTTTAGAATACTACTAAAAAAAAGGATTCGTTATTTTATCATTTATTTTAGAATATTATTAAAAAGGATTCATTATTGTATCAATCATTTTAGAATACTACGACAAATGTATTTCATAAATTAATTTAAGAATAAAAAAAATAAGTCTTAGAAAATCTTCATGCAAACTTCATAATTATATCATCCATAAATTACTAAGATAATGAAAATTTATATAATAATCCATTCCAAATCAACTTTCCAAAAATACATTAAGCTTAAGCTTATTACAACAATAATCAACATACTTATGCAAAACAATAGACTAATAGTCCTAGATACTTTTCTTCATAACTAATATTTAATAACATAATAATATATTTAATAACAAAATCATATACAAAACATTGCAATCTCACATATATCTTTATATGTAAATTATATCTCATAAATTGTTTGAGAACTCTTCTAAAAATGATTCATTATTTCATCATTCATTTTAGAATACTAAAAAAAGGATTCGTTATTTTATCATTCATTTTAAAATACTATTACAAAGGATTCGTTATTTCATCGTTCAATTTAAAATACTACGACAAATGCATCTCATATATATCTTTATATGTGAATTATATCTCATAAATTGTTTGAGAACTCTTCTAAAAATGATTCATTATTTCATCATTCATGTTAGAATACTACTAAAAAAGGATTCGTTATTTTATCATTCATTTTAAAATACTATTACAAAGGATTCGTTATTTCATCGTTCAATTTAAAATACTACGACAAATGCATCTCATATATTAATTTAAAGATAAAAAAAAAAGTCTTAGAAAACCTTCGTGCAAACTCCATAATATATGATTGCACTCCCTAATATATGGAACATCAAGCCTTGTTCAACCAATTTGCTAGCCATTATCTTAAAACATGACTCTCTTATGTTATTATGCATGTTGCCCCGGCATGGTATATAGTATTTGATAATGTCATTGACCGGTTTTTTTTTTTTTTTTATATATATATATATATATAGGTTGAGCATAAATTTTTGTTATCTTTTAAAGTTAAACTTTGTACAAAACTTTGTACAGTTGAATTTTTATACTTTTTAAAAATATTTAAAATATTTATCTTTTTTTATTGGTGGTTAAATTAAACTTGTTATTGTAGGTGATTGCGAGTTTTGAAAATTTTATTTAACATCTTCAAATGTAATGTTAGTGGGTTATATTTGTCAGTTTTGTTTTGGTTTCGACGCCTCGAATGCATTTGACAACACGTTATAGATCGAGATTTGACAATGCATTTTCGAGTTGTTGTAATGGCGATTGTTGCAAATGAAAAGTGTTGTGTCTGTTATAGATCAGCTAGCATGTCGTGGGGCTAGGACAAGTAACAGGTGGCTAGTAGATAATAAGTGAAGCGACTTTTCCATTTTTTGTCGCTTCACATATTATCAAATGATTTAAAGTGTTTTCCTTATCTAATGGTTTTGCAACAGTTGAATGCATTGGTCTTGCAACAGCTGTAGGTATTGTTGCCCAACAGCCTTGTTTAGCTAATGGTTCTATCTTTATTGAAATCCAAAGGTTGAACTAAAGTTTTCCTAACTAAAACATATCCAAGAATACAATAATTTAAAAAAAAAGATTGGTGTTGTAGTGCTGGGTGGTAAAAAGTTGTGTAGTTATTGACCTACTTGGTTCATGGAAGAAGAGTTGAAACAACATGCAGCCCTATTCTCCTTTTTTTTTTTTTTTAATGGGTTTTAATAGCTATAGTTTTATTTAGTGAAAAAATAATTACTCTTAGCTTTCTTAATAAATTTTTTAATTAAGAATTAATTTAATTGTTTTGTTAATCTCAAAATCTTTTTTTGTCACATTTAGATGTGCTTACTAAAATGAGTTAATAAGTGGAAAAACTCAACTTTTTAAGTGACTTAATCTATATTTTTTTGTGAGACAAAGTTTTACAAGTGAAGAAACTCAACTTTTTAAACCAATTGATTTTTTTTCTATGAGATAAAGTTTCACCTTGATATACTCGATTTTTCAAAATTTCAACAATCTAAAACATCTTAAAATATATCACTCTCTTTAAAAATAAGCTTGCATGGTCAAATTTTCCATCGATAAATTGAAACTATAACTTCAAATTAAATTCCTATTAAATTTGGAGAAAAAAAATTAACATTAAAAAAATTAATTTTATCCATTTTTTAAATTCACTTCAAACCCAAACCTATAACATAAAATAACTTCTCTTTTCTTCCCATATAATTTAGATATACATAACCAAAAATAATAATAAAATTAACCTATAACATAAAATAACTTCTCTTTTCTTCCCATATAATTTAGATATACATAACCAAAAATAATATAATTTAGATATACATAACCAAAAATAATAATAAAATTAACCTATAACATAAAATAACTTCTCTTTTATTCCCATATAATTTAGATATACGTAACCAAAAATAATAATAATATTTGTTGGTTCCAATATTACATTCATTCATACTAAAAGATTTGTCATTTGTCACTAACAGATTTGTCATGGTCACGACTCACAATCAATGTTTCAAATAACTAATGTCCACAAATCTAAAAGAACACAATGTACTTCCAAAAGTATCTCAAGGAATATTACCAAGAAAAAATTGGGCTCTTCAAACCAATCCTTATCCTTTATAACCAATCTTCGCTTAATTGATAAATGTCAAAAGGTGAAGCGCATTTGACCTACAACTTCCTTGGATACATTGGGGTGAAGATCCAATATTCGTACATGGAAATATAACTAGTTCAAAATACAATTATCATCTCTTATTTCATACATTAGTCACCCTCATTTCATACACTGATGCATGGATTTTTTTGAGATTTTTTGAGGGTCATAACTTTTGACTCGATTATTTGTTTGGGCTGAAATTTTATGGGAAGTTGCATCTCGAAGAGTTCACTGTCGTGTCAATTGGACTGGTCCAATCAAATGTCATTTCAACACTTTTTTGGGGCCAAATTCCTTCATATAAGACCTCAAATTGGGGTTTTAGTGTTTTTACGAGAATTTTTAATTTTTGAATTATCAGTTATCTCTTAGTTTATGAGCTTAATCAAAAAAGTGAGTTGAAAAATAGTGTCACGCTAGTTAGCTCTTAGTTAGTTGTCAGTTTTAGAGTCATGCAAGAATTTTCTAAATTTAGTTATTTTCTAAATTTAGTTATTTTCTAAAAAAAGGTTGTTTTTTCTAAAATTAGTTGTTTTCGAAAATCCAGATAGTAGTTATAAGGGGTTGAACTTCAATTGTAATAATTAGGATGGAGAAGAAATAAAATAGAGTTAGTTTTCCATTCTCCTATGTTTGCATGGTTTATTTGATCTTGTGAATGAATCTCAGACTTTGGCTACATCAACTAGGTAACTTTCGTGTTTCTCAACTTTTTATAGTTACTTCTTTGAGTCGTTCACTTTCCTTTACTTCAATCTCTCTTATCGTAATGGTTCAAATTCCACATTTTTTATTTCTCTTTTCTTTTATGTTAATGTTGCCTTTTTCTTTAGCAATAACTTTAGATTTTTTTTAAATGTTTTTCTTTCTTGTTATTATGATTATTGTTGTCAGTATTTATTGGATCTGTGAAATAAAAAATCTCATTTAAGATAATAAGTAATTGTTTTTTTCTAGTTAAATTTAATGTGTTGTTGTTTGAAAAACCATAGGGTAATTGTTTTTTTTCTAGTTAAATTTAATGTGTTGTTGTTTGAAAAATCATAAGTTATAAGTTCAAATATGAAATATGGTTGAGTACTTCAAAATTACTAACCACTATTATAAATTGCCATTAAATCACTCTCCATCTAAATAATATGAAGAAAAAAAAATCTAAAATTTTCTTTAAAAAAATGAGAATAAAAAAACAATAAAAGAGAAAAAATTAAAAAAGATAAATGATAGTGAAATGCAATGACAAGACCACTCAAACAGGTGTAAGTAAGCCATCTATACCACACTAGCATGGAAATGTCACTTTGTTAAATGCGGAAAAAGTCTCAATCCTCTTAATGATACCTTATTTTGAACCAAATTTAACATTCCCCACACTTACCTTGGTACCTGCCCTACCCTCAATTTCACCACCTTTAAAACTTCCTCCATATTAGTCACATATGGTGTGTCATCTTTGAAACTCATTCAATCTAGCACCATTCTCGACTCCCAACAACACTAACTAGGCACTGAGTTTGACAAAATATCGTAGTTATTAATATGCACCTTGTAGCAAAGCATTTAATGAATTGTGTATGTTAGGATATATGGGATATATAATGGTAGTCTAAACTTTCTATGTTTATATAGTTCAATCTAAAATTGCTTTATATTAAATACTATATATCCTAACATATAAAGCATTAAAGCATTAAATGTTTTGTTGCACAGTTCATATCTCTCAAAATTACTAACCACTATTATGAGTAGCCATTAAGTAACTCTCCATCTAAATAATCTCAAGAAAAAAAAATCTAAAATTTTCTTTAAAAAATGAAAATAAAAAAACAATAAAAGAAAAAAGCTTTAAAAATATAAATGATAGTGGAATGCAATGACAAGACATCTCAAACATGTGTAAGTAAGCCCTCTATACCACACTAGCATGGAAATGTCACTTTGTTAAATGTGGAAAAAGTCTCAATCCTCTTAATGATACCTCATTTTGAACCAAATTTAACATTCTTGGACTTACCTTGGTACCCACCCTACCCTCAATTTCACCACCTCTACATCTTCCTCCATCTTGGTGGTAGATGGTGTTTCATCTTCGAAACTCATTCAATCTAACACCATTTTCGACGCCCAACAACACTAGTTAGGCTTCGAGTTTGAGAAAACATTGCAGCTATCAATATGCACTTAGTAGCGAAGCATTTAATGTTGTGTATGTTGGGATATATAGCAGTGGTCTAAGCATTCTAGGTTTTGGCCCTTTCCTGATGATATTTTCTATTTAATTTGGAATTGTTTAAACATTCGATTTTTTGACCTTTTTCATCGGAATCCATTGAAACAGATTTTGGTGAAATCGTCATTTTCTTTTGTTTAAATTGCATTTGTGAATGCATAAATAGATTAAGCACCTTAAAAACTATCGGGACACTCGAATTATACAAACTCAACCAGTCAATCTAGAGTTCCAAAAAATTATTAACTAAATTTGAAACAAAACTATCCAAATATACCCATAAAAACATCAAAAAATCTAACTTATCGAGAATATATAGTTCGATAAAAAAAAATGCTTTATTAGTCCCTGCCAAAGGCCAGGGACTATAGCGATGAGTTCATCGCTGACTGGCTATTAGTTTAGGTTGACTTTTTGATTTTTGTTTTATATCAAATGTTTAACATAGGAAATTAAAATATATTTTTTTTTAATAATAAAAAAAACTATTTTTCTAACATTTCATTGGCTAATATCTTTCAAGTGCTATTGCAGCCTTCACGTTATTCGATGTATAAACAATTAATAAATAATATTTAAAACAGTCCTTCCACTCTTAACTCCTGTACGCAGCATTTAACTCTCTTGTACGCAGCATTGAAAATCCCCTCCTTAATAAGTAACGGGAGTCAACAAGAGGCCACGGACCCCGCTGAAGGGGGCGAATGAAGACCCCATACTCGCGCGTGGATTGACGCAGGGCTGAATGAAAAGATTGATACCACCGCTGCTAAAATAAATTGAAGCTAAAATCCCGTATGCCTTCGCCAGGATGACGCTATGGGTTGTAGTTCGCCCCATGCGAGGAGATCTGGATGTGTACTGTCGGGGGAGAAGCGGCAAAACATGGATCATAGATTCCATTTTGACTCTACA
>ML785254.1:383783-435840 GCA_009831015.1 Picea engelmannii
TTAAAAATATGTTAAAATTGAAATTATTAATAAAAAAAAGTTAGGTTGTTTAATATTTTTATAAATAGTATTCAATTTTTTTATAAATTTTAAAATGTAAAATTATTTAAAAAAATGTTAAAATTGAAATTATTAATAAAAAACTAGGTTGTTTAATCTTGTTTATATCATGACATGCATGTTGAAATATTTACAATTCAAAATTACTTGCTCTTATCATTTCCATGTTTTTTCATTCACTAGCATAAAAAAAATATAGTTTATTCTTTTATCTTCTTCACAATGTTAAATATACTTTATATAAATTCAAATATTCCTTTAATATCCTTTAATATTCCTTTAATATCCCTTGTACTTCCATTGTTTTTACAAAATATCAAAGGTATGGCATATGTGTTATGTATTTCCATTGTACTTCTGCATTTAGTTATACTAAGTTTCATTGTTCAACATGTATTTCCCGACTAACTTGGCAGGGACTGCGTTGCCATGCAACCTTGTTTTAAACACTATATATATTCTAACATATAAAGCATTATCATCCACTACCCAGTAAAAACCAGTCAAACCGTGCAAACCTTATCAATACTACTCTTCGCACCCTCGGGACCCATTTTAATCCAAAGCGCATCGATCGAGAAGGGGTGGGCGCCGATGAAATTCAAGAGCGCAGTGATAAGTGCAAGCTGGTACAAAGAACATGGGGATAGAGATCCCAACAACACGAGGGAATCATTCCTAATATATTTGCTGAAGTCGGAAAGGTGGCGTTGTCATGATTGGTTGTAATATTCCATTGCTTTTCTTTTATAATTTGGTCTATGGTTTTTTTTGGCACATACCACAATTATATGAACACGCTTTTCATTTTCTAATGATTTATTAAGGATATCAAGTTTCAATTTGTATTTGTTGTTATTGTTTTCCATGAATATTTTGTTCATAATCTCACACAATCGTTGGAGGTATAAAAACATTCAATAAGAAAACTAAAAATAGGAAAGTTTGTAGGTTATTTTTATGGAGACATTGATATTAGAATAAATTAATGGAAAAAATTACTAAATTAAGTTATAATGACAATTTATAAAACATAATTAATAATTTTTTATTTGAAAAGCCTTATTTGGTCTTGATTGAAGGGCTTAAGAGTCTTGATTGCTGAAAGGTAAACCCTTTTAAGATAATGTCTATGGGTATAATTTGTTTTAAATATTGTTAATAGCATTTTTTTTTGTGTTGGAATTATTAACTTCTACATGTTTTGTTGATTAAATATATGATTTATCATCATATTATATGGTTGTGGTTTTTTAATGTATTGGATTTTTTTTTTCAAATAGAAAAAAAATCTTATATTAGAGAATATAAAGTTAACTTTTATATAATACATCTGTTGTTTTTCCCAAAATCTGCATCTCCTCTTACATAATCATAAGTTGTAAAGGACTATCTTAACAAAAACAAAGTCATCTTAAAATAGGCTTTTACAAAAAACCATAATCTTCATTTGATTACAAAAAAAAAGAATTTATATTATTGTCATTCTTTCAAAATGATCTGTATGTATTCCAATCCCTTTTGCATAAAATAAGACACCTTCTTCCCACTGTAATTCATGTTTTGACAATTGATCATCTTCCTTGTTGTATTCCCTGTATATATGTTGAACTTTCAAATTCTGGAACTTTTCACTCATCTAGTGAATTTTTGACATCCATGGTTGTAGATTAATCACTTGTAGATTATTTTTAAAGGAAAACCAGTCAACTATTACCTTTGAATCTCCAACCAACTGTAAGCAAGAAATCTGTTTGTATTCATCAAAAAACAAGATACTCCAAAGGGCCAAAAGTTCACCCCTTGTATTGGTTTCAGGACCACAATTCATTTTAAGATTGAAAACATCCAAATATGGACACTTTAAGATAGCTCATGCACCACATTTTGAACCCCCACAATGTGAAGCTTCGTCAAAGAAACCAACAATCAGATTCCAATCTAATAAATGATGCCTAGTAATTCTATGATGTTGAACAGGCTGGATTTTTTTTATTTTCGTCCAAATCTTGCATTATTTTGTCATAGACCCTCACCAAAGACAAATTATGTTCTTCAAAAATAATCATATTTCTATGTTTCCAAATCTCCCAACAAATAAAACAAGGTAATTATATCCAATATTCCATCTCCTTGATCCAAACCTGAAAACATTCACATAAGAGTCCTCCTCCCCAATCTCTTTGTAAATGAAAAGTATTTAAGATAGATTTCCAAACATCTTTGGTGAACAAACAGTCAACCATCAAATGATTCAATGATCCCTCCCTTTCTTCACACAACGCATATCTACTTGGGCCAATCAATCCTCTTTTTGACAAATTATCCCAAGTTAGAATTCTATTTTCAAACATCAATCAGCAAAATAATTGTATTCTCAAAGACAACTACCCATTCCAAATATCTAAAAACCACTCCTTTGAAATTAACTCATGGTCATCTAAACATTGTACCTCATAGGCTTGTTTTGCATTAACTTGTCCTCCTTTAGTATCCCATGACCAAACTAAAGTATCAGTGTCATCATTTAACTCAAAAGCAAACCAATTTAGTCCCTTCACATAATTTTCCCATTCCTCTTTCTGTTCTCTAGCTAATCCAAGCATCTCTACACTTTTCCAGCTAGAAATATTTAAAACACTATTAACTAGAGAAGCTACATGAGCCAATAAATTTATACCTTTCGTGCGAAGAGTACTTATTAAATTCATAGAAAAATTATAAAAGGATTTTGCTCCAATCAACGGATCCAGACCTATCCTAATATCCCAATCATACCTTGGTTTCCAAACAAGCCAATCTGTAATGATAAGCAAAGAAGCAGTGAGAGCTCTCCAACAGTTTGAAATACCTTTCAAATTATTTCTCCCTTCCCTAAACCACTCCACTACTAATTTATTTTTCAAGTACTTCTTAAGAATCACTTCATGCCAAAGTCCTGGAACCATTAGACTCCTCCAAAGGATCTTTGCTGCTACATTTTTTCCAAACCAAAAGATTTTTTTAATGCCCCAACCTCCTTTGTTTTTTGGTTTTGCAATCCTTTTCCAGTTTACCAGATGTATACTTTCTTTTTCTTTTTTTTCCAATCCTTAAAAAGTTGAACATTCTTCTTCTTATTCTGTTTAAAAGACCTGTTGGGATCTTAGCCATAGAAATCCAGTAGACATGAATGCTTTCTAAGACTGATTTTACAAGAGTAAACTTTCCTCCTAAGGTAAGCCATCTATGACTCCAATTTGAAATTATTTTTTCAATTTTTTTAAGAAACCAACTCCAATCAACCAAGTATAACAATTTGGTTTAAGAAAGAAACCCAAATATTTAAAACCTTCATCTAGAGATTTTACCTCATAAGGAAGAATTTCTTTTAAAAGTAAAAACTCATCCCTTGTCCACCCCGCTTCTAAAAAAAGTAACTTCTCTGAACTGAAGGACATACCAGTAGCATTACAAAACAAGTCAAGTGCCTCCTTTGAATCTCTTCATTCCCAAATAGGATAACATCATCCACAAAAAGTAAGTGTGTAAGTCTAATTCCATTTGAAACCAAGACTCCTTCACTTTTACCTTCTTCAACAAGCTTCAGAATAATTCTACTAAGTCCTTCATCAATAAGTAAAAATAGTAGTGGAGAAAGAGGGAAACCTTGCCTCAATCCTCTAGAATTTCTGAAAAAAACTGGAAGGACTACCACTAATTAAGACAGAGAAATTTGCAGAGCTTACACACCCCATACTCCATTCAGTAGCTTCTAGGCTTAGACCAATATGAAGTAATACTAATCTTAGAAACCTCCAAACTACCCTATCATAGGCTTTCATCATATCTAATTTCAAGCCCAGTGCTTTTGATTTTTTTAGCTTTATATTATGCAGAGCCTCATGTGCCACTCCAATGGCATCTGTGATTTTCCTACCCTCCAAGAATCCAAATTGTTCCTTTGAAATACCTGTTGAGAGGAATGATTTAATTCTAGTAGCAATGATTTTTGTAATTATTTTATATGTCAAGTTACACAGGGAAATTGGTCTAAAGCCTTCAAAGGAATCAAGCTTATCACTTTTCAAAATAAGTGCTGGAAAGGTTGCATTTAGGGCTCCAGAAACCTTTCCTCTCATTCTAGACTCCTCCACCACAACCAACAATTCAGGACCCAAAAGATCAAAGAACTCCAAGAAGAATTCAATGGTCCAACCATCCGACCTAGGACTTTTTGAAAAAACAAAACCTTTCAAAGTTGTCAACACCTCAGATAGTAAAACAATATCTGCAATTCTCTGTCCTTCTTCCAAAGAAAATATTCTAGGATAAATTTTAATAACATCCAATTGTTGTACTATAGAGAGATTTTCTTGATCTTTGAAGATATTCCAGAAATATCTTATTGCTTCCTTTTTAAAGTCCTTTTGGCTTGTAATTAGGGATCCATCCAACTTTCTAATATCCCAAATGGCATTAGTCTGTTTTCTAAAGTTTGCATAGGCATGAAAAAACTTTGTATTCATGTCTCCCGACGCAAGCCAATTTATCCTTCTCTTTTGTCTTTGAGTTTCTTCCTCTTGCTTTAGAAGTTCCAATTTCCTTTTTTCTTTTCTTAAAACCAAAGCTTTATCTTCATCCCTCTCAAAACCCACTGGATATTCAGAGTAAAGAAGGTATAAATCCACTTCTAACTGGGTTAGTTCCTCCTTAGAAATTTCCTTTTTGATTCTCTCCCATCTAATGGCCAAGGATTTTAGCAATTTTAACTTTTGTACTAGTGAATCCAATGGAGAAGTGATATGTGAACCCATTAACTTGTTCCAAATAGTTCTCACTAACTTCACAAAATCTGGTTCAGTTAACCAGACAGAATTGAATTTAAAAGGATAACTAATATATTTATATTCTTGATCCAATTGAAAAACCACAGGCATGTGGCCAGAGATCTTAACATTTACCACCCATGACCTGTATATGTGACCATACAATGCCAACTTTTCATTAATTAAAAATCAATCCAATCTCTTAGCAACAAAATCCTACTCTCCTCTTCCATTCCTCCGAGTCAGAAGAAATTTAACAGGTTCCACATCTATTAAGCCTTCCTCTTGAAACAATTGATTAAAGTAGGAAGCCATAGGATCAATCCTTGAGAAAGAGCCCCAAACTTTCCTAGCGGAAATAGTAAAGTTTAATCACCTCCCATAATTAAATTAGGCTCTTTCAATAAGCCATCCAACTTCACAATATCCCAGAATAGTTGTCTATCCCCATAAGGACCATAGCAATTTACCAACTTCAGTCTTTTGTTGAGATCCTTAACAAATCCATCCAATAAGATTCCTGCAGGGGTCAAGAATGCATTAAAATCAGCTTTCCTCAAGTTCCAAGCAGATAACAGACCTCCCGACAAACTAGATGAATCCACCCCACAAAACTTCCACAAAGGTAATAGTTTGGCAAAAATGTCCCTCTCTCTGAGCTCACCGACCATAGTTTCTTGAACAAGTAAAATATCAGGTTTTATCAATTCTAACAATAGTTTGAGGGCTAAAAACTTTGGAGCACCTCCCACTCCTCTAACATTAAGTGAAACTACAATCATTTGTTACCCCTTGCTAGGGATTTATGTGCTCTAAGCGCCCTTGGACCTTCTGAGACCTGCAAACTTGTGATTCCAATATTTTCTTTCTCCTTCCCCATTTTTCTCGTACTTATTTTTATTATAGGAGAAAACTCCTTCTCAAGCCCTCCATAAACACCTCCTTTCAAATTCGAAAGCTCCATGTTCTTCCTACAAACTCCATCTCCTTCAATGACCACATCTATATTTTCCAGTGAATAGGATGATGTTGTGTTCTCCCCCCAAAAATAGATCTGGAGAGGGGCACAACTTAGAACCTCTTTGTAAGAAGAAATAAAGGTTGTTAAAGTATCATCAACCACTTTTTTGACATAAAGATCCAACTATAAAAAATCATTGTGGTTCTCCACAAAACTCGCCTCCTCACCACAAGAAACAGAATCAACTTCATTCAATAATAACTTTCCACTTAATCCTTTTGACCTATCAACCAAAATCGAGTCAGGAGTAGGAACCATAGCTCCTAAGCATTGAACCCCTTCTATCGCCCGAGACTCATGTTCAGGGTTTGGTCGCATAGGTTTCTTGCAATCATACAGACCAACTGTTTTGAAATTCTCAATCTCTACTTCTGGAAACCCGACATTAGAAAACACCCCTTTCGAGTCCCTTAAGGGATTACCAAAAGATAAACCCTCCTCAAGTAAAACAACAGATGACTCCTTCTCAACCCCCGAACTATCCGACCTCGGTACATTTTTGTTAACATCTTTACTCAAAATTGAAGAAACAGATAACTCAGGTAGGGATGGTGATGAACCAGGGCAAAGATTATCCAAACATACACCCTGAAGAAACTCTAAATCATTCAGATTAAGGGAAGAAAAAAGTGCAAGGAAAAATATGTTAAGCTTACCAAGAAACGATCTGGAAGTCACGACCATGGAGGACGAGTCCCCCTCTACATGTGAATCAACAATTTCATCAGAAAACCTTTGTGCAGCCTGAACCACCTCCTTAACAACATCATTTTCAGAGCTTACAGTAAACTGTGTCTTAAAAAATCCAAGACATGATTTTTTCAAGTGCCCCACTTCCTTGCAGACCGAGCATATAAAGGGGATCCCCCAATAATCCAGCCTTTGCATATATACAAAACCTCGCCAATCAATTTCCATTTACGTTGGAAAACCTTGATGCAAATCAAATTCAACCAAAATGTTTCCAACCCTTCTATCTTGACCTGAAAAAACCTATGGATCCACATGCAAAAATTTTCCTAAGGATTCATTGATCGCCTTAAAGGCCTCCAAGTTCCAGAAAACCAGAGGGTAGCCCGGTAATAACACCCATAAATGGAAAAATCTGATATGATCCTTTTCTGGGTCAAAAAGATGAGTCCATCGTTTAATCATTAAACTACCAGTGCCATACAGCCAGACTCATTCAAGGATCTTCTCCACATTAGAAACCTCTCTGAACTGGAAGAAAAACAATCCACGAACCAAGACTAGAACTTCTAGGATATATCCCAAGAGAGATTTCCAATTTTCCTCAACCCACCAATTTATGTCTTGTTTCGACAACGCCCAATAACTAAAATGACCAACCAACACACATAATGAGAGAGACGACACCTCCTACAGTCCCACATCTCTTCCCAACATCATCCACAACCTTTGTTTCCTTGGCTTCCACAGTTTTGTCTCCCAGGACCTCCTTTCAGACCCTATAGCCCCTCCAGTATCTTCTCTATTGTTAGTTTCCTTATCTGTAAAAATCCTACCCTTCACCGGAGTTTTGTCTTGTAGAGCTGAAACAATAGGTGCATCCCTAGTATGCTTTTTAGATCGAAGGAAATATGTACTAGTTCTAAGCCCTAACTTCGGCAACAACGGAAGAGAATGGCATGATCCCTGTATATTTTTTGTTAAATGTGTAACCCTAATCCCTCTCGTCGCTTCCACTTCAAATCAATTGTCGATAATCTAGATGGTCCTTGTGTCCGTCGAATATCCTTTGATTTCAAATCCTGACAGTTGGGGTCTTGAAAGAACCTCGTCCGTAGGATTGTCATTTAACAAAGGATCCACCTCGTACTTCACCCGTATTTTCAACTAAAGTTCTGCATGAAATTCCTCATCAGTTTTGTAAATTCCAGCTTGACTCCAAAAGGCATCATCCAACGGGTCTAAAACTCTGTTCAGCTCAACTTCCTCTGTAGCAAATTATACAAAGTCGTGTTCCCTCCAGGTCATCCTTTCCAATAGAGAGATCCTCCCAAACTTACCTGGACCGGATTGCAAAAGAACCCTCCTCCCACCTATCAAACACTAGATCCTAAGGAAGAAACTTAACTTAGTCAGTGTTTCCATCGGTCCCAGAGCCAAAAGTTTCATCGGAACTAGAGCCGCCATCGCCAGGTATCTATCTGCCCCATGTCCCATCATGTGTATATTGTAAGGTAGAGTGTGTTATATATGAGTTATTTGTCTTAGATCTAGTTGAACGTAAAGACTCTCTCCAATAGTTAGATTGCATTTTGATATGTGGTTAAGATATTCTCTCAAGAGTTTGTTAGTGTGGTTAAGATAGAGAGTTTATATTTAGACCAAATTTGATGTATTTGTATTGTACTATTTCATGATTGAATATACATTTTTAGAACAATTTTTGTGTGTGAAGAAAATATGTTTACTCTCCCATTTTCTATCATTTTATATATAATTTATTTTAAGAATACGTTGATAGTGGCTATTTATAATTGGATTGTAGATTTAGTTTTTCAAAGAGTTCAACCACGACATTAACTATTGATTGATTTTGTGATTGAAGATTCAAATGATCTAAATCTACAATCAGGTTAAACTGTTATTGGTTTAAATGATCGAAATCTACAATCAGGTTAAACTGGTATTATAGTGAGTATAGTGGATTTAATCCAAGTAATGAATTGAAATAATCCAAGTGATGATTTGAAATAGTCCAAAGTGATGATTGTATGTATGAGTTATGGTGACTTTTACTAAACGTCGAGATAAGTATAATTGATGTCTTCCAATTTCAAATTTTCAGATCATGTTAAAGAAATCGGTATGAACATTTGCTGACTTTTACTAAACGTCGACGCAAGTATAAATTGGTATGAACATTTTTTGCGGAGGTTTTAACAGGATTTGCGTTCGAGCTTAATATTTCAATGACAAATTAACAGAGCTAACGTGAAGGGACAGTCATACCTAGAGAAGTAGCCTTTGGTCATGTTGAACGGGTTCAGATGCTCCTGGACGTTTTGCTGAAGGAGGAGTATAAAAATTCACGTAACTTCCTTGGTCAGAGAAGTGTAAATACTATGAAGTGGTTACTTGCACGTAAAAATAAGACGTTGGTCTTGGGGGGCGACAAGGATAAGGCGTCTCAGATGGCCGCCTCCATGAATTTGTTGTTGGGTGTAGTAGGAAGAAGGAGGATTAGGTAGCTACATGTCGTGTCGTGAAGAAAAAATAATGAAAGAGAAAGTTATCGTCAATATAATTATATGGAATATATTAATGATCATATTTTAATAATAATAATAATCTATTTTTAAATTCAATGTATTTTAACTATTTTATTAATAAAATCTACTAAAATAAAAATAAATTAATTAATATAAAAAATTTAGAAATTCAATACTTGTATAAAATTTCACCTACTATACATAGATTTATATGAATATATAGATTTATATGAATATGAAAAGTTTTAAATGATTAGGCAGTTGCAAGGAAGGAAACAAACGGTGAGCCACAGGTGCAAGCGAGTCCCTTCACGAAAACGGAATAAATGTATTCTCATTACTTAAAAGTTAAATCTACATCTCTAACAAATATAAACTAATCGCTTAGTTCATATTTATCCAAAATCCAGTCGGAAATGTAGAAGAATGATTGGAATTATAAACTTTAGTTCTTGAGATGGCACTCTCAATGTTATAAAGGTTTTTGAGGTTTTTTAAGTTGTTGAATATATTTATGCATTTAAAAATATGAAAAAAAATTGTTAGTTCATCAATAAATCATTACATTAAAATTAAAATAAAGTATATCAAATTATGGATGTTTGGAAATCAAATTATTTCTGGATATGACTAATACTTTTATTTAAGTAGAATAAGATAGCATTTTCCCAAGTAACCACTGGAAGTTTAATATTAATTTGATATAATGGCTTAAGTTTTATTATGGTCTTGTCTAAACATTAGATTTTTTGAAAATTTTCACGGAAATCTGTTAACAGATTTTGGTGAAATCTCTATTTTTTATCATTTAAATTGTATTTTTGAATGCATAAATGGATTCAACACAATGAAAAACCTTCATACACTCAAATTATACAGACTCACTTACTCAAATATGGAGTTCCAACTATTTTTTACAGAATTTCACTAAAAATTATCTAAAAATATACCCATAAAAACTCCAGAAAGTAAAACGTCAAAACTCTACACTTTATTATACTTGACCAGACAAATTATCTTGTATTGAATCAACCCTACTATTTTATCAATTTTAATTATAAAATTGGAATACTTTATTTTATATTTTAATTGGTTCGATTTTATATTTTTAATGTAATTTCGATCATTATTATTAAATTAAAAAAAAAAAAAACATTCATCCTTTGCATTAAATGGACAGATTATGTCATCGTCCGCGACTAATTAAAATAAAAAATAATTATAATTATTTTTTGCATTAAATGGACAGATTATTAAAATTTCCGCAATTTTTAATTTAATTTTTTTTCCTGTTAATTTAGTTTTTGATTGCTGTGCAGATCGTCATCCAATGCGTATGCAGTTTTACCCTGCCTAAAAAAAAAAAATTATTCTTTCTTCTTCATATTATTTCCAATAACAAATTCATGGAGGCGGCCATCTGAAAAATAAAAAAAATTATACTTTCTTCTTCATATTATTTCCAATAACAAATTCATGGAGGCGGCCATCCGAAAAAAAAAAATATATTCTTTCTTCTTCATATTATTTCCAATAACAAATTCATGGAGGCGGCCATCTAAAAAAAATTATTCTTTCTTCTTCATATTATTTCCAATAACAAATTCATTTATTATTTTAAATAAATTTATTATAAATTTATTATTTCCCAGCCACATGCAAATGGCTTACACAAAACTTTTTTTAACGCCGAATTAAACGATAAATCAGCGGGTCATTGTCAAATGAGATTCTAAACGTGTTTTTGAATTTTCAGTAATGATCGGAATCAGAGAATGCATTTTTTTAGGAATAAGAAAATGTAATTATTTATTAAATTATAATTTTATACTGTTTAAATTATATTTTTGAATATTGAAATTTAATATATTTCAAAATTTAGGATATAGTCAGAATATGTAATTTCAACCATTAAAATTTAAATTTTTAACTAAATTTTAGACCACTTCATGAAAAAAATGATTTAAAAAAATTTAAAATAACCTTAAAAATATTTAAACTAGGCAATGAAATATATAAAAATAAAATATAAAACATTATCATATTTAAACTAAGTAATAAAATATTTGAAAAATAGAATATAAAACAGTTATCATATAAAATAAAATAAATCGTCCCAAGGCGAGTGGTGAAAACTTGTGCCGCGGATCTATCCAAATAGCAGGGATATTATAAATGAAGTCAGCGATTCTAAATTTCAATATACTTTTCGATCATTTGAGTATATTCAGATTATAGTAGTAGATCTTTAAGTATATACTGGAACTCTAACGTACTTCCAAATTTTTACCAATATTTTTTTTTTTTTTAAACGCCCATTTTCTATTAGATTAGATTCATGCAAGACTCTCTCCTTTCCGACTTTCCTATCACTTCCTCCTCTCTGCATCTGGTTCCCATTAGCTCCTCCCAGCTCCCAATCTTTCGTGGAAAAGAACTCATTAATTCCTCCTTGCAGGCTGGTAATTCTAATACCCCTCCAACAATCAATGATTGGAAAGATTTTGCGTGGGCTAGAGGGTTGGGTACCGAACTTTCCCCACTATAGACGAGGAGCTCCAGAAAGAAAAAGGAAAGCGCTAGCAACCAACCAAAAGCTACTGACATCCCTTCCTTGGATGGAAAGGCCCTTAGAGCGTTGAAGGCCTTAGCTCGATCCAAGTGATGTTGGTGCTCTCCCTGAATATTCGAGGGATCAGGGGCACCCTCAAAGCTGCCTCTTTTAGAAGATTGCTTGCAGGTATTCTCCCGGACTTAATTTTTCTTCAAGAGACCCTCTCGGAAGAGCAAAAGGCGAGAGACTTTATTCATCGATTTCGCCCTTCCTGGTTCTCTTCAACTGTGAACTCTATTTGTAATTCTGGTGGCCTCCTGGTCGCTTGGGATCCCTCTGTTTTTGAACTGTCTCCATTCCTGACGGTTGGAGGTATTTTGTTGGTCGGATGTCATCAAAAAACAAATCAAGCGGTGGCTTTCCTCAATGTGTATGGGCCCTGCACTGAAAAAAAAAAAGTTCTGGTCGACTATTGATGAAAGCGGTCTGCTCACCACGCCTAATCTCATTCTAGGCGGCGATTTAAATATCATTCTCTCAGAGGACGAAAATTGGGGGGAGGGCTCTCACACAGGGCAGAACATTGCTTTTTACAGAGATATATTCGCAAAGAACAATCTGATAGATATATTGTCGTCCAGTCTGGTCCCCACTTGGAGAAATGGCCGCGCAGGTACTGAATCGATTGCCAGACGCCTGGATCGATTTTTAGTTTCAAACTGTTTAATAACCCAGGCGAGTCTGTCTAAGTCGTGCGTGGAATTACCCTTTGTTTCTGACCACGCTCCCGTCTTATTGCAACTGCAAGACTCATCGATGCACAAAGCCTATCCATTCAAGTTCAACCATCATTGGTTGGCGGACCGGGATTACTCTCTTATAGTTCATAATGTTTGGCAGAACCCCATCTTTTTGCAGGAAGCTAATCCCCAACAGCGTATGGTCTGGAAGCTGAAGGTCTTAAAAACCCACACAAAATCTTGGATCAAAGAAAAAAAGGTTAAAGAAAATCTCATCTTAAATAAACTGAAGATTGTGATTTCTCAGCTCATAACGAAATCTAGCAGAGGTGCCCTTTCTACGGAGGACAGTGAGCTTCTAACTGCTCTGGAACTTAGCAGGAATAACATTCTTCGCGAGGAGGAAAACGCATGGAGTCTGAGGAGCAGAGCCACCTGGTTAAGGAGTGGGGACGCCAATACTAAGTTTTTTCATAAGGTAGCCAGTTACAACAGAAATAAAAAATTTATTTGGTCCATTTCTAATGAGTTCAGTGACTTGCATTCTAGGCAGAAAGCTATAAAAGAGGCGGTTGTTTCTCATTTTTCCCATTTCTACAAGGCCTGTGACAGCCCAAACTTAGTTGATAGTTCCTTCATTGCAAACCTTTACCCAACCATGGTTTCCGAGGAGGAAGCAGTAGAACTTTACAGACCTGTCACTCTGCTCGAGCTGAAATATATATTGACCCTTTTCAAAAAAGAGAGAAGTCATGGTCCTGACGGATGGACATCCGAGTTCTTCTTCCATTTTTTTGACCTCGTAGGAGATGACCTACTGCAAATGGTGGAGAATTCGTGATTAAACGGCAAATTCATTGGTAGCATAAACTCCACTTTTCTAGCTTTAATCCCCAAGGAAAATAACTCTGCTTCCTTCAACGACTACCGTCCTATCTCACTCTGCAATCTTATCTACAAAATTATTTCAAAAATCCTCTCGAACAGAGTCAAGCCATTTTTAGAAAGATGTCTATCTGCTGAACAGATGGGATTTCTCAAAGGCAGAAGAACCCAGGATGCCATAGGAGCGGCTCATGAAGGTCTTCATAGCATTAAAAAGAAAAACACAAAGGCCCTGGTACTGAAGCTTGACCTCAAAAAAGCCTTTGACAGCATCGACTGGGGCTTCCTTAGGTTGATTTTACTCTCAGCTGGTTTTGGTATTAAGTTAACAGATTGGATCATGGCTTGTGTTTCTAGTGCATCCTTTGTTGTTCTAATTAATGGAGAGGCGACTAAGTTTTTCAGAAGCGAGAGGGGCCTCCGTCAGGGCTGCCCTCTATCTCCGTATCTCTTCATCTTGATTATGGAAGGCCTCAGCCTGCTGCTAACAAAAAATGTCTCCGAACAAAAAATCTCAGGTATAAAGGTTTCTAATTTTATAAATTTGGTTCATCTAATTTTTGTTGATGATGTCCTCTTGATGTCAAAGGCCACTCCATCAGAATGGATAGTGATCCTGGAGCTGCTTCAGATTTGTTGCTCAGCTTCGGGCCTTAGCATCAATTTTACAAAATCTACAGCTCATTTCTGGGGGTTAACAGAAAATGAGCTCTGCTCCTTAAAAGAGTCTCTTCCCTTCACTTTCGTTGATTTAAGTCAAGGATTCAAGTACCTGGGTTATGTATTAAAGCCAGGAGCAAAAAATTCTGAAGACTAGCACTGGCTGGTGGCAAAGTTTGAACGGAAGATTAGCTTTTGGTGCAACAAGTGGCTGTCCATTGGAGGGTGTTTTATACTCGTCAATTATGTGCTTCACAGTATTTCAGTTTTATGGATGTCTTTGGAGAAAATTCCCTCTACGATTCTGAATCTTTTGCGCAGACTGTCTTTCAACTTTCTTTGGAATGGACAGAAGGACTCTCACCGTATCCATCTCTGCAGCTGGAATATCTTATCTAAACCTATTCAAGTAGGGGGATGGGGACTCAAAAACTTGGCTATTTTTAACACAGCTCTCCTAGCCAACTCTTTTTGGCGGGCTTTAACTCATAATAGCCTCTGGCACCGTATCATTATTGATAAATACTTGGGAAAATAGTCTCTTCTAGATTGGCTCAGAAAACCCTCACACTTGCAGCAGAGGGCGTCCCCATTTTGGAAGGGACTATTATCATCTTCTAATGTCATCTTGCACTGGCTTAGATGGAGGCCTGGCTCGGGCACCGACATCTCTCTTGGAAGAGACAAGATTCTTGGATTGGAGAACTGGTCGATCCTCCCTTCCTCTCTTAGATCTCGTCTAGAATCCTGTAATATCATGTGTTTAGCCCAAGCGCGTGTGGAGTCCGTGGTCACCCCTCTGTCGGATACTTGGTACAACAGTAGGCAGCTAAATCTTGGCAGAGTCGATGCATCAAACTGGGCTGACTTCACTCAAGCACTTAGGAGTGCAGGAATTACACTTTCCGATACTTCTGATACACTCATTTGGGCGGTGGGAGATGCAACAGGTGCCACTACTGTTAAGAATATTTACAGGGCGCTACTCCAGCAGCTGAATTTCCAGGTTGACCTGAGGTGGTTTCAACGGCTATGGAAATGGTCTATTCCCTTAAAGATTAAAATCTTTATATGGCTCTCGGCAAAAGAAAAAACACTTACCTGGGATATGTTGCGAAAGAGAGGCTGGGAAGGGCCAGGGATTTGCAAGTTATGCAATCAATCTACGGAAGATATTCACCATATCCTCATTCACTGCCATTTTTCAAGAGCTATCTGGCAACGTATTCTCACTCATTTTTCTCTCAACATCCATTGGGATGAAGCCACAGTCCTAGATTGTTTTCTGCGGTGGTCAAAGGAGAAATATGTTCCGGACAGTTTGGCTGCACATGCTTGCTGGCAACTCTGGATTGAAAGAAATAAGGCAATTTTTGAAGACCGCGCTCCCTCCATCCTCTCAGTTTTGCATCGAACCCTGTCGGCTTTCTCCTGGCCATTACAAGTCTGTGAATTCACTCAAAAGCAAGGCTTCACAGTAGCTTTTTTTTATGGAGTTGCCCATTCAAATGGTCTTAGCTGTGGAGCCGGAGGCATTTTCAGATCTCATCCTTCGAGAGTTACCAAGTGGTTTATCAACTGCGGAGCGGGCACAAACACTAAAGCGGAGTTGTTGGGTCTGTGGGCAACACTCACTCTGGCAACTTTCTGGTCAATTAATCAACTCCAAGTCCTTGGTGATTTGCGGGTCATCATTGATTGGATAAATCACATTTGTAATCTCAACACTGTAAATATCGAAGGCTGGAAACAAAAAACTTTGGAGTTGGCTAAAAATATTAAAGATCTTAGCGTCCACCATATTTATAGAATGCATAATAAAGAAGTCGATGCCCTCTCTAAAAGAGCCTTATCAGAAACCGAAGGAAGACTAACCGTTTATCACACGGACAGTGGGCGAGAGAGCCAACCTTCTAGCATAAATATCTTTGAATTGCCAAGGGTTGGTGAAGGGTAATTGACCTCTGAGGGTAGCTCCAGTAAGCGTTATATTGCCAGCAATGAGCAGTATTTTCTGGCAGATTACCTCTCTAGCTATCTTCAGTTTTTTTGCTAGCACATTGCTCTTTCCTTTCCGCCTATTTCTATTAGTTCAGTTTGTTGATGCTTCCGCCAGTTTCCAATATATTGGACTGTTGTGGGGTCTGTTATCATGGCTCTGTTTGTTGATGTAAAAAAATTTATACCTTATATAAACTTGCGTTAATTTTTTCCTGGAAAAAAAAAGATTCATGCACAATAAATTCCAAGCCTGAGCGACGAAGGCTTTTCGCATGGTTATTCGGCTGTCTCTTATCACAGTTTTTCTAATGAGTCTTTAATATCGGATATAAATCAATAAATTTAAAACTTTAATTAAAAGGTATTATATAAATAGAAAGCAAGAAAATCTTTTGTATTTATCTAACCAATATTTTAAGAAATTTTGGAAGACTAGTAAAACTAAAAAAATCAATATGATTCTTTTGAGGGATTGGAATTCCTACCTTCAAAATTTTTACAAATCCCTTAATGTCATGGGCAACATCCAAACTTTTTTTATAGATCAAGAAGTTTTTTCAATAGAAGACAAAGTTTGAGATTAAGTGGCTCACAAAAGGAAAAGCTAAAGACATCAAAGGTTACCAAGCTGGAATCTTAAAAATTGGAGGGCCTATCCTCATCCCTCACATACACAAGCTCTAGTCTAGAATCATTAGAAAAAAGGAGTGAAGATACCATTCAAACTCAAATAGAGGATAGATTCTTAGGGTTCAAGAGTGAATTGCAGACAATGAAAGATAGGATTCAAGAAATGGAAAAACATAAACAATCAACCCAAGGAGGGATTGAAGAAAATCACAACGTGAGAGATAGGATTAAAGAGCTAGAAGAAAAACAATTTGACCTTCAGTAATATGGAAAACAAATTGGATATCAAACCCATCAAAGAGGAAATGAATAAGCTAATACCATTCAAACTCAAATAGAGGATAGATTCTTAGGGTTCAAGAGTGAATTGCAGACAATGAAGGATAGGATTCAAGAAATGGAAAAACATAAACAATCAACTCAAGAAGGAGGGGTTAAAGAAAATCACAACTTGAGAGATAGGATTAAAGAGCTAGAAGAAAAACTAATCAACAATTTGACCCTCAGTAATATGGAAAACAAATTGGATATCAAACCCATCAAAGAGGAAATGAATAAGCTAATCGAACTGGATCATGAGTGTAACAAAAGAGCCTTGAACCTCATAATTTTTTGGCATAAAAGAACGGCAAGAGGAGGATACGCTAGCAATACTAAAAGAAGAATTAAATAATAAATCACAAATTCATACAACTTACCTCATAGAAGCAAAGAGGATAGGATAAATAATTGATCACAAAGATAGGATAAATTGGATATCTTAAAAGGGTCAGGAATATTTATAAATGAAGACCTCGTTCCCGAAGATAAAGTTGAATTAAGGAAGGAAGTTCAAAAGGTAAAAAAAGTCAGGAAATAAGGAAAATGGGCAATAATTAGAAATCGAAAAGCTATTGTTAGGGATAGATACCATAAGGATAATAATAAATAGGAATTTGGGACACTCGGGATCCTTTTTTGGAACTGTCATGGCTTTCCATGGCGCAAAGGTCCTATGATAAGTTGGATCCCAAGTGATATTGATATTATCTGTCTAGTTGAAACTTGGGAGCATGAGGAGTCTAAGGTCCCTGACATAGATGGATTTGTCTTGTGGTCGACTTGGAACAAAAAATCCCACCGTAGAGGGATAGGAGGCATAGCTTGTTATATTAGAAAAAACATTTCTCCTCACATTCAACTTCATAAGATTGACCCTCTCAATCAATACATTTGGATAGAAATTTCAGACACCAATGCTAAGAAGATGTATATAGCAATTTGCTATTTTGCACCTATTAATTCTACTTTTTATAAGAAAAATAATCTAGATAACAATTGTCCCTATAATAATTTAGAACAAGATATTTATAGTTTGAAAAATGAAGGTAATATCATCCTGCTAAGAGACTTTAATGCTAGGACTACAACTAAACAAGATACTCTTTTAAGTATTGATTCCAACCATAATCCTTTATGGCTAGATGAGGACCTTGTTTTATCTAATAGCTACAAAAGAAGCTCTGAAGACCTAATTGAGAATTTGTTTGGTACTGAGTTGGTCAAGCTTTGTAGCTCTCATGACCTAATAATTTGGAATGGAGTAATGAAGTGGCCAAACTCCAACCAGATGACTTGTATTCATGGGCTAGGTAGTAGTGTTGTAGATTATGTGATATCTGATATCCCCGTTTCCAACCAAATATCAACTTTTGACATTTTAAATGACCATGAGCCTGACTATGATCATAAACCTTTAACCCTAACTCTAAACTTTTCCATGCATAGGAGCGCCATTGAAGATAATTTTGATAATCAAAGGAATTTGCGCTTTGACAAAAGTAAAGTTGACATTTTCTTAAATGATTTGAATAGTAAATTAAATCTCCTAACTTATAAAGACAACATTGAAGAACTCTATCATAATTTTACAACTACCCTTTCCACTTCTATTAACCAGTTCTCTTTCAAGGTGTCCTATAAAAAGAATAATAGAACGACCAACCCTTGGTATAATAAAGAATGTAAAATTGCTAGGAAATCCATTAGGGGTGCTTCTAATGAGTAATTAAAACTCGATAAGATCAATATGTACAAAGCCCTAAATAAAAGGGAAAAAATGAACTATATCAATAAAAGGCAAGAGCAACTTTCACAACTATATAAGTTGGATCCTAAGAAGTTCTAGAGCCAAATTCTAAACCGCAATACTAAATAAAATAATAGGATTCCCTTAAGGGACTAGAATTCATACCTTGAAAGTCTTTACTAGTTCCCTAATTCCATGGACACCATTCATATTGTCCCTGCAAAGGAAGAAGTTTTTTCTTTAGAGGACATAGAGGTCGGGGTTAAGTGGCTTGCAAATGGGAAAGCTAAAGACATTAAAGGCTACCAAGATGAAATTTTTAAAATCGGAGGGCCAATCCTTATCCCTCACATACACAAGCTCTTCAATTTAGCAGTCAAGTAGGGCTTCCCTAAACCCTGGACGCAAATCCTCATTGTTCCTATTTTTTAAAATGGGGATGGAAACATTCCCTCTAATTATAGGACCATTATGATTAGCCCGATTTTAGCCAAGCTTTATGGAATTATTTTGGAAAAGAAGATTAGCCTTTGGCTAGAAAGTCACGGTAAAAGAGCTAAAGGAAAGGTCAAGTTTAGGAGATATCATTCGAATGTGGACCATCTTGTTACCTTTAGGATAATTGTAGAGGAGTTCCACAATACTAAAACCAATATTTTTTGTTGTTTTGTTGACTTTAGAAAATATTCTGACATGGTTCCTAGGAAAAACCTTTAGAATAGGTTGGAAGAGATAAAAGTGCCTCTCAAGTTGAGGGCTTATGCAATAAGGATGTATGAGAACGTTATTGTTAAGTTTAAAAACACTAAGGGCTGGTAAAAAGAGATTAACTGCAATATCGGAGTCAAACAAGGTTGTCCCTTGGCCCCTACCCTTTTTGGCATATACATTGACAAGTTAGAAGATTGCTTGGAAAAAGAAGGTTGTGTCGGTCCTACTCTCACTGGTATAGTCATCAATATTCTTCTTTATGCTGATGATATCGTTCTTATGGCAAGGAGTCCCCATGATTTTGAAAACCAACTAAGAATCCTCAAGGATTTTTGCTCCAATATGGATATGACTATTAATATTGATAAGACTAAGGTTATGATTATTAAATCCAATAAGATCCCTTATGATACTTTTGTATATGACAACAACAACTTGAAGGAAGTGACTTCATACAAATATCTTGGAATTGATATTCACCACAAGCTCAATTGGAATTATAGAATTGAGAAAAGGATTATTGGGGGATGGAAATCTTATTATGGGCTTGAAAACGATTGTAAATCAATTGATCTTTGGAGTTTGGATAAGAAGAAACTCATCTTTGAGACTCTTGTTACACATGTTATTCTTTATGGATGTGAAGTATGGGGCTATAGTATCTCTCGTGAATCCTAGAGAAAAATAAAGAAAATACAAAAGAATGTTATAACATATAATCTCAAAATTAAAGGAAATACACCCTATCCCATCCTCCTCTTAGAAACAAGCCTCTCCCTCATTGAGAGCATGGCTATGACTAGATACCTAATGTATAAGAACAAGTTAAACAACATGGAAGACAAGAGGTTTTCTAAAATTTCTTCAAAATCGAGTTATAACCACCATCGACTCAAGTGAGGATGGCATAAAGATGCTCGGTCTTGGCTAAACTATTGGGGAATCATGGAAGACATAATTTTGAAGAATAAATATATTATTAAAAAAATGTCAAATCAAAATTTAAGGAGAAAATGTGGTGTGATTAAGAGTTAGAGGAAAAAATAAAATTAAGGTATTATAAGGATGTAATCAACCCTAATCTAGAAGATCAAAATTATCTATTTGTTTTGCCAAGTGTAAAGAAAAAAATAAACATTGCTAAGATAAGAACAAATTCTCACGAGCTCCATAGTGAAACTGGGCATTGGTCAATTCCTAAAAAGTCATGGGATGAACGGGTTTGTCACCTTTGTGACACCAAGAAGGTTGAAGATGAAAAGCACATTCTCTTAGATTGTCCAACCTATATCTATATTAGATTTCATTTTCAAAATATTTGTCAGACTACCAACCTTTCTAACCTCTTAACTCAACAAAAGTATGGTGATCTTGGAAAGCTTATCTTAATTCCTTTTTAGCATAGAAACAAAATTCTAAAGAATCGCAAGTAATCACTTACCCTTTTAAGGTCTTGATAGACCAATTCGATCTTAGTGAACATTAATCATCATCATCATAATAGTTTTAAAATATATAAAATTAATAATGATAAATTTAATATATGTATAGTAAAACTTCAATCGATTTATGGGGTATTTGGTTGGTTAGTAATAAAAAATATATAAACTAATAATTATACATTCAATATAATAGTCTAAAATATATAAACTAACAATTATAAATTTAATATGTGTATAATAAAACTTCAATTGGTTTATGGGGCATTTGGTTAAAAAATTCAATATAATTGTGTAAAATATATAAACTAACAATTATAAATTTAATATGTGTATAATAAAACTTCAATTGTTTTATGGGGTATTTGGTTGGTTTATGGAGCATTTGGTAAAAAAAAATATGTTTCTATCATATTAGATTTAATTATTAAAAAAATAATCATAACTATAATTATAAATTTGATAATGATATAATAAAAGTTTAATTAATTTATATAATTGTTTATATGGTATTTGGTATAATCATAAAAAATTAAATTAAATACTATTTTATTAATTGAATTTAATTGGAATGTTTGAAATGAGTCATTTTTAACCTTTCCACCTAAATTCAATTCCTATAACATTTAATTTTTTCAAGCAATCTCAAATGGAAATATATATATATAATTTGTTATGCTCTAAAACAAACCCAAAACAAAAATAATAAAAATAAATATTCTAATTAATAATAAATAAAAACATTAAAGTTCATTGGATGTAGTTTGGGTAGCTTGGGTGGATGGGAGGAATTGTTATCCTTCCCACCCAGGTTCAATTCTATGTAAGTGACATATGATGCCCCTAATGGGTCTATAAGATACTCTTGTTGTTGAGTATGTTGCTCCTGTTGTTGGGGGCGGGTTTCTTGAATAATGGTGATGACACTACTCTTTTATGAACCACTAGAAGGTTATTTCAACTTGGGTGGTTTTTCTTTTTTTTCCACAAGAAAATTGCTCATTATATTTTATAATGTATGGTGTTACCAAAATTACAAGACTGCTTCCCAGATGGAAAATATATCACCATTTAGAAATTACAAGAAAGTCTATCCAAAATTACAAGATAGTGTGATTGGTTATGTACTCAGGCATCTCCAAGATGAGACTTCAAAATCTCTGTTATCTGACTCTGATAGATTTTACAAATGATATAGGCATGCAAAAACTAAGGATTGTATTCTCATCCTGAGCAATGGAAAATATATATACCAAACTAGGTATTGTATCTCTAATAGCCTCTAAAAAAGATATAGATATCGAGCCGGCCCCACTTGGCCGTATTTCCACTGATAGTATGTCAATTTCCCCTCCTCCTGTAGAGCACACTTGGAGAGAAGATCAGCCTCCAGATTTAATTCCCGGTAAATGTGGATGAATTTCATCTCAGTAAACCCTTTGTTGCGCTCAGAGATTTTGTCTTTCCAGCATTCCAGGGCTATGAATTGAAGTTTGTCTTTGTTGTTTATCCAATCTATAATAATTCTGGAGTCTCCCAATACTTGAAGATCCAGAATGTGAAGTCTGGTAGCCAGGGTGAGTGTTTCCCAACCGCTAAGGAGTTCAGCTTTGAAATTTGTGATAGCTCCATAGTTGTAGGTCCATTTAATAAGGGTGTGATCAACAAACTTGATCAGACCTCCAACTCCACACTGTTGACCAAACTTTTTTGCTGCATCATAAAACCAGGAAGTAGTCCTACCCTGAAGTAAGGTAGACTGTAAAAATGTCGGTGTAGATTCTTTTAGTACCTGGTTACCCTCCAGTCCACGGAGAGTCTTGTAATAAATTGTATGGATAGAACGAGAAAGTTGTTCGAAGATAGACTTGTTGTGCTCCAACCAGATATGTCAAATGACTAGGGAGGAGAGATGGGGATATAGTGGCACCTCCTTTGCCCAGTCCTCCAAAAACAATATCAAGGAGGAGCCCGACCAAGTAGTCCTGAGTTTCAAAGTATTGATGATGCTGCTCCAAACCTATTGAGTAAAGGTACAATTAACAAAAATATGTGTTACTAATTCAGATTCCAAACGACAAAGGTGGCAAATGTTTGGTCCTTCCCATCCACGATGTTGCAAGTTGTCCCATGTCATAATTTTGTTTGTTGTTGCTAACCAGGTAAAAAGTTTGAATTTTAAAGGGATAATCCAGTTCCAAAGGTTCTTCCTCTAGCGAGTACATTTTTGGTTCCATATGGTTGAAGCTAAAGCCTCATATAGATTTTTTGCAGTAATGTTTCTAGATTTATACCCCCCATTCCAAAGCATCTTGTTGTCATGTTCCATAAGTTGTATCCCTGCTCCTTCTAGTGCCTTGTTGAATCGCTTCCATTCCAATACCAGATTCCCTGAAAGGCCAAGGTCTGTGCAATCCTTCCATTGTGTAATGAGAGACCCATGGACTATAGGTCCCTTGGCATGGAAGAGATAGAAGATATGTTTATGGTGTAGTACATTGAGGATCTCTCGAGACAGGTAATTTGTAGACCCCAATCCCAAAATAGCGTCCTGACCCACGTGGATAGAGTGGCCCAACCCAGGTTTCCAACAAAGCCAATGCTGGATAATATGCAAGAATTTCAGAAGTGATTTCCAAATCAGGGAAGCATTAGGTGAACATGAACATGTTTGTTTGAGCCAGGTCGAAATTGAACTGTGTGGTAGATGTTTGCCAATAATAACCCAGTGCCAGATCCCGTCTTTCACCAGCACACGTTAGAGTGTGTTAGTCGCTAGAGCTTTGTTAAAGAGGAAGATGTTTCTCAAACCCCAACCACCTGTCGGTTTTGGTTTAGCAATAGATTCCCAACTGCAAAGATGTAAGTGATTCTTTTTGCTACCTCCCAACCAAAGAAACGAGAAGATCAACTGTCGAATCTTGTTTAGTATAGTTACTGGAATAACAGCCAGCGCCATCCAGTAAACTACATGGCTTTCCAAGACTGATTTAATCAATACAAATCTCCCTCCGAGTGAAAGTCACCTATTGCACCAGAGCCCAATTTGTTTTTCAAATTTAATGAGTAACCACCTCCAATTCGCCACTTTATAGTTGTCTAGTTTGAGAAAAAATCCAAGATATCTCAGGCCAACAGAGGTCTCAATGAAGTTGTACAAGAAGATGGCTTTCTTGAATAATGGTGACGAATCAACCCACATTTATTGATAGCGAGTAATATCTATCCTTATTACTAATTGGCCACTTAAATTATAATACATTTTACCACCCTAAAAAATAAAATATTTTTTTAATAAAACAAAATATAAATCTTTAAAATATCTCTTTATACAAAAAGTGTGTGGTAAATAATTAATGAGGCTCTGTTTAGCCCTCAATTATGTCATCAAAACGATATTTCAACCTAGGCGTGGCAAATACAAACAATTCCTCCCATCCATCCGTTCTACACTTCCTTGACATAGGTCTTTATCACTCTTCATTACATTGTCTTCTCCATGCAATTACTTCTTTAACTTCAGATAATTGTGAACAAGAAGATCTATTAAGTCTTGCACTTAAAACTTTGTACTTCATTAAGGTTGTCTTATTTTTTTTTAATATTTTTGTAATTGGCTTTCATAATGATGTCTCAACCTCTCAACGTCCATTTGGAATTTTATTTTTCTTTCCTTCTCAATTAATTTTACTTGTATATCTAATAAGATACACAGAGGAATCACATAGATTAGAAAGACATATAAATGCAATAATAACTTGTTATTTTATAAAAACTTAATAATATAAAAAGGTTCTTTGATTGGGATTTAATCTTGATTATCATAATGATCTATTGGATTGATGGAATTTCATATATCAAATGTTAACATTACACAATCCAATTTTAATATGACTATTTGAGAGTGTTGAATCCATTTCTGCATTAAACACGACAATTTCATCAATCCAAAATTATAAGTTGACAAAGATTACCTAGCCAATTTTTGATCATAATGAATCAAAAAATATCAAAAACATAAAATATTTAACCTCCTTCTATTATTGTTTGGTCATGTTATGAAATTTACACGTGTATAGTTTATGGAGGTAATCTTATGTTTATGCAACAATCTTAGTATAATATGATTTTTTAATATGTAATAAGTCCAATTTTAAGCTTGTATAATGTTGGTGGCATATTATAAAATGTTTATACATATTTTGTATATATTAATAATTAAATTAATTATTCATATACGATCAATATAAATTGTGGTCAATCATAATCAGTAGGATCAATATGGAAAACATGTCAACCATGGTCAATATGGTTAATGATTATCAACTATTATCAATGTGGTCAACCATGATGAATATGGTAAATACAATCTAGGTGGTCCATCATGGTTAATATGGTTAATGATTATCAATTGTGGTCAATGTGGTTGGCCATGGTGAATATGATAAATACAGGCAAGGTGGTCAACCATGTTCAATATGGTTAAAAATGGTTCGGTGGTTAATGGTTTTATGGTTAGGTGGTTAATGGTTTTATGGTTAGGAGGTTGATGGGTTAAAGGTTTAGGGGTCATTGAGTTGATAGGTTAGTGGGTTTTGGGTTCATGGATTTGTGGTTAATAGCTTGGGGATTAGGGTTAGTGGGTTAAGGAGTTATAGTTATTGGGTTCATAGGGTTAGTTGATTAAGGGATTAAGGGTTAGTAGGTAAATATGGCCAATATGGTTAACCATGGTTAATATGGTCAATATGGCCAGCCATAATCAATATGGTTAATATAGTCAAGATGGATAATATTTGTCAATATGGTCAAATCATGGCCAATATGGTCAACCATATTGGCCATGCATATGGTCAAATATGGTCATCATGTATAATTATGGTCAATATGGTAAAACCTATTTAATATAGTTAACCATGACTAATCATGGTCAATGATAGTAAGTAGTGGGTTACTAGAGTTAGTTGATTAGGGGTCAATGTGGTCAATATTGTCCACCATGGTTAATATAGTCAAGATGATCAACCATGTTCAATATGGTCAATGATGGTTGACCATGATTAATATAGTTAATATAGTCAATCATATTAACTATTCATATGGTTAACTATTTAGTCAATAAGATCATGTATGGTCATTATGGTGAATGATGATGAATTATGGTTAATATGGTCAACCATTATTAACCATGGTCAATGATGGTTAGTGGGTTACTGGGGTTGGTGGATAAGAAGGTAGTAGATTAGGGATTAGTGGGTCACTATGGTTAATAACCATGGTTAACATGCCCATCAGTATTAAACCATGATCAATGATGGGAAACCATGGTCAATGTGATCAATGATGGTGATTATGGCCAATTATTGACTATAAATAATAATAATAAGCAATTTTGACCATACTTAAACCAAAGGTTTACCATTGTTATAACTATGGTCAACCATACTCAATATTATTTATTATTCGTTGTTATTATTATTTTTTAGAGTCACCATAATATATCATAATTCAACAAGCAAGCACCTCTTGAATATGGGAATATTTTCAATGAAGCTAAGTTAACTTATACTTTTGATCAAAAACCTTTTAAGAAACCAAAAGTAGGAGGTATTTGTTTCACCAAACTTGTTGAAGGCTTACACCTGGTTCCAACCATAAATGGTGTACGCACGTTAGCCCCTAAGGATTCAACATGTCATTGACATGATTTGAATCTTGGTGTGGGGAATAAGAACACCCCATAGTCAATATTATTTATTACTTGTTATTATTATTATTTTGTAGAGTCACCCTTATATCATAATTCAACAAGCATGCACGTCTCAAATATGGGAATTTTTTCAACAAAGATAAGTTAACTTATACATTTGGTTCAAAATCCTTCTAAGAAGTGTAACATACCCAACCACCCATGTGCATGTCAAGATGGTGGGGTACTCCAAAATTCCTTTACACTTGCTCCATATTTAGTTGTGATACCTTTTATAATACACCCAACCTTTTAACTAGGATGGAACCCACATTCCATAACGTTGATACCATATTTATTCACTAACTTCTTGTTAATTTAATTATTTCATACAACATAGCATTGCAGTCTTATACATATGAGTATAATAGCTATTCATTCATAACATAGCAATAGTAAATCAACATAATCACAAACAACGTCATATACACTTATCTTTTGGGAATAATTCACCAACTAGTTGTAAACGAAGGGCGTTCCACCCAACCATAGTCTATGTTGCACATAATATTTCTAAAACAAGACATCTCTGAGCTAAGGCCATGAGTCTAATCTTATGGTTGGTTCTAATCCTTTCACTCATCCCATTCCCAAAATTTATAGTCTGATTATTCTCACGGAAATCTTGATACACCCTCACAGCGATCACAATACACCAACTCTCTTTCTCCTTCAACCTGCACAACCCAAGGAATGGAATCCTCTTCTCTTCCATGCAGTCCCTAAGACTATTCCATTTCCTCATAGGCCTCTAATACAAACTATCTAGGAAATCTCAATGCTAGGAACTTCAAGGATTCTCATTTGTAGTTTCTTGTCTCAATAACATCCTTTGCCTTGGCACATGGACACCATTTCTCTCATGGGTTCATGGAAATCAATACCTATAATTTCAATACATAATACATGCAATAACTCATCCCACACATAGGCTCTCACACAACATCTTCCTAAGGAAGAATGACAAAATTCCCCCTTGCATAACCAAAATACATGCATTATATTTGCATGTTAATAATGCACCACGTGGCTTCCTAAGAATCTCACATATCACACTTGGAAACCCATCCCAAGGTTCCCAATACTCAGGATAACATAAAGTACATACACTTTGGCTTAGGGATAAAATATTAAAATTTTGTCTTTGGCCCCTTTTAAACCCCCTAAGCCCCCTTTCATTCCTCTCTTGTGGAATCATAGCCCCCCATGTTCTTGTCATTCCTTGTCTGCAACATGTGATGTATTTTATTATTAATAATTATGATGTACAACATTTACATTTCTTGGCCCTCAGCGATATTGTTTAGCTCATAGCCTAAATACATATATACATTACATTACATTTATTGGGATCAAAATTGAGGTGTTACAAGAAGCTAAAAGTGAGGTTATCTATTCCAACAAGGTTTCTTAGGGATTGCACCTAGTTCCTACTACAAATGGTGTAGGCACATTGGCCATTAAGGGTCAAACATGTCATTGACATGATTTGAGTATTGGTGGAGGAATAATAACACCCCATTTTTACCAATTAACGAGTCCTTGTTCACATTTATTTATGTATTATTATTACTATTATTATGTATTTCTTATAATTATATATTTTTGTTATATTTATATTTTTTATATTTATTTGGTATTTACTTAGGACACAATAACTTCTTTAAAAGGGTAAATGTATACATCAATAAATACTTTACTATGGATGTTTTTATAGATGTTATTAAGGAATTTAATATGAATTTTTTTATGACCTGTATGTAGATGTTATAACATCCATCATAGACATTATTTTAGATGTAATTATGGAATTCATTTCAACATATAAATGTCTAGAATTGAGGTCATTAATTGCAAAAATGATTGATTTCATGGGACTTTACTTACATGTAACGAGTAGTCCTAACTCTAGAATGCATTTACACATGGTCTATTAAGTATGGAATTGAAAAATTGTCCCATAACTTTGGTAATTTATGCAAATGCACCTGATTTAATTGATTCTCACACTTAATCCTTCTATAAGTGTGCAATTGTGATAATATTAACCTGAAAATTGCATGGTCCCCTTGGATAGAGTCAAACCTAATCATAGCTCATGGTAAGGTTGATTTGATCAATTTTGATCAACCTTAGTATGCCCAAAGCCCAAATATTTTGGGAATCTTCTTGATGATAGACAATTTCCCCGTGTAAATTTTTGGAAGGATCAAAATGTTTTAAAAATTTCCCCATGCATAGGATTGATGTCTTAGTCTTGGATAGTGTCGAACTTATTCTAGTGGGATTCTCTTCTTTGCATTCAAAGGTTGCCCAGTTTTCATCTTTGCTTCCATTGGCCCTATTTTCTTGTGGGAAATTGAAGAGAATATTATGGTTCAGATATTTTGACGACCATTAGACATTAGAGATCTATGAAAAGGAACAAACCACATGAAGAAGGGACTTGAATCCATCTTACCATATTAAAGGTATGGATTTCATACATGTAATCTCCTCTTCCTGTTAATATAATATCTTCATTTAATGGATGGACCTGCAAAATCCCAGCAAGGCAATGGTAGGGTTTATCTCCCATGATGGAAGGTGATAGTCAAATTGTAGACTATACAATGATGATCTATCTAAGGTGGAGATATTTGGGGCAACAACTAGTGACTGGGCATAGAAGGTTTCATCATGTGTTGATGGGTAGGGAAAATTGTCTGAAGTCACATCACCCTTGATTCCACCATTGACTACCTTAGTAATTTCACAGGTATTCCGTATTGTTGTCGTGCAACCTATCTTGAGAGTGATTTACTCATCTTTAATTTTTTTTCAAGTGAAAGGGAAGGTGAATTCAATAAGGGTTGTCTCTCATTCTGATACCAATACTAAAGATCATGTGACTTACCCTCTATGAGCGGGTGGTAATATAGAAGGTAGTCAATGTATTAAGCTTCTTTATGATGTTGTATCGGGGTCTCTCTATGTGGAGGGTTATAGTGTTCCAGAGTTAAACTGTAGTGCTGCAACAAGTGGCTTTGTTGGTTCTAGGGTTTTGGTTGAAGAACTAAATGGTGGAGGTAATTATCACCTTGCTTCAGGAACTCAAAAGCGACAAAGGAGAGTTATCAAATCATGGGGTGGTGGAGTATCCTTAGTAGTGGGAGATGATAACTGAGTGGAACATATAGGATTTCTCACTAGTAAATCCCTGATTGGGAAGTTTATTGGTCGTAAAATTAATATGGACAACATGAATAAGTGGATTCAATTGGTTTGGGTGCCTTTGTTGGGGTATGGGCCAACCTTCCACCTCCTCGTGAAGGGATGGATCGGCTTCATATTCTGCATTGATGATGATTCCCTCAAGGTTTTAAAGGTTAATTGGTTTTGTGATAATGCCTATCTATATCTCAAACACTTGCATCTTGGGTTAGATGCACAAGACAAGTTCTCTCAAACTATGCTTTTCTGGGTAAAGATGCCCACTTTACCAATGGATCTCTGGAATGATCGTTCGTTGAGAGATATTGGAGATACCTAGGGAAAATTTATTGTGGTGGATGATAGTTATAAAAGAAGCAATGATTGGTATGTATCCCACACTCTAGTCGATATTGATGTTAGTATGGGACTCTTCAAGTCCATGGAAATTATGGTGGGTGAGTCTCGGCACACTCAGGTCTTGGACTATTTAAACTTCCCATTCCATTGCATTCACTACCATCAATATGAGCACAAATTAAAATACTTCTCTAATCCATTAAAAAAGAATATATGTTAGAAAAAGGTGGTAAATCATTCGGTTGGATCTAGTCAGGTGAGTCCCACTAAAGCTTACAATATTCCACTAGGTCTTGAGGTTAGTGTCACAGAGAAGACTATGGATACAAACATATTGTCGAGGAAGGTGGTTGAGTCCCCTTTTGTGGATAAGGAGGATTTGAAGTTGGGGTACATCTCCATTCCCCTCATTCTTTAAATTCAGTCGCAAGTTCTCTATATGTAAGTTTCCTCATCCAGGCCTAGTTTTTTTGACTTCTCTCCATCACAATTTCAGAAGAATGATGTCATCTACAAGGAGTGTTTTCCACAATTGGATAAGTTTGATTCAAAACATGCTTCTCCTTTAATTTAAGTTTACAAGGACATCGGTTGGTTGAGGGATGCCACTCTTGCACATGGGGATGAGAAGTTTGGTTCTCATGTGGGTTCATTGAGATATTTACATGGGCCTAGTCTTGATTTAGGAATGGAATTTATCCTTCAAGATACTTTTGCAATCAATCCATCCAAGGATTTGGATTCAGTGATTGGAGGGAAACCGTCCTCCATGAATGAATCCTTCTTTGAGGCAACCTATACTATGAATCGGGGGGGAGAATATCAATTAAGGCCTTGGTCCTCTTTTCAAGGTTTCCAGCCTTCAAGGGGACTTGGGATAGACTTCCCTAAGGAGCTTGATGGGTCTCAGGCAGGGCATAAATCATCTCTTCAGCATGCACAAGATTGAGCAATAAAAGAGGTTAATCAAGGGAAACAATGACTTCTAGTAGGGGTTCTTAGAGAAAATAAAACCCCTTCTAGGGTTTCTTCATGAATATTCTCTCCCTCGACATATGGGGTTTAGGGGGTCAGGCCAAAAAAGTGTCCCTCAAAAGGATTATCAATTTGAATTCATCTAAAGTGGTCTTCATTCATGAGTCGACAAGATTAAGGGATTCCTTAGTTATGGATTTGAGGAAGATGTTTTTGGGATAGGAATTTATTGTCTTGGACGCTAAAGGATTTTTGGGGGGTCTTATAACTGGTTGGAGTTCTAAATTAACCCTAATCAACTCCTTTATTTTTTTCTCATATTTATGTATAGAGTTCTTCATCCATAGCTTCGACATGAATTTGATCCTCCTTAATTTTTATGGTCCCTATGAGGCTAAGGAGGAATTTTGGTCTAACTTTCTTTCCCATCAGTGGATAAAGTCTAAAAATATGATTTTAGGAGGAGAATTGAGTTTCACATTGAATCGTGGTGAGATTTGGGGTTTTTCTACAAGTCGTGACAGATTGGCTAGTTTTTTCCTGGACAAATTTGAATCTTTTGGATGGGTAGTTGTGGAACCATTAGATCTCAAACCCACTTGGAAAAATAATCGGGCAGGGGAGGTTAGGATATCCAAAAGAATGGATCAATTTTTGTTCCACCATTCATTGTTTGAAAAGTTTTCTAGTTGCAGATCATGGATTGATACTATGAGATGTTCTAATCATTTTCCCATTTATTTGGAACTAAACCTAGGTGATGAAAAACCTAAGGCCCATTCTAAATACAATCCATGTTGGGTTGTAGAGGCAGATTTCCAAGACCTAGCCAAGTCTTCTTGGAAAAAGTATGATGCACAATCTAAGGAGTCAAATTGTATCTAGTTTTCCAAGTCTCTTCGAATGGTTAAAGAGAAAGTAGTTCCTTGGGATAGTGAGAGGCTTAAGGCTCGGGATCAAACTTTGAGGGAAGTTGAATGGAATATGGAATAGGAATAAAAAGGAAATCATGATGGTATATTCAGTGATGAAGTATTAAATAAGATCAAACTGATGGAATATTTGAAGCATAAGCTTCTTCTAGACAAATAAAAATACTAGAGGATCAAGGGTAGGGAAACTTGGATAAGTCTGGGTGATCATAATACAAAGTACTTTTATAAGTTTTCTAATTTTAGGAAAATCCATAATACTATCTGGGAACTTCTTGATGTTGATGGAAATAAGATTAAAGGATTCAAAGGACTAGCATACTTGGGTGTAAAGCACTTTTTAGATGTTTTTAAAGAACTCGAGAAAGCGAACATTGGGGAATTCCTCAAGGTGATCTCATACTTTCCTAGGATGGTGGAAGATTAGGATAATGAGGAACTATTTAAGGAAGTCTCTGGGGAATAATTATTGAAGGTCCTAAGACCCTTAAGAAGGACAAGAGTCTGGGACCTGATGGATGGCCTATAGATTTCTATCTGGATTTTTTTTATCTTATTAGGGATGACCTGTTAAGGATTGTGGAGGATTTTAGATTAGTAGAGAATTTTCCAAGGAACTTAAACTTGAAATTCATTGCTTCAATTCCAAAGAAGGATTTCCCTAAAAATTTATGATACCTTTTTTGTGACTTCAACTACCTTTTATGTGACTTCAACTAAATTTTTTGTGTTGATCAATGGCTCAACCTCTTCTTTATTCAAGTCTTCTAGAGGGATTTGTTAGGGATGTCCCTTTTCACCCTATTTATTTTTATGGTCACTAAGGGCCTTAGTAGGGCTATACATGAAGCAAGAAATCATAGAAAATTACAAGGAATTTAGGTTGGTAGAGGGGTCTCTCTTACTCATATGTTCTTTGTTGATGATATTTTACTCTTTGGTCTAGATATTGTGAGGGAGAGTCAAAATCTTAAGGACATTTTGGAGTTGTATTCTGTTGTTACTTGGATGTAAGTCAACTTGGGTAAATCTACCTTTTACTCCTTTGGGTTGGATGCCTCAATGACTGATAGGATAGTCTAGACTTTCTCATTCTGGCATTTGGATGTTGAAGAAGGTCTTAGATACCTCAGGTTTTCCTTAAAACCCAACAATTATAGGAAGGAGGATTGGACATTGTTGCTTTCTAGAATCAAGTAAAGGATATGTTTTTGTTGCAATAGATGGATTTCAAGGGAAGGATATTAGTACTAATTATGTCTATACTTGAAGTTATTCCTATTTTTGGCATACATTAGCACATATCCCTAAAGAAATTCTAGAAAGAATAAAAAAATGTTGTTCTAACTACCTGTTGAAGGGATGTAGTGAATTCAAAGGGTCTCATCTAGCTGGATGGAAGTTGATTTCCACTCCTAAGAAGTTAGGGGGATGGGGTTTAAAATAAATCTACCTATTTGATAGTTATCTTTCTACAAAGTCTCTTTGGAAGATGATATCCAAGAACCATATGTGGAGTAAAACTATCCCTCATTTAAGTATATAGCCCCAAATTCTTTAATCAATTGGATTATATCTGAATGGAAGAACATATAAAATGTTTCCAACCAATGGAAATCTCTCTCTCTTATGTTCCTGGTTATTGGGAAGTACTTGTTCTGGAAGGTAGGTGATGGGTCTCATGTAAGGATTGAAACTAATGCAATTCTAGACTGTGGACGATCAATCTTCCTCTCTTATGATATAGTTACTCTCTTACAGGAACAAGGTATATATACCTTGAATAAGATAGATAATCCATAGGATTCTAATATCTGGACACAAGGATGGCTCTCAGCAAAGGTTCTTAGCTTGGTATATAATCTAGTTAAAACATGGGAATAATACCTAGTAGAGTTGAGAAGAGCACCTATCAGACTGAAGGAAACTCCAGATGAACTATCATGATCTTGGGATAAAGAAGGGGATGAGTATACAATTAAACTTGGCTATTTGGCCCTTCAATCCCCCTCAGTTGAAGACAAGATCTGGTGGTGGTCTAAACTATGGAATGTGAGATATCCTACCAAATGCACACTATTTATGTGGTTGGTATTGATGAACACGGTATTGACATGGGAAAAGTTACAAAAAAGGAACAAAATTGGGATAGGCTAGTGTTGAATGTGTAAATCCCTTGAAGAAACTAACTCTCACCTCTTTATGAGATACCCTTTCTCTATGCAAGTGTGGAAGGAAGTGGAAGGTTCCCTAGGCCTTTAGAATATTTGGATGAAGGAGTCATTGCAGGACAATTTCAAGGAATGGTTTAAGATGAGGGAGATAAAAATGTACAGAGTTGTTCCCTTTATAGTTATTTGGAGAATTTCGTTAGCTAGGTATGAATGTATATTTGAGGACAAGTAGACTCCATCTTTTGAGGTCTCTGCATAGGATTTGGCTTTATTACCCCATTGTTCGTATTCTTGTAAAGACGAGAAGCCCTAGGTGGATAGAAGATTTGGTGATAGATAAAACAATCCCCTGGGGATTCTTTGATGGAGCCAACTAGAGGAATGGAATTGTATGTGGTCTAGGTTATGTACTTTTTCTCTCTAATACTCACTTATTTACAACCAAGGAAAACCTAGGTTTGGGGACTAATAACTATGGTGAACTCCAAGCTCTATTATTTCTTCTGAAGTCTACAATGAATAAAGGGATTGTCAGTTTGCAGGCTTTTGGAGATTCAACCTTCACTCTCAAATGGATGAAGAATGATATTCAAGTTCAAAACTTAGGCTTACATAACATTGTTTTACATTTGAAGGAATTAGCGAGTCATTTTCAATCAATTTCCTTTACATGTATCTTTGAGAGGTTAATGAACAGGAAGATTCCCTTTCCAAGGAGAGTCTAAATAGTTTGCAAACCAAATTATAGAATATGAATATGGGGGGTTCTCATATATTTATGAGGTCTTGCTTTGTTTTTTAATTTTAAAAATGTGTCTGTGAGTGGGTAAAGCCATGTCTTTATATCAGTTAAACATTTGGAATTTTTTCAAATCTAATTTAAGACAGTTCTTAGAGATTCAAAATATTAGTGATAAGTATTTTGAAAGGAATACAAGCATGCTTATATGAAGTACATATAGTAAATTTATCTTGTTAAAACCTTCTGTATTGACTCCATGTATCAGAATTATGAAGATTGTATTTTGGTTTTTTGATAGAAATAAAAATAATTTTTTTCGAGGAAAAAAAAATTCTCCTCATTTATTTGTGTTGATTTAATATCACTTTACATTCTTTGGTCTCATTAAAAATTACAAGTAAATACAGAAGAGTTTTTACTTTATCTTATAAATTGAATTAAGAATTAATTATTGTAAAATAGAAAATATGTGTCTCTTAAATTGAATTAAGAATTAGTTATTTGTAAAATAGAAAATATGTGTTTGTTATATTTTGTGCAAAAATACAATATTTGAATCTCTTCTCCTTGCTCATACATTCAAATAGGAAGATTTATTAAGGAGTACATGTTCCTCTCCCCTTACTCATCCATTTAAGATTGAAATATATATCATGACCTATAAGTTCATGTATTTTCTTGTTTCTTAAAATAGGTAACTTTTCAATTTGGTTGATATATAGTAAAGTAAAACACATTTCTTGTTGATTGATTTTTTTATTAATAACTTTTTTATCCATTAAAATTTAATAATATTAATTATATAAAATTATTATTATTATTATTATATAACAAAAAACTAAACTTTATGAATAATAAAATTTTAATAATATTAATTATATAAAATTATTATTATTGTTATTGTTATATAATAAAAAAAACTAAACGTCATGAATAATAAGTATTTTGATGATTAATCTGGATGAAAAAAAAATCTAAAACCTTTTTTTAATACAACAACAAAATCTCGTAATGATAAAAGTTTGTATGTGTCACCGTAACTATAATTTTGATTGCATAAAAGGTAAGGGGAAAAAGGCTTTAGAAAAATTTGATCGACAAGGTGGGAAATTGTGTAACGTCTATTGAGATTAAAATTGGTCTATCGGACATTAAGAAAAGTAAGAGATTACTTGGATTTCTTTAAAATGTTATTTCAATACTTGAAAGCATTAAGAAAAACGTTTCAAGATCACTAAAATTTTGATGACTTAGAAGTTTAGGAAGGTTGGTATTGTGACAAATGTTTTGAAATTGAGATCTAATTTGAGTGTACTCGGACCATTCTAGGAGAAAGTGATTTCATCTTCAACTCTCTTGGTGTCACAAAGGTGACAGATTTTTTCTTTCCATGGCGTTTTGGGGATTGTCCAACACCCACTTTCACTATGAAGCTTATGAGAATTAGTTCTTCTTTTAGCAATATTGATTCTCTTCTTTGAGCTACTCAAAACAGAGAGATACTCCTTAAATTTAGCTTCTACAATATTTTGGCATCATTATGTCATCCCTGCTTGAGAAGTTGGTGATTTTGGCTAGCAATTATCTTAGGAGGTGTAAAGGTACATTGATTTTTAAAATAATTTGTTTTTTTATTATTTAAAAGATGATTATAATTTATGTTTTTTAAGTAATTTTTAAGTTTTTATAAATAGATTAGTAGGTGTTCGGTTCAGAAAATACGGCTATCTATCCTCACGTGATGCTTGTCATGTGTAGAGAGAGAAAAATAAGTACGAAATAGAGAGAACCTTGGTTTGTCGGAGTTCTTCATACCAATCAAAGATATCGAGGTTCTAGTTTGGATCTATTTCTTCATCACCCACTAATGAAAACGATTGATCTCACCCTGCCTATTGAACTTACCTCACTATGATAACATTCAAAATGGAAGTCACACAAGCCTATCTATTTGTAACATGAGCCAACTTATTGCTATCACCTATCTCTACATATTCAAAATGGAAGTCACACAACCCTATATGTTTGTAACATGAGCCAAATTATTAATATCACCTATCTCTATTTTAGCTAGAACCAATGATTAATTGCTACAAAATTATGAAACATAATGTGTCGCATAGGATATTCCCAAGAAGGCTACATGGTTCTCAAGTTTTCAGCCCAAAACACACATATTGTAGGAGACCATGCACGACCTATCAAACACATACTAGAGGAGATCATGCATGGCCTATCATGTCTATGACTTAGTGAAATTATATGTATAAGTCATGGGAGGTTTTACATATGTTCTAAATATCTTCTCAATGTGATTGAGACAGTGGTAGCTCCAGTCTCATTTGAGTTTTCAAGTGAAAAAAATTTGTTAGCATTAACTAGAAGAATAGCAAGATGGATTTGATGTGGTTCTAGTAATTTTTTGTTGCCTCTCGTGGAAATAGCCAATAACATTGTTATTAGTGGTGGTGACCCCTCTTCCATTGATGGGGATGTTATTTTGGTCAATTCCAAGCCTAAAAAATTGTATTCTAGTCATTGAAAGTTTTGTGTTATGATAAAAACCGCAATAATGGAGATTCAAAGGATGTGGGAGATAGTTGTTGCTCATATGCATAAGCCATTATAAGCATTGAAAGGCTAACCCTCAAACCTAGAGATCTGCCTCCAAGAGGCTCCTTCAATCTACTGGAGCTTGAGATTCTCTTGGCCAAGATGAACATGACAAGCGTTTGTTTTAGAATAATAATAGACATGCAAAGTTTCATTTTTAGTCCCTTTTGAGATGAAGGTTTATGGTATTTGCTTATTTCCAGTGATTTAATTTTGGATAATTGGATTTAATATTTAGTTCTATTAGTGAAATCATGTACAAGGACCAACCACGGGAGATTTCTCAAAAGAGATGTTTCAAATTGCCATTATATTTTGGGCATACAAGAAGGTTTTGATCATACCCCTCATTTCAAGGCAGTGATCATATTCAATGGAGAAATATTTGAGAGCCCGAAATTTTACACCAAGCTCAGCATGCATATGTGAAACTTTCTCTCAATACTTTGTCGAGAAGAGACCCCTCACAGTCACTTGTTGCAAGAGTCCTAGTAAGTAAACCATTGCTTGTTTCTTTTTCCTTTTTTACTTTTATTGATTTCATTATTAGATTGAAAGTGTTATGTACAGGAAATTATCGACTTGGTTCTCAGGGGCTCTTTCAACCTTCCATGGTATTTTTTGAATGCATCTAAGTTTGAGACACAAATTGAAGAATTGTGGAACTTTTGAAATCGGGAGCTTGCAAGTCAATGAACAAGTGCCAAGCATGGCTAAGGATAATTTTGTGGAGATTTTTCTAGGATTTGTAGAGAATATTTCAACTCTTATGCATTTCATTATGTCATTGCTCCCGTCCCACAAAAAAACCATGCCAATATCAACACAATTATAAAGTCGACTAAGGTCCAAAGACAAAAAAAAAAAGATCATGAATTTGTATAGGATATGAGACTTGTAGAAAAAATGGATGTTATCTTCTACCGCACTCTAGGTAACATTAATCAACCAAATTTGAAGGTAATAGACATCTGCTACATGCTCGCACCAATGTTTGCGTATGTTCATATGTGTACAACAAAGGAATAATGATAGTGAAGTTTAGTAGCCAAAGCATCTCCATCACTCCAAGCATAGACAAAGGTGGGATTCATGCACCGGCTAATCCTCATAAAATTAGGGATATTATGGACTCTATAATTTATTTTTTCATCAAATCGAATGGAGTATTTGAAGGGCAGATTATAGGAATTATTGCATAAGAATATTTTTGAGTGGCTTCACTAGCTCTTTTTCCCCTCCCAATTTGAAGATGACTCTCCATTCGGAAATTTTGGGTCTTCTTTTAATCATAGCCTCCTTAATATTTTGAGGAGGAACTATATTTGTAGAGAAAAATGAATGCCAAGAGAATTCAAGTGAACATGAAGTACATGAAGGCATATTTCTAGTGTAAAAATCCAAGAAGGTATATTGTGGTATTTAAATCCCCTTCACGATCCCTATAGTGGTGATGGTTTGTAACATACCCGATCTCCTAATGAGTCTCGTTAACACCTTACACATGCTCTGATACAAATTTGTAACATACCCAATCACCCATTGAGTCCCATTACCACCTTATACATGCTCTAATACCAATTTTTAACATCCCCATCCACCCAAGCTGGGCCACATCACACAAGCTCAACTTCAAAAGCACTAAATCAATCGAATTGTAACATTCCTAGCACACCACTGACCAATGTTACTCAACAAGTATAGTGCAATAAATCTACTTTAAACGTAATATGTGCAGTATCTCCTGAAGTAACGCAGTAAACCCAAACTTGAGTCGTTCCACGCAACTTATAACAACGGAAGCAACATTCTCTTTTTAATACAAACTTAAGCAGCGGAAATAAATCAAAACGGTGTGCACCAATTGTGCGCACTAGCATTCATATCACACAACACAACCGCATGCACAACCATCTAGGCGTCATGCGTCAACTCATATTTCACTGTGCACAAAATCTAATTCTCTGTCCGCACACACAAATTCCAGTCTCTTGGTGTACACATGCTACCTTCTTGTGCGCTCAAACACTCAATACTCTTCTTGTCAACTCATAACCAAAATCACAAGGTTAACTTAATAGGAAAAAATAACCACATGCCATATCCATGCACAACTACAATTACAAGCTATAAGCACCATATTTACATATACAAGCTACATTAAGCAATATGATATCAAATACTTATATGCAGCTACATACAAGAATTATGCCATATCAAGCATAAACAAATGTACACACAGTAAACAAGACAAGCACATATGAACACTTATATTTAATAAAAGTCACCAACTACAGCCTTGAATCAGACGTTCCTCCCGTCCATAGTCGTTGTTGCTCATAAAATTTCAGCAAAATTTCACCTCCGAGCTGGGGCTCAACTCCACCAAGAAAAAGGGTCATAGAGACAAGCTATGTTATGAAACTCAATAGAATTTCCCAGTCCTAAATGCCCATTGTTGCAACTAGCCCACAGTCCCTCATTCCCCACACACCTGTCACACCCAAGGAAGTGTGCCCCTTCTCTACTCAATAGTCCTTCAGCTTCCCCACTTCCCTTCCTAGGGTTACCAACAACAAACCGAACGGGAAGTCTCTGAGCCCTGCGACTAATGCTTAGTGCACCAAGGAACAACTCTCAACAAAACTCTCGTCTGGAGAGTATTCCCATGGGTCTGACAACCACTCCACAACAACCAATTTCTCACCCAGAGAGATTGTTCACGTTCTGTCGCCCTGACTCTTTGACAATGAAACTATGGATGCAGCCCCACAACTCCTTACAATCTTCTCATTGCAGATAAGGTAATAATTGGATTTTCCATACAGTCCGACCCCCTTCTTCTCACAAGAACCTGTTACATGAAATATTCCCCAATCCTTCGTGCAATCCTCCCGAAAATACACTAAGGAAAACAATTTATATTGCATATCTTCCACTTGACACTTATCACCTTCAAAAGTAGCCTTAAGCCACTCGGTGACCCATTCCCTATCCTTGGGAACTTAGGATAAAATAATTATTTGACTTAACACTTTTTTCGAAAATATTATAAAATATTCCACAAGACTTACAACTTACCCCCCTTTTTCCATTTTCCATTGGATTCAACCCCCCATCTCTTTTCTTCTGAGGTAGTCTGCGCACAATGATGTAATTTTATATTAATTGATCTGAAAATGATCTTTAAAAGACTTGGTTGTGTTTTAAGCATGTGTTAAATTACCGCTTAGGAATTAAGAAAAGAAGAAGATCTTAATGAAAGAATATTACAACCATCATAAAGAATGCAGATCAGAAAGTAAACATAAGGAATAGCAAACCATAACAACAAGCTTGATAATGGAGTTGAGCACAAGTTTGCCTACGTATTCAGGCCTTTGTCTCAGTGGGGGAGGATTTCTTATTTATATTCAATGCTTCAAAAGTACATCAGAAATGTATAAAATGGATTACAAACTGGTCTTGTTTTGTTCTTCTCGACCTCAAGAATCCAACACAACTGACATCACTGAAAAAGGTTGAGCGTAGCTCCCGAAAATGGCCTCCAAAGTTCGCTTCCTCAATGGCTTCCCTGCATAAAAATGTCTTAGGCTTCATGAATTCTTCAGCATTTCTCTTTTTCTGAACTCCCAAAAGTTCTTGGTTTATATAGGATTTTTTTTGGGGATCCTATTCCAACTTCCTCCCAATATCTGCCCTCAAATCAGGCTCCAGATCCACCAAAAATGGGCAAAATCCTCCAAAATCAGCATAATAATCCAAAAAAACCCATACAATATAGTTAAAAACCCAAAAATGGAAAATATATGCGCTAGCTCCTTTGCGATGGGATCCTAATCATATGGGTTGTCAAATACCCTTGTTTCTTTACCCTTGGTCCTATGTGTGTGGCCATGTGTCAAGGCACCACTCCAAACAACCCCACGCTCCACTCCTAGTCTAGCTCCTAGTCGGTCGAGCTAGCCCCCCATCGACCAGGGCTTATTCCCCATCTCCCGCAAAACTCAATATAAAATCAAAATCTACCACATGTATAATAAGAACCATGTGTATCTTGGGCGATTGGCGCTTGTTCCAAAGACTTGGGCTATGGAGGAGGTCACATGGTCGAATCTTGCGGAGGAAAAACAAATTTTTCAACCAGCCCACATTGGCCAAATCCGGGATGCCACATGGCACCTTATGATTGGGCCACGTGTCACCATGTGATTCAACTGTATAGTCCAGTCACCAACACAGTCAGCTGCCTAGCGGACCACCATGTCAACCTGCCAACACATCTGTCAAGTCAACGTTGTATGACACGTGTCAAGCCCGGAGCCTGCCACCTGGTGCCACATCACCCTATCGTACTGTATAGTCAGCCACTTGGTCAATGCCACGTCACTACCACCTTTCATATGTACTACCACGTGTCGGACTATCATTGGTCCATGCCCATACAACCATGTTTCACATCCCTACAGTCACCTTCGTATGGTGCCACATGTCACTTTTTTACTAGTCCACATCACGCCTGAAAATGCCAAAAATGAGTGACACATGTCACCTCCTCATGATGCCACGTGTCCCTGCTTATGTCACTGCCACATCATGTTGACGTCAGTAGTACGACCTGTTGACTGTTGACTTTGACCAGTTGATTTTTTTGCATGTTTGGGAAATCAATTAGAACACGATAACTTTCGCATACGGTGTCCATTTTTCGAAAACAATATATGGTCGGAATCAGCACGACAAGCCTGACACAATGGAACTAGTTTCATCTGATTCCGATAACTTTGTTTTTTAGGCCTTCTTGGATCCATTTTGGATCATTAATATTCATAATTATATTTACATGGATATGTGCGCTAGCATATTTGCGTCCAGCCTCACCAACCTCATAGTCACACAAGTTCCCCGACCTCAAAACATAAACGGTCATACATATAACTCAACTTTGTGCACTTCCCATTTATTATTGCGCACTTACCCAAGTGTGCACAACATAGTGCAATGTGCGCACATACCAAGGTGTGTGAAACACATAAATTTTGCGCACCATGTCTTTGATAACACTTCTATGCACACTACTCAGATGCGTGCAACACCAAAACTAGGTGCCAACAACTCACCATCCTAACTGTACATTACATTTACACTTGGTACAATGACTCACCATCCTATATGTACAATTACAATGGGTTCTGGATCAGGGACATTACATCCTCCCCCCCTTATTTGTGCACTATCCTTGGTGCATCATATACACATGTACATACAACATTTCAAAAATCTTCAAATAGATGAGGATACTATGTTCGCATAGCATCCTCGTTCTCCCAGGTTGCATCCTCAAGACCATACCAAGTCCTTTAGACCTTTACCAGTTCCATGACTCGATTCTGGAGCTAATTGACTTTCTGATCCAATATGCAAACTAGTCACACTTGAAATTCGCTTTCTGGCTCCACCTGAATCACATTCCAGTCAAGGACATGATTAGCATCATGTACATACTTCTTAAGCAATGACACATGGAAAACATTATAAATACGCAATGATGCCGGCAATGAAATAATTTAAGCGACAAGACCAATCCTCTCAAGGATTTTGAATGGCCCATAGTAGCGCTCTGCTAACTTAGAACACTTTCCCAACTTCAGGGATCTACGCATGGCCTTCACTTTCAGAAACAAGTGATCACCCATTGAAAATTCTCTATGGATTCTACCTTTATCTGCACATATTTTATGCATGTCTTGGGAATCCTTTAAATTCTACATGATCTTTACCATCTTCTCCTCCATTTCCTGGAGCAAATCTGACCCAACTACTGTGCGGTCTACTGGTTTGTCCCAAATCACTGGCATGTTGCACTTCCTACCATAAAGTGATTCAAATGGGATCATATTTAAAGATGTTGGATACCCATTGTTGTAAGAAAACTCTACCAAATGAAGGTAGTCTTCCCACTTTGATGGTTTATCCATCACATACATTCTCAACATGTCTTCAATCACCCGATTTAAACTGTCGGTTTGACCATCTAACTCAGGATGATATGTTGTGTTGAAATTCAGACTTGTTCCAAATCCCTTAAATAACCCTTTCCAAAAGTTTGAGGTGAACTTGGAATCTCTATCAGACACAACTGTGTTACAAACACCATGCAACTTAGCAACTTTGCACATGTGTATCTCAGCAATGTTGGATGCCTTGTGTGACGACTTCACTGGAATAAAATGGGCAGCTTTAGTAAGCTTTTCCACCACCACCATAATAGAATCGTGTTGCTTAGCAGTCCTAGGAAACTTAGTTATGAAGTCCATCGTTATAACTTCCCACTTCCACTCAAGAATAGGCAAGGGCTACAACAACCCAGCTAGATGTATGTGCTCATCATTGACCTTCTGACATTCAAGACATCTCGCAATAAAATCCGCAACTTCCTTTTTCATTCCTGGCCAAAATTATTGCTTCTTGACCATGACAATGGTCTTCTGGTAACTTGGATGTCCAACATAAGGAACCTTATGCATCTTTGAAAATATCACGCCTTTCAACTCCTAATCATTCAACACATAGACTCTGTGTATATACATGAGGATCCCATCCTCTCTTAGCTCATAACCTTCAAACTTTGGTAGTGACATACCTTGTTGTAAAGTTCCACTTATATCCATATAACGAAAATCCGATTTGTCAACTTCCAAAATTCTATCGCACAAATTTGTCTGGTACATGTTAATGGTTGTAACATACATTTCATGCATCCTCCTTCTAAGTGCATCAACCATCTTGTTTTATTTTCCTCTGATATTGTAACACCCTAGGTTTTGAGCCCCCATATTAAATAATGTATTGTTATATTGCTAAGAGGCCAGAGAGCCCAAACAATTATTAAAAGGCCAGTGTGTCTAAGAAATGTAATGTTTTATCATTATTAATAATAAATACCTCGTTGGTTGCTAGACGAACAAGGACTAGAGTTATAGGGGGGATATGATTCCACAAGAGAGGGGGCTTGAGGGGCTAAGTGTTTATTTCATGTTTTAATTACCCATTTTGTTTAATGGGGGGGGGAATCAGTTACATAAGCTTCTTGGGGCAATGCCAAGAGGTTCTTGGTCCCTACGAATTAAAAAAAACCCATCCCAGGTCTGGTGAAGGGATTCTCCCGTTAGCTAATTCTCTCATTCGTTTTGGTCCTTCGCTCACTCTCATTCTCGTCCCCATTCTGGTGTTGTTGTTGGTCTCCTCACGCGTTCCTTCACCCGAATTGTTCATTTTTCACCCTCTCTCGTGGAGTCTGCACTCCATTCATTTCTTTCACTCACTCATTTTCCTCATGTGTGTCTTGGCTCGGTAAAGGAAGACGAACTGTTGAAGTGCAGCCATGGAATTATTGGTTGTAGAGAGTCTTGGCGTAATCCATCCATGCTTTTAGGCTTGCATGTCTGAGATTCTTAGCCCGTGTCCATCGTTTCTCACAACTATGAGTCTTGAGAGTCCCAGCATGGATATTCTAGACCAGATGCACTGGAGCCCTAGAAGGAGAATGACTTCCTAAGGGACTGTGTGGCAGAGAAGGGTGGGGGTCCATTATCTTGGGTGGTACAGGCTGGGTAGAAGAGAGTTGGGTACTTGAATTGTTGTGAGTGTTGGAGAAACCTCTGAGAGCTTGAGTGTTGACTGGTTTGGGAAATCGAGTAACACTCTGGAACCATCCTTGTGCATTCATAGCCCTAGCTCGGGGGTGACATTGTTTTTGAGACTTGGAACAATAGTGTCTATGATTGGGTGGAATGTTCTTGGTCTGCAACCAGTCAGTGGTTCTCTTCTATAAAATATAAGTGCTCTCTATTATGGTATTAAGTACCTGTGTATGAATTAGTCCACTATGTATTTAATTATTGTTGAATTCGATATATATATATATATATATATATATATATAGAGAGAGAGAGAGAGAGAGAGAGAGAGAGAGAGAATAAGCATGCTTGATATGTATTATTGTGCATGATATGACGTGGCATGATGACATCACCAGGGGTGACGTGGACCTCCCCTAGTCATGCCACGTGTCAGTCAAAATGGTACATTTGATGTCCATGTTGGACCATTAGCAGTCTGACATGTGGGGGCCATGTGTCACCATCTTACACAATGTCAGTTGTACTACGTGGACCCCAAAAGGTGAAGAGGTTCGAGAGTCTTATGGTTCTGGGGTTTCGAAGTGTTCTGGTGGGAGATCTTCTGGAGACAAATCCTAAGAACTAATAAATTGAAAATTTAGGATTTTCCTGACTCACCAATGGTGCCAATGTCAAAGTTGTCTTTTGTTGATGAGTTCCTCAACATCTATCAACCTGATTTCCCTGTCATTGACATGTGCCTCTACACCACTTTCATCAACTTCATTCAATCTTTGTTTTTTCTAGTATTCATGATATTTCTCATTCCCTTCTTCTAAACCATCTCCGTTGTGATCATACTTTCATTTGTGATTCCTTTGGCATCCCATGTTCAAAGACTTAGAAACTAAGATTTATGCAATGCCTAAATTAGACTTGAGTGAGAAATATGGAATTCCACAAGTGATAAGACAAATTCCAATATATCTCAAATCTAATTTCACAAATGATGAGACAAATTTTCCAATATCCCAAAGCCAAAAATTCCACAAGCGATGAGGCAAATTCTAACATCCCAGAGCTAAAATTGCACAAGTGATGAGGCAAATTCCAAAATCCCAAAGCCAAAACTATATAACATATATATAATTATACTCCAAAATTAATACTTAAGAAGTTTGACAAGCGATAGAAAAAAATCACATATTTGAAAATTCAAAATAATTAACCATTTTCTTCCTTTTTATTTGAAGGTAATTCGAATAAAAGTGATATTAACAATTTTTCGGTCGAGCGTTTTTTGTTTCCAATAAAAAAATGTATTTTTATTTGAGATAAACAAAAATACAATACTCAAGTGCTCTAAGCACAATCCAAAAAGGATCATCTAAAGTCTTCGAAATATTTCACTATAGTAGTACATCCATAAAGATCCACGACCTTCATAATATCAATTATATTATCTATCAAGTAATGAAAACCAAACAATAGACTTAGTAGTCCCACGTACTAACATATTACAAGTTCAAAAGGAGTTTAGAAATTATTAAATGAAAACTATTATAAAATCATTGTATGGCCATCTTGTACTTCTTCTGAGGAACCATAAAACTCAGGTATTTGAATTCCTTCATTTGAGATATTCTCTGCAATATTGTTGTGCTCTCTATAAATATGAGTATAGATGACCCAAAGAAACTGATTAGATATTGCCTTTAATTATTGTGTCAGTGGAAGGAGAGAATTATTTTGTACTTAGAGGATTCCTTTCATCCAATTAATGACCACAGATGGATCACCCATGACCTGAAGCTTATCAATCCCTCTCTCCATAGAATATTTTATTACGTAGTATAAGGCCTTGAATTCCCCTTGAATATTTGTTCCTCTCCTTATATTACCTTTGAACTGAAATATGTGTCTCTAAAAGATATAGAATGAAGCTAATCCCACTAATATAATCTAGACCTTGACAAGCCCCATCAAAATATCCCCAAGCTAAATATTTGTCCACCTATAGCTCTTATAGAATTCTATGTGGTTTAACCTTCGGACTAACCTTATATTATGAAAATAAAAAATTAACCTAGGTAGCTACCTGAAATTAGTAGGCATCATCTTCTCTTCAAAAAAAATAGAGTTTATAGTTATCCATATTCCCCACATAAACAGAAATGGGATTACCCTGAAGCACTTTAGATATTGTTGAATAAACCAAACATTAAGACATGTATCTATGGATTCACGTTTACAAAGGTTATGGATACCCAAGAGATCCCCTACCTCAATCCGGACTATTTGAGAAAAATTACAATGTAAGAACAAATGTGAAATGTTTTCCTCACTACACCTGCAAAGTAAACAAATACTTGGACCTACTCTATTTATTTTATGGAGGGGTTCCCATGTTAAAACTTTATTTTTCAATATGAGCCACATAAACAACTTACACTTGGGAGGGGCCTTAACTTTCCAAACCTTCTTCCACCACCATTTATCATCACCTAGTTCTTGTCCAAAAAGAGTTGAGTATCCAAGACTAGGGGTGTAATTTCCCCCTGCTCCATTCAGAGCCTAGATTAATTCATCTTGTTGGATTACTAAGAGGGAGGGTGAATCAGTAATAGAGCAATTTAATCCTTTTTAACCATATAATCCAAGTGTTATATCAATGAAGAATTATCATCCAATAACTGCAGAGTAAATAAGCAATGAACAAATGAACAAACATACACATACACAATACACCAGTGTTTTGTGTGGAAACCCAAATCGGGAGAAAACCATGGAATGTTTTTTCTTATATGTCTTGAAGAATTAAATTCATTGGAAGCACCAACTTCCTTTGTTTTCCAGATGCAACTGGAAGGAATCTCCAACCCCCTAGTTTCTCAGGCTACAACCTGAGGGAAGCTCCAACTCCCCAATTCTCTGGCTACAACCAGAAGGAGGCTACAACCCCCTATGTTCTCCGAATACAACTAGAATGTGGCTACAACCACATGTCCTTTCCCCGTCCTGCCACCCTGAAGTAGAAGTAGAATGATGGAACCACTGTCAACCTGTCATTGTGAGATATGTCGTTGTAAACCTGTACCAATAAATCTGAACCATGCATCAACCTGTACCTCAACCTGTAATCAACTTGTACCATAAACAAGTGCATCAACCATGCACCAACTTGTACCAAATAACCTATGATCAACCTGTACCATAAACAAGTGCATCCAACCATGTACCAAGTATGTACCAATCATGTGTCAACTACTCATCAACTATGACTCATCAATATGTACCAACATCATCAACTATACACCTCATGTATGTGCCCACTCATCAACTACTTGTCTCAACCATGTACCTCAACAAAAATCCCTCATCAATTTCATCATCCAAATATGATTTGTAGCTCTGTAATAGACCTAGTGTATATGATCACAATCCTGCAAACCTTCCTTAACTTCAACAACAAGATACTAGCATTTTCATCAAATGTTTTTTTAGTCTCACATGCCTAGTTTTGGATTAGTCAACAACCCTAACTTGAAGTAATCATAACTTTGTACCTGTAATGTATAAAGATCTGAAACTAATACACAATGTTCTTCATTGTGTTTTATGCAATTCCTCTAGGTTTCACTACTTGGAACCTCTCAGAAAAGGCGTTATAGCAAAAATGGCATACCTTGTTTAATTATGGCTTATTCTAGAGAGCGACCTTGTAGAGAGTGCCTTGAATGGAATATTTGTTGAAATGATCTGAAACTGTTACAAACCATACTACATATTGTACCCTAACCAACACATCTTGTCTCGTTGAATTTGGATCTTTTATGAAGAATTTATGACATTTTTACCCGAAACACTTGTTTTTTACTAGTTTCAGGACTAGCCACAAACCCTATTTTCCACGAAGTGTAACTCCCAAAATACAACGACCCACAAGCTGAATTTTTTACCACAGATACTTGGATATGTTTTGTCAATGGAATAGCAATTTCACAGTCTGAATCATTATAGAAAAAAAGTTATATCGAAAATGGTGATATGACCTGTAATAACATACCTTAGAAAACACCATCAAAAGAATTTATCCTTCCTTGCATTTCGGCCTTATTTTCTTCACCTTCCCTCAGAATTTCATCTTAGATATCCTTGGTTACCTCAGACACATATAGATATTCAATATGCTCAAGTTTGATTAAAATGAGAGATCATTGCCTCTTATTTATACTCTCCAAGTAGCTTCCTTAAAAACATCTTCTAGGTCACTTGGCCCCACTTTCTTTATTTTAGGGTTAACCCACTTCTAATTTCTCCATTAAATTTGTTATTGAAATAATTTATTTTGTATTCACTTTGAATTATAATACACTCATTACTTCACTTTATTATTTACCTTTTAAAATCTCTTAAACCACTTTGACTACTTTGACCTTTTGGGGCTTCTAGATAACATATGAGGGTCATCCAACTTCGTAAGGCCATAGCTCTCAAACCGTGAGGAGTTATGTGACGTTCCACATACCACCATAAATGGAATGACATGTACTATCCATATAGAATAGTATTATCTAAAAATATATCATAACTCATACCATTATCCATCAAACAAACTTGGGTCCATTACCCAAACCTGGGGTCTCCAACTTCTCATGGCCATAACTCTCTAACCATGAGGAGTTATGTAACGTTCCACATACCACTAGAAATGGCATGACAAGCACTATCCATATAGGATAGTTTCCCTGACAAATTCACTATCCTTCATCTCATTATTTCACAATTAAGCATGGGTTCTCTTACTCCGCAAAGTGTCTTCCCATGAGGGATTTCACCATAAGGGGACCACTTTGGAGTTCATCCATCTTTACTTCTTATCAACCATGACAAGACAATAATGAGTCATCTTTACATCAAACAATCTTGGGTCCATTACCCAAACCTTTTTTATGAGGGGCTTTCTTCAAGGGTTGACATCAATGGCAACCAACCTTAATCAACAATCTCTCCCTTTGGCATTGATGGCAACACTCTGATGCAATACTGAAATCATATCACTCATGCTCCCCCTGGAACCATGTCTCTATCCTTTGTATCTGATAAATTTGCCTATGTCCTCTGCATCTGATAATTCTACTCCCCCTGGAACCATGCCTATGTCCTCTGCATCTGATAAATCTCTCCCCCTTTGTCATAAATGGCAAAGGTATGTTTTCATCAGGGGATGCTCCCCCTGACTGAACTGTCCTCTTATGGTGCTTCCTCATGTACATCTAGGACATATAAGATAAGCATTCAAAAAAAAATCATTTTGGACCAGAAATAACTCCAAGTCTTTAGCGAAGATATTCAAAGGCTTCCCATGGAAGTGGTTTTGTAAAGATGTCTGCCACTTGTTCTTTTGTGCCCACATGCTCAACTCTGATGTTCTTTTCTGCAACCTGTTCCTGTAGAAACTGATACTTGATTGGAATGTGCTTCATCTTGGACTGCATCACCGGGTTTTTTGAGATACTGATGGCACTTGTATTATCACAATATATTGGAATGGGTTCATCATACTCAACCTGTATATCTGTCAAAGTTTGTTTCATCCAAAGAACCTATGTACAACATGTTGTTGTTGCAATATACTATGTCTCGGTTGTAGATAGAGATACTAATGATTGTTTCTTGCTTAGCCATGATACCAAACACTCACCTAAGTAGAACACTGCTCCACTGGTGCTTCATCGGTCATCAATACAACCTACCCAGTCTGCATCTATGTAGGCAATAAGTGATATATCTTTTCCTTTTGGATACCATAATCCAAACTCTTATGTTCCTTTGAGATATCTGAAAATCCTCTTTACTGCTAATACATGTGATTCCTTTGGTGATGCTTGAAATCATGACACATGTCCAACTGCTTGCATTACATCTAGTCTGGATGCTATCACATATAATAGGTTGTCAATCATTGACCTGTATTGCCTCTGATCTGTAGACTTCGAATCATTATCTTTTCTCAACTTACAACTAGTTTGCATGGGAGTGATAACTGGTTTGCAATCTTCCATTCCAAACCTCTTTAGCATTTATCTGATATACTTGGTTTGAGAAATAAAAATTCCTTGGTTGCTTTGATGTATCTGAAGTCCCAGAAAGAAGGATAGTTCTCCAAGTAACGACATTTCAAATTCATTATGCATGTCTTTTGCAAATTTCTGGTTTAACCTATCATCATTACTACCAAAAATAATATCATCAACATAAACTTCAATTAATAAAATATTACCTTGACTTACCTTGATGTAGATGTTGTTGTCTACACTTCCTTTTCTAAACCCTGCCTGTTGCAGATACTTATCCAGTCTGGAGTACCATGCTCTAAGAGCCTGTTTTAGACCATACAAGGCCTTATTTAATTTACATACATAGTCTGTGTTCTCTGACAACTAAAATCCTTATGGTTGTTCAATGTAGATTTCTTCTTCAAGTTCTCCATTTGGAAAAATTGATTTTACATCCATCTGATATACTTTAACATTTTTGGAGCATGCATAAGCTAAAAGTAAACAGATTGCTTTCATTCTAGAAACTGGGGCAAATGTCTCTTCAAAGTCGATTCATTCAATTTGTGCATATCATTTACATACCAATCTAGCTTTATTCCTTGTAACCTGTCCATCTTCATTCAATTTATTCCTGAAAATCCATTTTGTGTCGATCACATTCTTATTCTTTGGTCTTGGAACCAATTCCCAAGTGTCGTTTTTCTCTATTTGATCCAATTCTTCATCCATAGCCTTATTCCAAAATTCATCCTTGATGGCTTCTTCAAAATAGTTTGGTTCAATTGTAGATAAGAGTGCTAGGTGTGTTTGTTCTGGTGAA